>CM056956.1:5490568-6090568 GCA_029856935.1 Cyclocarya paliurus
ATTTCGTTGGGAAATTTTATACCATCAAAAAGTTTTCGCTGCAATATGTTTCAAAAATCGTTGCAATTACTTCGCCTTTTTCCGTCAGTTTGAATATTGTTGCAACTATTTCTTTTCTCTACATTTATAAATTGTTGTAATAACAATTTTGTATGACCCTAAAAACCTGTTTCAATGAGCTCTTAACTGCCACAATAGGTCTTTCCTAAAAATGGAACCTTTTTCTGCATCATCATTTTATTGCCACAATAACATATGTCTGAACGACAATATTACTACGAAAAAGCTCATCACCATATTGTTATACCTTTTGGGGCACCTTCAAATCGATGCAATAAATGGCTTTTCCATCGAGTTGAATTATGATAGAAACAACAGATTGCGTCAATCCACATATTTCGCCGCAACAACTACTTTTGCATCGAAATTTTCTGTTGGATGCAAAAATAATGTACAGCAGACAGTACTTGCGTCTAAACAAAAACTGCCGCAATAGACTATATCTCATAAACGTGTACTAAATCCAAAGTTTTCTTTTTTGCATTTTTTACTTCAAATAGGGTCTGACACTATATAAATATAAATTGATCCAATTTTGGCTGCATTTTTCTTACACTTACTATCACTAAAAGAAATAAGGCTTTTTGCGAAATTTAATGTCTGTTAGAAATAAAATCGCCACATAAAACTTTTAATTGTGGTGATTTTTACATCGTTGCGATCTTTTTATATAAAATTTTGAAATTGGTCTTTTGTGGCGATTTTTTTACTTTTTGCAACGGACGTATTCGCCGCAAATACTAAGTTGGTCTTTTACAGCGATTTTTCACTTTTTGCTACTAAAATATTAGCTAGCATATTAAAAAACTTGTTACGACGGTTCGTTAGTTGCTGCAATTCTGAAAGTGGCATTTGCAGCGATTTTTTCTTTCAAAATAACAGGAAAAAGCTATTTCCAGCAATTTTTTGATCACCGCAAAAAAAAAAAAAACACAAGTTTAGAAAACACTGATGGAGAAATTAACTGTTATGTTTTTGCGATGACTTTTTATATCTATTGCGGCGACTTTTTTCGCTGCAATAAACACTTTTGACTATAACGGCATTTACTTTCCTATCGATTGCACAAATTGCCACAATAGATAATTGTTACAGCGAAAATTGTCGCTGTAAAATGTTTTGTGGCTACTTAAAATATTATTAGCAGCGATATGAACTCGCCACAAAAAGCTTATAAAATTACCCACTCATTTTCCACTCATTTTCCTCCATCCGTCTCCCCCTCCCCCCTCTGTCTTCTTCGTTTTCTCCTTAGGGTTTTCTTCACAAGCCCTTGGCCAGCCGTGAGCCGCCAAGAACCACCACAATAGGACCGAGGCATGGCTCAGCCACAAATCTTCCCTCTGTGTGACGATCTCTCTCTCTTTCGGTATTCAACCTAGCGTGGTTGTTGTGCACTCCTAGCACCACCATGAGTCGTCGTCGCTATCTCCTTCACCCATTACCACAACCACTGCACCCAGTGGAGAACCCCGTGACCCTCCTCCAAACAACCTCTACCACCATCTAGAAAGCCCCTCCCTACCGTGACAACACTGAAATCCACCCCATCGTGAGCTTCCCAACCACCAATCAAGACCATCACGGTCCTTTGCTCCTCAGCTCAGTGCCACCACCCATGGTTAGCCTCCACCAGAGTCCCTCTGCCTTTTTCCACTACCCTGGACAGCCACAGGGTACATCACACGCATGACTAAACCATCGGACAGTAGCAACACACAACATTTTCAGCCCCTAATCATGGTAAAATTTCTATCTCCATATCTTGATAATTATTATACTTGTCAAGCTTAAATGATATTGTAAAAGGTGTTTTGTCTATTATTTTTTATTGTGAATGTGCTTTGTGTTGTGAACTGTGAATGTGAAGTGATGAGATTAATGTAAAGTTTGTGATGTAGTTGTGTTTTGTGAAGTAATGAGATGGTTGTGTAGTTTGTGATATTTGTGATGTGGTTGTATTTTGTGTAGTAATGAGATGGTTGTGTAGTTTGTGAAGTGTGTTATGCTAGGTAGGCAACTTTTTTTACAGTTTTCTGTAGAATAGTGCTACCCAGTTAGTTTTCTTAAGCTAGATATTTTTTTTTTGGATAAGTTTAAACTCATATACATATATATATATAAGCCAGATAATTATTATGCACGCATGGACTAATTTATCAATGATATACAGAAGAAAACACGAATCTGGTGAAGATTTCCTATAAGGACAAGCAAAACCTAAAAAAATTCTTGTTGAGCCCACCATAAATTCCATTTAATAGGCAGTCTTATTTTTTAAGTTTACATAAATACTCTCAAAGAGTGACCCAATAACCTTTTCTTGTGAAGAAACATTGTTAGACTTGATTAAACAATCTCTCAATATAATGCAAAACTTGCTGAATTCCAATACTAGCTGAATGATTCAAATGACAATAGGCCTCATATTTTCAGCTCTCTCATGTGTCTCTTTCTTAATGATTTTTCAGTGGTCGTATGCTAATTAATTGCATGACACTGCAATCTTAGTTTGAACATATCCCATTTGCCTACCATAATCATATGAACTTTTCCCCTTCAAATATAAAAAATTTCGAAAGTAATTATGAAGACTTACTAGTCACAACAATATCTTATACAATCAACAAAATCTCAAGTACAAGTGATTGAGTACATGCATGCACAAATAAATATTTAGATTACTATATCATTCCTTGGTTTGCAAACCAGTAGCCCATCTCACCTCAATAGAACCACCTTTGAAGCCTGTGACATTGCCAATACACGATAGGTAAGACTTATCAGGGTATTGGTTCTGATTCTTGTTGCATTTCAAAGTAGCCTCCTCACCCATGCAAGTTTCTAAGGTTACATGATATTTATCCTCTGAATCCCCAAACTGGTTCTTGACTAACCTAAACACAACATCACCAAAACAATACAAAAACTCTGGGTGCTCAGCCAATTCATAAGCACTCAAAGTTTCCTCCATCATGCCTCCATCCAAATTACTTGCTTCACTCACAGCAAAATTTTTCCACTACACCCTTACAATTCATTCCTTTGCATCCACAAACTGCACAACACCCCATTTGTGGCTGCTAGACATGTGTGGATTCTCACAAGCTCCCTTTTCCAACACAAATTGTTCAGGCAAGAATTCGCAATCGTTTACAACAGTCATAAGGAGTAAATTTTGTGAATCAAGTCCAAAAGAGTAGCTGCCATCCTACCACACAACATCAACTTTAGTCTTTGTCTTCACAATCACAAAGACTTCATCTAAATTTGAGTTCCTTGCCTTAAATACACTTGCTAAGTTCTTATGCTCTTTAATCAGCTAACCAGTACCTGTTGATGAGTAATCAAACATGTTCCAACAAATACTTGTCCACTTGCTTAAAGCAATCCCTGCTCCATGAAGAGACCATAGCTTTAGTCATAAAATAATTTACTTATAGTTGTCTGCATTGGTGCAAGTGATAAAGATTGATACCATCTAGCAGGTTAAATCAACTGCAACTTAGAGAACTTTCCGGTGACTTCATGTGCATGACTCCTTAGCCTAAGGAAGGGGACAAGATGTTGATGTTAGAAGTTATTATGCCTCCCTAGTACTCCTCCACATCCAAAAAGCCAAAAACTTTTCCTTGTTGGTTGATTTGCTCTTATAAACCAAGAATAGATTCATAAATGCAAACATGTAGGCACTACATGAAGATGCCAATTGTTTTAATGTTTCTTGACTGCAAAAAAAGAAGTCGAGATTAAATCCCACCTTTACCAAGAAAGTATTATGGGATTAATCATGATTATCCTTACTTTGTAGCTTATAGGCAGCACTAGCTTCCAACGGTGGGATCATAGGCTATTATATATGCATGTGTCTTAACATAGCCTAGATCCAAGAAGTGACAACTATATATGTGCAAATGTTATAGGACACATGTGTTGCCATATACCCAATTTCAACTTTTGTTGTCATATACTAGTGATGTTGTACTGATCCCAAGAAGTAACATATACTCATGATGTTGTACTGAGACGCTCCTACTGTGTGAACTAATAATGGCACTGACTACCATTGAGATTTTGGTTTCCCTCTACTGATCTCTTTCGTCAATTTGTTGCCTATGTATGCAAGGAACTGCTCCTTGTGTATGAGTTTATGTAGAGGGGAAACTTGCAAAATTCACTGTAATGGGGTGTCTAAGAGTACCAATTGGTGTAAGTAATAAAGCCATGGATATTATAAAGACGTATTTAATGAAAGATGCCACAAGCCTTGAAGTTAAGGTTTGTATTTCTTGAATGTTTATGTCTTACTATGTACGTAGTTAGTGTTTATGTGTAACCACATGTACGAGAACTTGTCACTTGGTGTGTATTATATTTTTTTTCAATTCCGTTTTGTGCATTTTTTTTTATTTTCTAAAACATTATTTCCAGCGAGTATATTTCACCGGAAATAATTTTTTTCATCATATTAGCGACAATCACTCGCTAAAAATATAACTGTAACGATCATTGAAAATCGCTGAAAACAAATCGAGGCTTTTCTGGTGATTTTTTAACTTTTTGCGACAATATATATCGTGCAATTGACTTTTCTCAACAATTTAACATTAAACAGGAAGGTCTTTTCTAGCGATTTTTTGAATAATTGCAGCGGAAAAAATAGCCGAAAAAAGTAACTATTTTTGGCAATTTTTACAGCTCATTGGTTTAACTTATAACTGAGCAGACAATTGCAACGACCATTTGACGCAGTAAAAATTGTTGAGAAAAATCAAATCCGGCAATTTTTCGCTCTGAAAAAGACTATTTTTCTTATAGTGGCCATGCATGCATGCATCTACATGCAATAATGTTAATTTCATGTGTAGACATCATGTCAAAGTCCTCCATTCACTTTATATAAACCAATATTTATTATTTAATTAGATTCTTATATTCAATTTTATTTTTGTTTGTTTCTTAGAACGACGCACTCATTAATTAATTAATAATACTATCCTATATAGCCAGCATTCCTCTTTCTTCAAGTTTTGTTTTGAACAGGTCAATTGTGGCCTTTTCACTAATACGTACGCGCGGTGGAAGATTTTCAAAGAGACCCTCTGGCCCCTGCATAGCCTACTCTTTGATGAGCTATATAAATACAGTTCTTCTAGGTACAAGCAGGTTGGTGCACCAACCCGCGTACCAATTGTGTTTTTGTCAAATGCTATATCACTATCTAAATGCAAATGTGTGTGGTGGCCTGCAGTTTTGCCAAGGAAATAAGAGAAAACATAATCTCAAATCCTAGTTGAGATTATCTATACATTATTTTTCAAAAACGAAAACAACAGAGAAACCATTAGATTCAAAACATTCTGTAATTTCGTTCATTTTTCTGGGCAGCTAAAGGGCAGACCTAAATATTTCAAAAACTTTTAGACGGAAAGATTGAAGCAAACGAAATCTTCTTTCATTTTGATTTCCAACACCATGAGGAATAGAAAACTCAAAGTT
Organism: Cyclocarya paliurus; assembly: GCA_029856935.1. Taxonomy (NCBI): domain Eukaryota; kingdom Viridiplantae; phylum Streptophyta; class Magnoliopsida; order Fagales; family Juglandaceae; genus Cyclocarya; species Cyclocarya paliurus. The sequence goes on from CM056956.1 coordinate 5,496,128, forward strand.
ATCGTCACCCAGATAACCAAACTACCATCCAATCCGTGAGAAAGAAAATAAAATTTTTTAATTAATGGGTACCTTTAGAAGTTCGTTGGCTTCAAGGGTCTCAATGAACAACATAGCAACTCTAGCAGTAACACCAGACTTGCCCACCAACAGAGACTTGAGCTTTTTCCCCAAGCTTTGTGCATACGAGGCTAGCTCTTTCTCCTTCATACTGAGACTAGGCAATTTCAAAGATGAAGAACTCACAAGCATCACTTGGGAAGTCTCTTCATCAGTCCCTCCCAATTCCGGGTCTTCACTTCCACTCTCAACCTCACCGTCATATTCTTTAATCCCGTTGGCAAAATCTTTATCATCATCATCTTCTTCTGTTGTTTCTCCTTCTTGTAAGGCTAAAGATGTACTGGTTGCATTTGAATGTTGAGCCGAGTTCAGCTGAGTTGAGTTCTTTATGAATAGTAGTGAGTTGAGTAGTAGAGGAAGTTATATAGGGCCCATCTAAACTGAATTTAAAGTGTATTTGGATGTTAAAATGGGTTTAGTACTTTTTATAGAAAATTGAAAAAGGTGGTGGTTCCCACGTATGAAGATGGTTTAAGTTGAAAAAAGTTTTGGACCCCACATGTAAGAAGGTTTTGAGTTGGAATGAATTTAATAATTTGAGAGTTGGGTGTTTGGATATTAGACTCAGTTTAAAATTAGACTGAACTTAGTTGAGTTTGAAAACTAAATGCAGCCTAAGAGTACGAAGAGGGTAGGGAGTAAGAGTGGCAAAAGATTGAGAGAATAGAGGAGTTGGAAGAAAATTAGTAAATGAGTTGTACTGTAGAGTGGGATTTGGATAGTGTGGTTGTAATGGTTATGGTGGAGGCCGTTGAGCAGAAAATGGGTTTGAATATGAGAAAATGAGAAAAGAAGGAGGAGGGAGGAGGGAGGAGGTGGTGGAGTAGTTGAGATGACGCTGCCATGCTCTCAATTGCCTTCTTTTTTTCTCAATTACTTCCACTATAGACCACTCACGCAAATTGCGTGTGCCATTTTTTGAGGTCACATTTATGGTTTGAGAATTGATAATGACAAGTAAAAGGGTATTTCTGGGTTTATTAAGAGAAACCAATAATAAAAGAAAACATTTATAGAAGTTGAAGTTAATTGGTTGATTAACTATGTATGTATGTACGTTGGGTGCAGGCTGACTTGGAAGCAGAGCATTGGAAGTAGGACGTTATAACCTGACGTTTTCCATATTTCTGTTGTATGTCTTGTTTTTGTGGATTTTACATATGCTAATTTTTGTTGCGAATCTTCACATGAACTTTGAAATCCAACTTTTCCTTATATATTAGCTCAATTTTTATGTTAAATCATTTCTAGATTGTTTCAATTAAATATAACATCAACTTTACCTATAAAAAAAATGATACTTCTATATCTTGATAGACAACAAAACTACTGACATATTGTTGCTTTGCTGATGGTTTAGATATATGTTGGACATCATTTTAAGCTAGGCTAATCTTTCATAAAGCTTTTGTTTATTGTCTTGCAATATATTGGACATAATCTCAATTAAAACAAGAAAGAAAATTATATCTGAGAAAACATGAGGTTTTATACTCTATGAATTAAATGCATTTTTTGTCCTTTAAGAAGGAAAATCATAATTAATCCAATTGACACTTTTAAAACAGTGCCAGATCTCATGGCCATAATTGAATAACAATGGTGGATAATCATAATTAATTGCCCTCTACATCAAAAATTAAATACATCTAAGAAGAAAAACTAGAGTCTTGGGAAGTTCTATGTTGAAATAAAGAATAAATTTATTATTATATGCATTTGCTTGAATTATGCATTTGTAAGTTGAAGTTTTGTATTCTTTAAATCTGGTTACATACTTTTATTCATTGAAAACTATTGAGTTCAACTCATATAAAATGTTTGATTCTTGCCAAACATTATTGCTGCACCTAATCAATTGTACTTATAAAACATTATTGCCAAACACTAGCACATGCATTTGCAAGCATACAATGGACTATTTTGGGTGATCTTGAATCTGATATGCATCTTTTCTATTACTGCCCTTTAGCTAGTTAGGACTGTTGGGTGCATTTCTTAACATTATTTTGATGTATGGTCATTAATTTCAAGACCATTTTGAGGTGCTGCAATCTTTATACATAAAACCATCAATTTTTATTTTCATTTTTTGTACTCTCTTGTAATATTCTATTTGAATATAATATGCAAAACTGGTTAATAAACTTTTTGATTTCTTGGCTGCAGGAATTGACAATCGACTATTATTTAGTGTGAGATTAAATCACTGATGGAAGATTGTGCTGCTGATTTTGTAACGCATTTCTTGTAATTTTGTATTTGGTAATGTAATTTATAAATACCAATATCGTAATATGTAGTGGATTGCATTGTGATGTATGCATAGATGAATATTAGATTATTTTTTTTTGTTTTACATGCATTTAGTATTTTTTAGAACACAAATATTATGCGTTTCATGAACTTATGAACTTCGCTTCTTAGAAAAAAGTTTACTAAAATAAAGGCTTTCACTAAAAAGAAAATCCGGGTACAACTTGGAACCTGGATCCACCCAGGTTTCGGCCCGGGTCTGACCAGGACCAATCCAATCCAGATGAACAATCTTATATGCAATCTCCATCCCAAATTTAAACGCATCGTTTTAATGGTATAGCCACATCAACATTAATTTGATGTGCAATCGGTACACCAAATCGCCTGATTTTAAAGTTTTCCATCATATATCTCTTGAAAGTTGAAATGCCGGGTGAAATCTATTCCACTTTATTCAATTATATATTGCTATATTCTTCGATTGATTTACTGTTGACGTTGTTGACTACTTTTACACAATTAAGCTGGCCTATCAATTATTTTGCCCACAAAAAAGGCCATCTCTCTCTCTCTCTACCAATTATTAAGTAATTAACTAATAAACAGAGGCATTTCTTATAAGACACTTGGATCTTTTTTTTTTTTTTTTGAAAGGATCTTTTCTAGTACAACATGATGTACAAGACAACCTTTTGTTAATCAACCGACCATAAAAACATACACAGACAGTACTATACATGACTAGTACTGTACAGCACTGACCATGCATGCATTTATTCATCACATATTGAACAACTTGGGTAATTAATTCAATGCGAGTTGCAGTGATTCGGTGGCCCAATCTTCCTCTCTTGGTAAACCCGAATTCAAACAATGTTATTGCCCAAAAGGTAAACCTAAAAAAAAAAAGAAAAAAAATATTGCACCCGATCGAGTCGGGGCCTTTCTAGAACGAGGCATGACTTTTCAGCCCTAATGTCACATTTAATAAACAACAGGAGAAATATAATTGTGCATATATATATATATATATATATATATGGAAATCCCAAAAAAGTATATATATATATCTGGAAATCTTTTTCGGTGGCATCTGGAAGGAAGGCCTTTTTTGCCTTTTCGTTTATAATCTTATGAATAATGTAGTGAGAAAAGGTTTCTTGTTGCCGGAAAAAGAGAGGAGCAGCTAAAGAAGGTACTTATAACGTCTCACTCCAAACATCCAAGCGTTGCATTAAGGCTACTACTTCCGATACGAAAGAGAGCCTTCAACGTCTACCCTACTCTACTCCTCAACTCGAGCAATCCACGATGACTTCAAAATCTGAAAAGTCAGGGAGAAGGGTCGGTACAGCTTTTCAGGACCGACTCCAAAATCGCTCTTTCGTATGAATAATGCTAGTATGATCAATTCCCTTATTATTTCCACCTACACATGATTTAAAATCCATCCCTCGCCTTAATTATTAGATCATCATGACTACCATATATATATATATATATACAAAGTGGACATGCATGCACCAATATGCAGCATCTATAAACTGGCCGGTTGCTTATAATTTATCATTAACTTCAGCCCATGCTATATATATCCGCCAAATTAAAGATCAAATTAACGACATAACAAGAGCTATATATATATAAGAAGCCAGGCACATATATTTTATTGTTTATTATATATATATATGAAGTAGTACGTACTGCCTTCACAAATAAAAAGGGGATTGAAACTGATCTTCGATCGATGAGGACCTGATCATGCTAACATCGGGGATGCAAATATTAATTAATCATGAGAGAGACAATTAATCTGGGTGTTCACATGGTGGGGCAGGAATTTGGATTTTGATCATGGTAGACGACTTCGCAGTACATGGGACACGGTGGTGGTGGTGGTGGCCATAGACAATATTGGCAGGCCGTGGGTTCAGGCGGCTTGGGCTTCTGCTCCGCCGGCTTGGGCTTCTGCTCCGCCGGCTTTACTTCTTCAACAGTTAATATAGTGGCATAGCAAAGCTTCTTCCTTAGGGAGCGGGTCAAACAAGCGGAGTCAACACCTTCGCCAATTACCACCAACTGATCTTTATCTGGCCCTTGTATTCCCACCGATATCACACCTGTCAAGTTATTAATAAATAACCACGTACGTAAATATTGGCTGCTCTATATAGCTACTTCTCTGATGAAAATTATGCCGGCCCTCGATCGATAGTATTGATCGATGTAACTACGGACGTACCTAATGATGAAAAGTCATGAGTTTGAATACGCAGATCATGATCATAGCTAACTGCTAATAATTACCTGATGATGTGGCCGCAATCTTCATGGCCTTGGTTCGGCATTTGTCGCAGGTCATTTGCACCTTTATAACTATCTTTTGCTGCCGTAGAACCATATATATATATATGCACGATGATCAGATTGAAAAATAAAAAGCACGTAAACTGTATATATGATGATTCATGAAGCCATATATATATATATATATAGAGTGATCTGTAGAACAAAAAGTACTAAAACCAAGTTTCAATTCGCTTCATGTATTAACGGTTCTGCATGCATGGGTGTAGGGGCGGAATTAGGATTTAGTGCGTAAGGGCGATTAGCAAAGTGTGTCGTACATATGAGTAAACAGTAACCGATATTTAAGGTAGCAAAGTGTGTCACCGATATTTAATATTAATCATATAAGGTGGTTATCTAGAGACAAACTAAATTATTAAAGCCATCCATTTAAACCTCTCACTTGAGTTCCATCGGACTCAAAGTAAAATATACAAATTAAGATAGAAATAGCCATATAAAATTTTTTGCAGTAAATGATAAAAATTAAGTAAACAAAGATAAACTTTTTGATTGAATCTAAGATTGAATATTGTAAAGTCTCTATAATATAGATAGAAATAGCTATGTGAAATTTGTTGCATCCACTCCTAATTGTTAACTCAATGGTAGTATATATGTACTTACTAACAAAACTAATCTAAACAAGCTAGCTAGTGGAAGATTTAAGAGGAAAATTATAAATAAATAAAAAAAATGAGGTTGTAAATTTATCAAATACCTTATAAAAAGAGATTAAAATATTTTATTACCTCTTATGAAATGTAAAAAAAAAAAAATATGAGAATGTAAGATTTTATTAATGACAAATGTAAGAAGGCTTACCTTCATGTTTTAGCTGGCCCAGAGGAATTAGCAACAAGAAGCTAGCTAGCGCGCAGATGGCTAGCGAGAGAAGACAACTGATCTTGATGACGAACGGCCTAATGATCAGTTACTCATGTCTTTGAAGAAAGAAATTGTCCATCTATTTGTAAACATGATTTATTTATTTATTTATTATTTTTTTTTTTTTACAACTTTACCCCGAGGGGAGACCTTCCAGAAATTCTCGCGGGCCAAGGTTGAACCCAGCCCGAAGAGGCGGTTTGGAAATTCTTGTCATGAATGGGGAAGCTAGCTGGCCCTTGGAAGTTTCAATGACGTTGCAGCTCATAGACCATACATGCATGCTTCTACATGTTAATTTCATGTGTAGACTTGTCAAGCCCTCCATTACTTTATATAAACCAATATTTATTATTTAATTAGATTCTTATATTCAATTTTATTTTTGTTTGTTTCTTAGAACTACGCACTCGTTAATTAATTAATAATAATATCGTACATAGCCCGTCTTCTTCTTTCTTTAAGTAATTTTATATACAATCGTAAAGTGTATAATCGTCGCATAATCGTTTTAAAAAAGAGTAAGATTCACTATGATTTTTTCATATAAATTTCATATTTTATTCATATTTTTCAAAACGATTACACAATAATTACACAATCTACAATTACAAATATTTTTTCTCATTTCCTAATTAGCTCCATTAGTTGACTACCATTTTATTGTAGAAAAAGTCTAGGGGACGGCCCGGGCGGCCGGTAAATTAGACCCGCAGCGCACCAATGACGTCCCATGTTTTTTCTTTCTTTTGTTAGTGTAAAACATGTTGCTTTCCTTCTTCTTCTTTTCGAATTTTTAAATAAAAAAAAAATCAAATGCTTTAGAATAAAAAAACTCTGTTCATTTTAGTGTAATTCTCTACCTTTAAAATGGTTTTTATTTTAGCGTAATTCTCTTACTTTTTAGGTTACAATTAAACTTGAATAATGGAATAAAATTTGGACAATGCTAGAGTGACAACTAAATATGTACACTAGTATAAATGAGTTTTTTTATTATTTTATTATTTTTCTTTAATGATTTTTTAAACATACTTAACCATTAAGAAAAAAAATTAAAAAAATATAAATTTACTAATAGTCACTTCTTTAACTTTTAAGAAAAAATAAAATAATAAAAAATATGAGTAGACACATTTAGTAGACATATTATCATTTTCTATAAGATTTGTTATGGCGTTAATTTGTGTAATTGGCGTTATTATATTTTTGTCTAGATTCATTGAGTTTCTAACTTTTCTTTATTTATGACTTGGTTCCTAAATAAATAAATTAGTCAAAGTCAATAGAAGGGCAAGACCAAGACTAATGTGGCACATGACAATAAGGTGAGTAGCATTTTTTTTGGGAGAAGAAAATATAAGAATAAAAAAATGTAAAAAGTCAATTGTACTAATGAAAATAAGCAAAAAAATTAAGACTAAAAAAATATAAATTTCGACAAAATAATTATCAAGCATTGACCTCCACATCGAATAACTAAAATGAAAGCACATTCTTCACGAGACAGAATCATTGTCTTCACGATGGCAGAAAATTATTCATGGCGTCTACTTATGGTATCAGCTTTTTCATACCAGACTAGAGAGAAAATCGGAAGAAGAAGAGAAAAATTGATTGAAATACAGAATTTTTTTTATTATTATTTTAAAGGTATTTTAAATTTTTTTATTTAAAAAATTAGAAAAAGAAAATAAATAAAATAGTACAACTGTCAGAAGAAAAAAAAAAACAACAAAAAAAAAAATGTCAACTCAATGCACACCGCGAGAGTAGTTAAGTGGGGCCGTTCCGTAACAACCATCATTGAGGCAACTTCATAGAAATTAAAGACCTGCCAGGCCAGGGTGCACTAGTCGAGGAAGACTACACTAGTTTACCCGGGACTTTTTCTTCCCAAAGGACGAATGCAAAGTTGTCATTTATGATATATTAATTAAATAATAAATCTTTTTAATTTTTCAACATTTTATATTTTATTTTTTTTTAAATTTTTTTTTAAATTTTTTTTATTAAATAATTTTTATATAAATAATAAATAAAAAATTTGAAATATTTTAAAAAAAATAAATTTAAAAAAATTTTAAAAAAAATATTAAAAAATATAAAAATATAAAATAAAAATAAATAATAGAAGATTATGTAGCAAAACCCTTAATTAAACACGTGATTATTAGCCTTGCCGTAGAAAGTAGTCTACATGTGTTGTATCGATGATTCTGAATGGAAGCGATCTAACATTCCAACTAACCCATCAGAACGCACGCGGTTACCAAACAATAATCAATCATGATATTAGTTAAACTAGGCTTCATCCTCAATCTAACTCAATTCATTCTTATAATTTTTTAAAATTTTAATATAAAATATAATAAATAATTTAATTTTTTAAAATTTAAAATAATATAATAATAATAATTAAATTTTAACACAAAATATAATAAATAATTTAATTTTAAAAATATTTTTTTTTATAAATTTTTTTTTATGTAATTTTTTTATAATTAAAGTATTTTTTAATTTTTAACGATCTGTAAATTTGAAAGTACAGCATTCTGCTACAGGGAAAGTGTTGTCGATTCTACTCCCCGATCCCCTCTTATTAACGTAACCTGGATAATCCCACTCACAAAATTCCACTTCCTTAAGCAAGTGCAGACCAATCTCCTTTGCTAACTTCTGTATCTTCCAGTTGCTGAAAGGATAAGCCGTCTTGTGGGTAGTATGAATTTCTCCATCCTCTGTCAGCATGTCAAATGCATTCCTCAAGAATCCCCTGACCAACTCTTGGTGAAGCCTGAAACAAATTATTACACCATTCTCATTGTTGATCATGGCCAAGCATGATATATATATATATATATATATATATATATATATATATATATATATATATATATATATATATATATATTATTGATATGCTTTTTACTGCAGTGCATGCTTAGAACCGTTATCTTTTCCATAACAGATCAAAAGGAAAAGGAAAAAACAATAAACAGAAAACTTACTCAATTTGGCAATCATCATGTTTTCTAAGAAAACATGAAACTTGTATGAGAAAAATTGAAGTTTTTTAAAAAAGAAAAAAGAAAAAAGAGAGAGACGAGGTCACATGTTCACAAGTGATCCTCCTAATTTATTAAAAGCTCTCATTTATGGTAGAAAAAAAATCATAGTAACAAACAACCAAGGGATATACAAACTAAGCAATAAAACCATCCTGAGTCTCAAAGCCATAAACCAAAGCCGCCCTATACAGAAAATAAATAAAACGAACTCAAAAAATCGAAACAAACCTGCCTAAAAAAAATGATAGACAACTAAAAGACTATCTCCAAATAGACGGAAGACCCAGCACATCTAATCTCAAAATACCCCTCAACAACCTCGGTAGACAATGATTTGATACAAAACTCCAATTTAGCCCCTCTTTGTCTTTCCTTGCCAAATAATCTGTAGCTTGGTTACCTTCTCGGAATTGATGAACCACTTGGAAACTAACGCCATCAAGTTCCTGAAGGAGTGAATCCCAATAATCCCAAAGGAACTATAAGCTACAGCACCTGTTCTGCACCCAATCCACCACTTCCTTGGAATCACATTCCAAAATAACATGTCGACAGACCATTTCTTTAATAACCGTACCCCTTGAAGTAAAGCTCTCAATTCAGCCTCATTGTCAGTGCCAAAGTCATACGGTATAGAAAAATTCGCCATAATCTGGCCCCGAAGATCCCGCAATACTCCTCCCCCACCACAATTCCTTGGATTCCCACGACAACTACCGTCCACATTTAACTTCCACCAACCACTAGGAGGCTTCATCCATGCTACTTGATGCGGTTTGCGCTCTACACAGACGTTGGTTCTAACGTCCAAGGCATGCAAAATCTGCCTATCAATCTGAGTCAACTTCTTATCATCCATGTCGTTAACCAATTTCCCCAACCATGACCGAATTGATCTCCAAATATCCACAATATTAACCTGCACACCCTCCATCTGAGATTGGCATCTTCTTCTCCATAAACACCACGTCAAGATGCTCGGTAACAAGCCAATTAAATACCCCTTTTAGTTCCTTTTTTCACACACACTATCCAGGCCACAACTCGGTGCCAATAGGTTCTAGAATGCAAACAGGAAATGCCTAAAGCCAAGACCGTTGTACACCATACCTGTTCTACAACCTGTCTAGTAGCAAGAACGTGGTCCAGTGATTTCGTTTGTGGTGACGTACAACAGTCACACATGGATGCCATAGCCACCCCCACGTGATTGCACCCTTATATCAGTAGCTAAACAATTACACTGAGTCCACCACATACATACTGAAATTTTCTTCAGCAAGTGTTTGCTCCATATCCAGTCCATCCAAGCATGGTGGTTTTCCTTCACTTAAATTAAATCATAGGCACTGACTGTAGTAAACCATCCATCCTGTGTGGGTTTCCATATGAACACATCACTCCCAGGCCTGCCTACCCCAATCTCACAGATCACGTCGTTCGCAGTGTCCGCACCAACTAATTGCTCAAGCATGTTGAAATTCCAAGACTCATCGACCCAGACCTCCTTGATTTGAAATGACGGGCTGCCAACCACATCCACCATATTGCATATAGATCCATTCGAAAACCATCTATCAAACCAAAAAGATGCTCTACCCTCCTTAATTCTGACTTTGGTAGCCTCACAGACATCCGGTAGAGTAGACACAATTGATTTTCAAAGTCACGAACTATTCGGCCTTACTACGAACAGAGAGACATGTTGGCCTCTACCATACTTGAACACCATAAACCAATACCACAACGAGTCCATCGATAAGATACACCATGCCAATGTCATGTGCATTGCTTTCTGTATCTCTGAAAAATCCCTCAAACCCATGCCACCCTCCTTTATTGGCTTACTGATCTGAGACCAAGTACACCACTTCATTTTTGCTTTCCCATTCTTCTCTCCCCAAAAGAAAGTAGATAGGATGGAATTAATTTTTTTAAGAACAATATTTAGGACATTCATCACAACCAATAAATGTGAAGCTATACTGGATAGCACATTCTTGAGCACTATCAACCGCCCCCCTTGGGACAACAATCTCGCTTTCCACCCTGCAACCTTGGCTCGAATTTTCACAACCAATTGGTCCAAATGAGCTACTTTCAAACGACCACATACTAATGGGACCCCCAGATACGTAACTGGAAAATGCCTTTACGCAAAACCCGTTAACCTCACTAGACCACGCTGCCGTGATGCACTGATAGTGGGCGAGGTAAAAATTGCCGATTTCTCCCTACTAACCCACTGTCCAGACCATTTTTCATAATAGGATAAAATGCTTCCCAGTCGTCGCAATGATCTCTTTTCACCATTAAGAAAAATTCAAAATATCATCCGCATATAACAAGTGCGACACTAGAGGGGCCCCCATAGGATGATGATACCTACCAATACGACCTTCTTCGAACTCTTTCTAAGGAGCCTCGAGAGAACTTCTTGCATTAAAATAAATACGGCGAAAGCAGGTCCCCTTACTGGAGACCTCTTGTAGGCTTGAAAAAACCCTTATATGACCCATTCATCGTCACCAAATACCAAGGGGAAGCAACACATGCCTTTACCAAGTTACAAAATTGTTGCGAGAAACCAAAACTACCAAGGACCTTAAGTAAAAAATCTCAATTCACCCTATCATATGCCTTTGCCATATCAAGCTTTACCATTACATTTTTGCCAACCTTTTTTTATTCAAAGCATGAACCATCTCTTGAGCCAAAGAGATGTTCTAAAAAATAATACGTCCCGGAATGAAAGCCCCCTATTCTACCGAAATCAACCTTGGCAAAAGGCTTGTCAAGCGGTTCACGAGGATCTTCGAAAAAATCTTATATGCCACTGAACATAGGATGATTGGCCGAAATTTTTCAAAACTCTTAGGATTCCTGTACTTTTGGAATTAACACAATCTATGAGGAAGTATAGAACCTTGGTAACATAAAGCCCACAAAAAAAATCTCTTGCTGCCTCCACTACTTCTTCATTCACAATATGCCAACAAGAAATATAGAAAGAGGATCCATACCCATCCAGGCCTAGACTATTGTGCTGTGGAATAGAGAAAGCCACATTCTTCACTTCCTCTTCTGATGGCAAATGACATAATTCTGAGTTGTCATCCGCTGAAATCTCCATACCCAGAATTTGAGACAAATCTGCAGACTCAATAGTCGGCATCTAGGTGAGGAATTTTGTGAAGTGGTCTATAGCTCCCAAGTGCACCTGCTCCAGAGAATTCAATAGCATACCATCCTTTAGCCGCATCTGGGAAATGACCGCTCCATGCCTTCTCTGAGAAACTACTGCATGAAAGAAATTGGAGTTCTGATCTCCCTCTTGCAACCACTTCTTCTTGTCTACTTGAGCTATGTGGGTCTCTTTTTTTTTTTTTTCCAAACATCAATCTCCAATTTAGTTACTAGGTAGTCTGCTTCCATGTCTTATGAATATTCAGATTGAAGTTGGGCTTCCAATACAGCAAGCCTCGCTTCAAGCTCTTGTATGTTGGTATCAATTCGTCCAAACACATTTTTATTCCAAATACGCAACTCCAACTTAAGACTCTTCAATTTTGCCGCTAGTTTAGTCAATCCCGATCCCGACATAGGCCGCCCCCATATCTCCTTTACCATGCTATAAAAGGATTCGTGAGAGTACCACATTTTTTGGAATCGAAAAGGATATGGACCATACCGCATATTCATAAGTGATAATCTTACCACCATTGGACTATGATCCGAAGACTTCCATTTAAGATACTCACATTTTGTCATGCTGAATCGTTCTAAAAAAGCCATATTCATAAGAACTCAATCAAGTCTCAACCACTTTCTAGCAGTCCCCTCTTGCCCATTGTACCAAGACAGAGGATTGCCATGGTAATTGAGGTCAACTAGACCACATGCATCAATACACTCATTAAAGTCATCCATAGCTTGAGCAGCTCGGGGTCAACCACCCACATGTTCCCGATCCTCCCGTATAATGTTGAAGTCACCCATAACAATCGACGAATGACCATTGGACTGACAAGCCACCAGAGTCTCCCATAGGCTTCTTCGATCAAGCTGACTGCATTTCGCATAGATGAAGGATATGAGAGTACATGTACCCTCTAGCAGGAACCATCCCATCACCATTTGATTGGAGACACTAACCACCTCAAACTCATAAGGAGCTCACCACATAATCCAAAAATTTCCTCCTACTACCTCATTACAATGAAAACCATCAAAGCCCAAAGAACTGACTAAACGTTGAAGCTTATCCTCCCTTGCAAAAGGCTCCATGAGAGCAACAATGGAACCATTATTTTTTTGAATCATACTGCGTAACACATGACGAGAACTACCCAACCCCCTTATGTTTCATGCAATGATGGACTCTGTCATATATTAAGTTTAGTAGTGCAGGTTGACACCCACTGAGATTGACGAACAACTATATTTTTCCTTTCGACATTTGAAACCGAGTTCTGCACATTATTAGAATCATATCCCTTATGTTTGGCCTACCCAGAGACATTTTCCTCCTCTTACCCATCAGTCAAAGAAACAGGATCCAGTGGCACTTCTAATGAGACTGGTCTGAGATAGCACTCCATATCAAGCACTTCAGAAACCATTGCAGCATGCTCATGATCCCCACTACACGGAGACTTGAGAACATCACCTAGAAAAAGGTCCATAGCAGGACATGCATCCCTCCCATTGTCATTCACAAGTGGCACTCTCGCCATATCACTAGTATTTACCATATCAACTATTTGGATTGAAGGATGCTTTACCACTGGCCCATCCACTAGATGCCTCGATGAACTCTTATGGTCATCCCTTGAACACAACTCTTCCTTCATCTATCACCACCTCCTCTGCGTTTTCCTCCTTATTTTTCATCTCTTCATGTCTTGGCCCCTCCCCCAGTGAACTCTCAGGAACATCACTTGAAACCTTCCCTTCATTCTCCCTAGGATTCAATACAACTTTTCCTTTGTCTGTCACCACCTCCTCTGCATTTTCCTCCTACAAACTTTTCTTTTGGGGATTCTCATGCCATATTTTCTTAACCCCCCCTGTGCCGTGACCACATCTCTTCTCTTATGCAAGGGATCCCTCACCAGCCCTACATACAACGGAAGTGTGCCCCTGTCGATTGCATACAATAGAACCCTGGCTGTTCATACTGAGACTCTTGCCAAATTTTTTTATTAACCACCACTATTGGAAACCTCTACACCAGCTCATCTATTAAATCTATTTCCACACACATACGAGCCCTCGAAGCTCTAGTTCTATGAAGCATCGCATTATCAAGTCCCAGAAACCTCCCAAACCTTGTCGCAAGAATCTACAACACATCCATTCAATACATATGAAGAGGCAAACCTGACAGAAAAATCCATTGAGGCTCTAACGTTGATCTTTTGGAAGATTAAAATCCTTTGTCCACCAAAAGAGTCTAAAAACAGAACCAGCAATCAAAAGGCCTTTTCTTGCCCATCTATGCACAAAATCCGGTTCGGATTGCATCTTTACCAGAACATGATAATCATCCATCACACTAACTGTCGGAATCTCCAGTAAACCCCATGATTTAATGATAGCCAATTGAATATCATCAATCGTAGGCCAAATACGTACAAATTTCAGAACAAGTGCAAAACGGAAATCCTCTACAACTTTTGACATCTCTAGCCCGTAAAAACGAAACCAGGCTCCCCACCCACATCCACTGGATATCTCATCTGAACCTTAAAAGAAGAAGACGCCGCAACCTTCGCTACCATTTGAATGTAAGACATAGTCCCGTTGTCTCCTCCAACAATCCCCACCGACGATGGAAGGGCAATGGGCGCTGCCATTGGCTAACCCTAGGCTAGTAGAACCAAGAAAAACAAAAATAGTAATACCCAGAAATACGAAGCGATTTTCAGTCCATCATGCCGCTTTTCACATTTGGAGGATTATTGGTTTTGGCTAGGAAAATTGAAGATTATCCGGTCGAACACTTTCAAATTAAGGAGAGGGTGTGCGATCATAGTATGTGCATATATATTTCATGTCTTGACAGTCAATACAATATGATTACAAATATGATACTCTAGTTAAGTTTTGAAAAAAAAAATATAAGTAATTTTTCCCACAATATCATGTTTTCACCAAAAGCCAAATTTCTTTCATCTATATCAATCTGGTAGTTAAATATAGTCAACTATGAATTGAGGTCTAACCCACCTAAACACCCCATATATGGTAGTAGTTTATAGCATTCCCTATAATTGACAGAAATTTGAACACAATATAAACTGCACACTCATAGAGAATCTATATTGTACATATCATCTCATCAATGTACCTTTGGCTACACGGATATAGTCCATCAGAAGGTTAATTTTACTGCTCATGCATTCATTAAATATTAAAACCCGTCGCATAGTAAACAATAATAACAATTTTTTGCTTATCTATGATGGGCAATATGCAACAACTGCCCACCCTCTGAGACACCAATCCACTTGTAGTGTAAGCAATCTTGCCAAAACAGTTCTACATCATCATCATATGTTGAATAAGTATCTCATAACGATGGTAAATATAGTATGCTAAATTTATTATATCACACAGGTGCCTATAATTTATATATATGTGAATATATATATATAATACTGAAATTGGACTCATTAGCCGTACAATATGTTACTCTTTGTCAATCTGTACGTACGTATTATAATACGTTATGTTACTCACTGTATATATATATATAATATATATATATATATATACACTGTTTGTATATATATAATCTGTACGTCATTACAAAAACTAATAGCAGTGACGGATGAAAGTATGCCTCGAATCACCACTTACACAAATATAATACAGATCAACAACGTTGACTTGAGATGGAAAAAACTGGATACAAGTTAATTGTATTCTTATAGGTGAAAACAAATCAAACACTAACAGAAATCAGACCCAAGCCAAACACCATACATGACTATCATTGATGTGTGTATATATATATATATATATATATAACAACTTCAATATCTCACGATTAGTGATAATCAGTAAGCATAGTGTAAATTGTTACCAAAATATGTCAAGCTATTATTTAAATAGCATTAATCTTTTCCCATACAAATTTATACTTTTTTTCCTCAAACATATAGCAGGAAGTTATAGAAGGGATTTCAAGAAGCATACCGCGTACCGTTAATATGAGCTTCCCTAGCTAGAAGCCGATGGTACGTTATATATTGTCATCATCACATATGTATTTAAATAAACATTTAAATACCATTCCATTATTTGATCATATAGACATTTGAAATCAACTTTCATCTCCTAATGTGGGATCCTAGAAGCATAGACTTTTAAATCTATGGAAAATTCCTTATAGCTATAATTGCTTGCTTTCAAGAATAAACAAATGAACGTATCTCACTTCCTTATGACGGCAGGTCATCAGGCAATAGTCAAAGTAGTTTGTGGCTAATCCTAGCTAGCTTGCATCCCCTCAGATAGTTGATCAACTTGGGTGTGGTCTCAAATTAAAGAGTAATGCATTATATGGAATAAGACATGTATTTCCATGGCGCTTTGCCCCTTTACTTATCTTTTTAAAGCAGTGGTATTTATTTATTTATTTTACATATAGATTATGCTAATTTATAAATTATGATACTCAGCCCCATGATTTTGCGTATAACCTCTAACGTACCACTTGTGCAAGCTGCACTTTATTTCCCTTTAAAGAGAAAAGGGACCCAAGAGTCCCCTATTATGCAAACATCTCACAATTCTGATATATACAGTTCTACACAATGTGCATCTATGTACATAAGGCAGAAACACGTCGCTGCAGTCATCAGTATGTTCACTACAAGGAAAAGAGTAAAAACTGAGCCTAGTTTTCATGCCCCATCTCTGTATACAGCGGTAACCAATTGGCTACAATGATGTTTGGGGTTACTGCTTTTGTGTTAATTAGTGCAGCAGGACATTTCTTAAAGACACCGACTTATGGCAGTTTTTTTACATCTAAAGATTTTATAATTACATTAAGTACATAATGCATGCAAGCATCCATAACACTTTAAAGTCATCACCATCTAATATATCTCATATAGATCATTCCAATGCTAATACACAACCTACAGGGAAACTAACCTTCTCAAATTAATCAAATTTGCCTACCAATTTGCACCAAATTGGTTTTCCATGTTTCATGTTACCCATATTGCTACCCAATTTAATATGCAAGCTGCACTTCGCTCAACCTGTATAAAAACACTCCAGTTATTTGCATGGCAGTACACAATCTTGGTGGTTAAGTGCAGAAGAAGCTGACAAATTTAGAATCAAACCAGAGCAAGTCTCGACAATGGTACTTCATCCACATATAATCCATGGTGTGACCCCTATACAATGAAAAACCTACATGGAAACTAGCCATTGATTTCGTCTACCAAAAAAGTGGCCATGTAAGTATATGTCAGTTTCAACTAAACACCAACCTCACGCATCTCTCTCTCTCTAAAATAAAACTCTCTGCCTTCTCTCTAAAACCCCCACAAACTACAGCTCACACTAAAAGGGGTGGGAGCTTCGGCTCCTCCCCCCTCCTTTTTTTCTCTTCTCTTCTTCTGTTTTTCTTTCGTTTCTATATTTTTTGTTTTGTTTTTTGTTTTTTCAGGCCAAATAAGAGAGAAGCGTCGTTCGGGTCTTTCCGGTCGTTTCTAGTCTACACGCGCCCCACCACGATGAAGCCCAGCCTCCGATCTTCAAGACCACCAAACCCGGAGTTCATCGGAGTGGCGCGTAGCCCGCACGCGTGGGACGAAGTTTTCGGGGCCCGTCGGCGCGTGTCCACCACGCGCCACTTTGGAGTCCTCTGCTGATGACACGATCGGCGTCTCTGGACTCCCTATCCCCGTGGCTTCCAAGATCGACCATCGGCGCTCTCCTCCGAGTGACCAGGGCCGTACACGCGCCATTACCGCCGGCTCGTGTACTGTTCACCCGATTATGTTTTTCTTTTTTGTTTGTTTTTCGTTTCAGTGTTTTTATTGTTGTTTGGTATTTTGTTTATGTTTTATTAATAAAAGAAATAGGCTATTGGACTTAGTGTCCATAGCAGCTGAGTCCCGTTCTTCCTTTGGGAGGAGGCGGAGTGATAGTACTCCTCCTCCTAGGGAGGACGGAGGGTGATAGTGCTTCTCTTCTTTTGAAAAGAAGTCGTTTAGTTCTGTTTTTACAGAACGTTTATAGAAGTTAAGACAAAGTCCGTCATAAAGAAATTTATGTACGGGGGTACTACAGAACAGATGATTAGTTTGGCTTGTAATAAGTCACAGATGTAACTTCGGGATTCATTGAATGAAATGAAGTCTATTTCCATCAAAAAAAAAAAAGTATATGTCAGTTTCCCAAAAACCCAACTCCTGCCCCAGTTAGCTCCCACAAAACCCTAAGTCATTTCTTACTGCCAAAACGCACCCAAAAACTCAAAAAAAATTATTTCCCAAATTTTTCATGCATAACCAGCTCACTGAGTCTCCCCAAGATACTCAGTGTGGGCCGGGAAATTGTTAAAAAAACTCCTCAACATCTTGTCAGTTTCATTTTGTCTCTCCAAAAGCACTCGCATTTCTCCCCTCATATCATCTAGTTGACTCTGGTAATGTTCAGCATCTTTCTTATGTTTTTCCATTAACTCTAAATATTCTTTCTCCCTTTCACGGTCACGTTGTCTTGTAGACTCCCGTATGACCATCTCTCTTAGGCCTCTTGCATATCCTGATTTAGTTCCAAGTACCTCCCTAAAGACAACCGCAGCTGCCTCCTCGGTACGATTCTCAGGTTCCAACACATCCAGCTTTCCAACCATCTCCTTCTGCATATGGACAAAAGAACCAGTTATTGACACTCATGTGTTGTTTATGCATTTATGACTTTCAAAAATAGAAATAGAACCATCAGATCGCGTGCAGTAGTAGTGGCTGAATGTTAATTATATCACTTACATAAATGTCTTCTATAGCAAACGTCACAAATTTGTTGTTCTTCTTAAACCAGTGCACATCCTTGTAGAAGTCCGCCAAGTTTGCTCGTTCAGCCCGCTATATGTGTGTGGAGTGTGTGTAGGTAGATGGATATAAGAATACAGTTATAATACGCACGAACATGATTAGGTTTTTAAACTTTGCATAACACCATCAAAGTATACGACAAAATTTCATACTAGGCCAAGTCTAGAATATTACTAGACCCTTACGAAAATCTTAGGAAAATAACTAAAATTAAAATGCAGCAATTAATTACTACTTTCAAAGAGCACTTTCATTATATCCTTACTGACATAAAGTCTTGTTTGATGTATGTTAAGCTAGGATCCCACAACATCGGCCACTACTATTGTCGTTTAAGCAATTGCAGAACCGAGTTAATTACCTTCTCCTCTAGGATCCTCACAAATAATTTATGTCCTGCAATGTGATTAATATTGAGCCTCTTCTGATTCTCCCGATTTTTGCTTGAGATTTTCTTCCATGATAACATAATGTTAGCTAAATACAAATAAGAAATAAACCTATCACTAATGTCTAATTTTTCTACCACCTAAAGTTTATTCTTTAACAACCAAGTCATACCTTAAAGGTGTTACTTCCCCATCTCCCACATAGCTTTACCCAGACGAGGGCGTCGACCAAGTTAGCCCCCGAAGTCAATACTTCTTCATGGCTAGCATATGCCAAGTACTTCTTGTGTAGCTCATGGCGGAAGGCATTAAATAGCTTACGTAGTGCTTTCGTAACTGCCAATCAATGATTATCCAACTCCCAATAAACAAAGTCACCCTACATAATTCATGGCAAAGGTGCATGGCAGTGATTATAATGCGACCACTTTTAGTCAATTGCATTGAATGTTTAAATGTCTTACCCGGACACGTTCAACCAACTCATCCTTCTTGGACTTGGGTATATCCATCCATCTTGCATAACTCATGTCCGCATGATGTTTCAAGATCCATGTTATCCGTGCTGTAAACATGAAGGCATTCTCACAAGGTGCAGTTTCTCTGTCATTTATCTTCAAGAGAATTTTCCCGTGTTTCTGCTACTTTTCAAACTCCTTGCACTTAGCTGGCCCACGTCCACATTTATTCGGTACCTGGTTTACTATAGGCACGGTGACAGCATCCCCAGTTGTATAACAAAATAAAAGCAATCAGTTATCTCATGCTTCATACATTCCTATTCGCCTATTGGACATATACAGTTCAACTCAAGAATTGGTTTGGCACGTGGAGGCTCCCAATGTATGCTTGGAGGCTGCGTTGAGTCATCAGAGCTGGTGTCCTCGTTATCTCAAAGGGTCCATGAATTGATTATCGGAGGGTGTGGTCGGCCTCTAATCGAATACGCTGCAGGTCATCTAGCACGAAGACCTCGTCCTCTCCCTCTTCTATGGCCACTTTGATCCATCGGGTCACCTGAATTATATCTCATCACATTTGACAAAAAAACTTAGTAAATGAAGGCGTTGTAACAAAGAAATAGCCTAAGTAAAAAATTCAGCTAGATTGAACTGCCTTAGCTCCTAAAAAAATTGGGTTCATGTCCAAAACCGTGTGTTTTTCAGTGGATAAGTTTAAAATATGTCCCTGGACTTTACCATCCAATTCTGAAATACGGTAGCAGCCCATGGCTCTAATTGGTGTAGTAATTCCACACAAGCATCTCATAGCAAGCATATTAGACCAATTCTACATCATTCTAATTTTACTAAACTAGGGCGTAAAATGACTGCGCGCATGCTGTAATTGATAATCTTTTTTCTGGACATACAGCATAGCTGATTGCAAGAAGAAAAATGCTCAACCAGGGTCCACATTAGCAAAATATATGTCGACTAAAACTTCCAACACTAAATCCAGTTTTGAGAGGTAAGATTACCCCCAACAAGTAAAAGATAGTGGCAGCCACAAGAAGAACAAATTAATATATACGTAACTAATGCTCGTTGAATTAAGCTTACAACCAGTACTGTCTTGGTGTATCACAACAGGACTTATTATTCAAAGTAGCACATTTATTATATATTGCATGGCCCTATATTAATTACTAGTAGATATGGTCCTTTATTGAAAATGGGCTTCAATATATCGTAGATGACTAGCTGAGACGACAAAACAATTGGCCTATGAACAAGGTGAACCCAACTTCACGACTGGATATCAATCATCACACAAATATATCTCAGCTTTTACTCATCTTTACTATGCTTGCAAGAGCAGTATATCTGAAAATCAACACTATTTTGTGTAATGCATTTATGATGTCAGTTAGCCTTGATTCACTCAAATAACTCTAATTTTTGCAAACCTATATGTTCATTGATTTTCCATGTTCATAGTATAGCAATCTTTTTTATGACCATACTTCACGATTGATCAATATCTTTAATTGAATTTACAATTTCTGTGACACAAAAAATGATGAACTAGCTAAAATCTAGTAATTATTCTCACCCACATTTGGGTAATTACTTTAATTTCTAGGGATAAACCTGGAAAGTTGTTGCTGTCTATATTGCCACCCCACTGCAGTTGGTAATCCAAGTAATGGGCAGTTTAGTATTTGCAGTTTTGGACATGTTAGTGGTCATAGAACAACCTGCATGCACAAACATGTAATAAATCAGGTGGGAGATCAAGGATACAAAAGACCCAAATCAACTACAAAACTATGAAGCTAGGGATATTATTCAAAACTATATGGTGTTTACACTTTTAAGATATCAAGGGTTTTGAGTATAAAGCTAACTGATGACTTGACTTCCTCATCTAGTGGGTGCAATGTTATGCAAACTATATCTACATACCAGCTGCTACCCTTCACAGAAAACTCTTGGCTTCACTAGCTATAAATGTGACAGAAATACAAACTTTCTCTCTGCATGATATTTTAATGCAAGCAGCCGAAGCTCCGCCCAAGTATTCACAAGTGGGTTAATGCATCAGGCCCAGCTAAGTGCCCAAAAACTAAAAAACAAATATATAGGTCCAGCCCACTCCAGTGGCCCGAAAATTAAGGTTATGTTTGGTAAATGAGATAAGATGAGAATTTTCAAAAATTTTATGAATAGTGTTAAGATTATGAGTTGAGAATTTTGAGATAGTTTTGAAAAAGTTTGTGGGTCCCATGTAAGATATGTTTGGATGTAAAGGTGAGATGAGATGTTTTAACTTTTTTGAGAAGAGAGATGTGGTGGGCCCCATTCAAGTGATTAGATATTTGTGTTTGAATGAATAAATATTTTAATTATTTTATTTATTTCGAATTTATACATAACAATTATCAAAATTACTTTAGTAATGAAGAAAAATCTGAAAAAATAAAGAATTACACTATTTAAATAAAAACAATTGTTGCTTGTATTTATTTTAATGTATAAATCATTAAAATATAAATAAAAAAATATTTATAAATTACAAAATATTGTCCAAAAATTCATTTGGACTTTATAATAATGTGTAAATAAATTTCCAACATATTAAAGGAAAATTAAGCTAATAATTATGAAATTTCTATTTAAAATTTTCCAGCTTAAATAGTTTCAAACATATTTGAAAAAATAATGTATGAGAATAATTTCTAATACATTATTTTTCAGATAAGCGAAAATTTCTTCTTATTTATATGTATTATGTAGATAATAAATCCAAAATGAATCAATGAATCTCACAATATTTTTGAAAAAATGATATCACAAATAGTGGGACTTTTTTTTTTATGTATGTGAACAAATATCCATAATTTGTGAATTGTCATAAAATATTACTAAAGTTTACTTTTTTTAAATATCAATAAGCATTGCATGTTTTTCCCAAAATAAGTAACGTAGTAATTTTTCAATCGCACGGTTTCTTAAATACACGATTCACAAAAATACACACATGTCTTTCACAAATTTCCGAAATAGTTTTTGCTCCCAAAAATCAAAATAAAATTATAAATTATAACATCTCTCATAATTCATTGGCCAATCCGATGTGCCCACATCGATAACGCAATCGCATCCCTCATTGCCCCCATTGCTTGGGCCGATTCACTGGACATGTCTATCACATGAGATGATTCACCCACATCATCATCAGCAGGCATATGTGGCATTGATGACCGATGATTCAATACATTCTGAATGAACTCATCATTAGGCGTCACCGTTTTAATCATATTGTGTAGCGTACAACATGCAGTAATGATCATTCCCTGCCTGGCGGGCCGATACCGAGGCATGGCCTCCAAAATTTGAAACCGCCTTTTCAACAAAGAGAATGTGCGTTCAATAACATTTCGTAGAGAGGCATGACGATAGTTGAAATAATCTTTATATCCACGAAAGCGATGCGCACTATAACGATCTGATCGGTGATATCTTTCTCGTGGATAAGGCGGCATAAACATCGAGACGCAGGGATAAGCCGCATCGACAAGATAATAATAACCTAACCACATTTTTAAATCAATCTGAATCAGTGATTTGCAAAATAAATACATTTATACAATTTGAAAAGACAACGTTTTATTTACTCTTGTAAATCAAATTTACCGTTTTCTGGCCATGGGAATTGATTTTGACTTTGACTCAATGCATCCATGAAAACTCGTGCATCGTGGGCTGTTCCTTCCCATCCAGTATACACATATACGAACTTCATATCGAAGTCACAGGCACACAAGACGTTTTGTGCAATCCGGCCATATCGATTTCTATATGCGTTACGTACATTAGCGGGTGCCACAGCTGAGATCATTGTGCCGTCCATCGCCCCAATGCATTTCTACAAAATCATTATCATATAACGTATCGCAATCAGAATAATTATATATATATTTTAAGTCAACAAAAATATTGAAGTCAAAAGTTTAAAAGTCGAGAAGTTATTACCTCAAACCATGGATAATTATGGGGATTTCCTGCAATCCAAGGATGTACCTCAGTTGTGTGTGTTAGCCTAATCACAGTCCTCCCTAACTCATGCAGCGCCCGCATAACCGCCTTTACGTGGCGGTTAATAGTCTCACTTGAATGTTGGAAGCGATCTCCAACTACTCGTTGACCTTGTGCATGACCAACAAGAAGACAGAACATGGCCAATGATTCTTCCACCGAGATCCTTTCTGTAGGCGCCATAATTTGTGTTTCCCGTAACACATCGCATACATAACGGAATGCAGAAACTTCCATGCGAAACATTTCAAGGCAAGTACGAGGGTTCCCATTCAAAACCGCCTGAATATATTGATCCCCCCGAAGACCTATATTGTGTTGGGGCATTGGGATTCGAGCTCCAGCATTTTGCATGGTCATCCACATCATATAAACTATGCTTATCTCATCCATTGCATCGTCGTCTCCATCTCCTACCCAAGGGGCATCCTCATCCGAGAAGTCATCATCGGCCATTATGAATAACCTCCTTACGCGTGCGTTAACAAAATGATAAATGAACTGTAATAATAAGCAAATGTATGCGAAAGTTCAATTGCGTCACTACAAAAACCACAGGGATATGTCAGAGACAACAATTAACCATAACAATTCGCAAGCATAAAACACAACTGACGAAATAACTGTTATGCAATGTTCAACCAAAGTAGCAGTAGCTAAATAACTTATGTCTAAATAAGCGAGAAAGTAATTATTACAATAAGCATCAAGTACTATAAATGTTAGATAGAAAGTTATACAACTAAACTTGCTAGAAAATTAATTAAAAACCGCATATTGTCTGATAAAACGATCCCCTCATCAATTAAATAAGAGCGCTATAAACTCCACGCCCATTCATTCCTGCGCTCTGCAGAGATTGCTATGAACGACAACTGCAATCCCGGATTCTCTGATAATAATTTAAAGGCTTTGTTCCATTGCTCAAAAGGCAGGCGAGGTTCAACTTCGTCTAGCAACCAAAAACATCTAGCCTGCATATCGATCAACGCATCAGTCTCCATGCTGTTCGATCTGCTGCGCTTCGAGGCCCTCCACTCCTCAGCAGCTGCTCTCCTGGCCTCAGAACTTTTCTCAATTGCATCCAAGGTTCTGCTAAAGGCCTCATCCATGGCAGGGGACTGGGAAGACCCTCCCCTCTGGCGTCGACGAGATCCACTACTGTATGAGGCGGAGAATGGTCTCCCTGGTTGCGTGGACCCGTCCATAGGAGCTGGCTGCGATGGGCCCCCTTGATCATACTGCACTGGCCGGCCACGGTTTTGTAGCTCCTCGTCAAGCAGGTCCTCGTCCTCGCTAGTTGGGGCAGGGTCAGACGATGCCCGATGAAATGTCCCCGTCGCAACGGCACAGGCAAATATCGCACACAACTCTTCATACTTTGGGCATCCATTGGTCTTGAAATGCTTGAATGAGTTTCTTACCTAACATATAGGAATTTAAAAATATCATTAAATTTCCTGAGCGCAAGTTACTACACTATTAAATTTATGACCAATGAATGATAAGTTTTCACAGTTACGTACCCTGATTGCGTTTGCCCAATGTTCCTCGCTTGCTACTGGGGCCTTCCTATCTGGATCCCAACCCAGGCCTGTTTGCCTCATCAGATCCGTAAATTCTCTCTGCTTTCTTTTAAGGCGTGCAATCTTTCCTTTTACTTGGTCAAAGTTAAAATTCTTCCGCCCATACTTAGACAATTGTTCCGCAAGTCGAACATAATCATTATGGGTGATCCTCCCACCCCTCAGTCTATGGGAAATGGTATCTTCGTACAACATATCAATAAGGACATCCTCCATCCCCTCATCCCACAACAACCGATCACGTATGTTTTCAATCGGGTCATCCATATGGAGCTAAAAATATGTTACAAAATAAACGACAACACTTGCATTTAAATAGATTGAGGTTTATAAGTTAAAGAAGGCATAAAAAGTGAAAAAGTTACTACATTTTTTCCAATCATTCACAATACATGCTACATAGGCAGGAAATGAGAAGTTGAAACTGTTTTAGTACAAAGATACATGTTGCATGCAATAAATTAACAAATGTTACCTGTCCAGATGATGACGATGATATTGACCGCAAGTAGTAAGGCTACAGGCATGACCATGTAACAAGAAAGAAACAGTGGCACGTATCAGTTTGGAATGTTCAGATATTGATCACATAGATATCATGCAATCCATACAAGAAAGAAACAAGATATTGATCACGTATTAGTTTGGAATGTAACAAGAAAGAAACAGTGGCACGTATCAGTTTGGAGTGTTTAGATTAGGAAAAATGCAGTAATCACAGTGGCATCTAATCCCTGCTTGCTTTTAAGCTTTCAAGTTACTTCTCTTAAATTCTATCTAGGTATATATTAGCTGAATTTTAGTATGTGAAAGGCTTTGTTCACACGTGTGGATGTACGTATGTATGTTTTCAAGCTAGAATTACTTAAAAAGATAGGACATTTTAAAATGTCACTCGTGGACCTTAACATGTTGATATAATAATATTGTCCTCTTTGAATTTATCATCTTCAAAAATAAAAATTAATCAAATGTTCGATGAATAATACCACATCAGCACGCACAATAGGACAACACTATAATACATAGCATAACACTCAAAATGAATCCATTCATTCGTGCCACATATATAATAGCCGCTCAAATAACACCATCTATGTAAATTTATCATTTAGTATTTAAATAAAGAAATGATTTCAATTGCAGAGGAGTATTATCTATTTATGGCCCACCTTCACAAATTAGTCAAAGAGAGAATCGGGTTAAACACCAAATATTAGTAAGAAAATTAATTTAATACAGCCAAACCAATTATAGTAATATTTTTGTGAGCCTGATTGGCAGAATCTGAATTCTAAAAGTATTAGAATTGACTTCATCAATGCCATCCTCAAAATTTAATGTCAATAACATGTTTTTTATAGATCCAAAACCTCTCTAATAATGTAGATTATTTTATCTATATTTCTTCAAATTTTGAAGATACCTGAATTTTGAATGCCAATGCTCTAACTAACATTATATTTACCAACAGAGAAATCCAATCCCGATATTATAACCTACTATTATTCTTACCCACTACCTTTGTACCACAATAATCTTTGTAGAAGTAAAAGTAGAACTCAATTTAGAATGACTTCATCCCTCATGCTCACTCGGTATCCTTTCCCTAATGGCTAATTTGGGATAGCTATGATAGCAGAGTTGCTATCAAAGTTTACTGCCAAGGGTAACCACCAGTCTCAAAATCATCATAGCATACCAATTCCGAACAACACCACTCAAAAAAATAAAAGAAAACCACCTCATAGAATAGTGCCCAAAAAACGTACTCAGAAAATTGGCTACAAACATCACTTGATTAAAATGTCATTGATACTGGATTCATATGCAATCACACCAATAATATGGTCATAAACCTTAAAGCTCATACTTCGTATGTCCTAAAAGATAACTCATTAATGTCAATAAAAAACAAGCTATTGGAGCTCTTTCTAAAATCACACACTCAGCACCTCGAATGCTTTACAAACTTTAACCAACACTTCTACTTCTCTTCCGACCTAAATGATTTTAAAAACCAATATCATTGGTTTTTATATATACAATATCTTTGATTACCTATAAAAAAAAAAAAAGGTTTTAAAAACCATCACAGCACAGATTTCATATAATATAAGCTTGAACGAAATTTTAAGATTTAAAACCAAACCCACAGCCCAAGCCAGTTGGAACGCAAGCAACTAAGTAGGATTCACAGTCAAGGATTTTGTCCAAGATAGAACTCAATTTAGAATGACTTCATCCCTCATGCTCACTCAGTATCCTTTCCCTAATGGCTAATTTGGTATAGCTATGATAGCAGAGTTGCTATCAAAGTTTACTGCCAAGGGTAACCACCAGTCTCAAAATCATCATAGCATACCAATTCCGAACAACACCACTCAAAAAAATAAAAGAAAACCACCTCATAGAATAGTGCCCAAAAAACGTACTCAGAAAATTGGCTACAAACATCACTTGATTAAAATGTCATTGATACTGGATTCATATGCAATCACACCAATAATATGGTCATAAACCTTAAAGCTCATACTTCGTATGTCCTAAAAGATAACTCATTAATGTCAATAAAAAACAAGCTATTGGAGCTCTTTCTAAAATCACACACTCAGCACCTCGAATGCTTTACAAACTTTAACCAACACTTCTACTTCTCTTCCGACCTAAATGATTTTAAAAACCAATATCATTGGTTTTTATATATACAATATCTTTGATTACCTATAAAAAAAAAAAGGTTTTAAAAACCATCACAGCACAGATTTCATATAATATAAGCTTGAACGAAATTTTAAGATTTAAAACCAAACCCACAGCCCAAGCCAGTTGGAACGCAAGCAACTAAGTAGGATTCACAGTCAAGGATTTTGTCCAAGATAGAACTCAATTTAGAATGACTTCATCCCTCATGCTCACTCAGTATCCTTTCCCTAATGGCTAATTTGGTATAGCTATGATAGCAGAGTTGCTATCAAAGTTTACTGCCAAGGGTAACCACCAGTCTCAAAATCATCATAGCATACCAATTCCGAACAACACCACTCAAAAAAATAAAAGAAAACCACCTCATAGAATAGTGCCCAAAAAACGTACTCAGAAAATTGGCTACAAACATCACTTGATTAAAATGTCATTGATACTGGATTCATATGCAATCACACCAATAATATGGTCATAAACCTTAAAGCTCATACTTCGTATGTCCTAAAAGATAACTCATTAATGTCAATAAAAAACAAGCTATTGGAGCTCTTTCTAAAATCACACACTCAGCACCTCGAATGCTTTACAAACTTTAACCAACACTTCTACTTCTCTTCCGACCTAAATGATTTTAAAAACCAATATCATTGGTTTTTATATATACAATATCTTTGATTACCTATAAAAAAAAATAAGATTTTAAAAACCATCACAGCACAGATTTCATATAATATAAGCTTGAACGAAATTTTAAGATTTAAAACCAAACCCACAGCCCAAGCCAGTTGGAACGCAAGCAACTAGGTAGGATTCACAGTCAAGGATTTTGTCCAAGATAGCAACCTACAATACAAACATCCAGCTAATATATAACCTAAAACGCATAGGGCGCCATGTTATAGTGCAAGCCATTTTAAAAGAAAAAAATAAATGGCCAAACACCCTTTGCTTCAGTTTATTTATCTATTCCTTTTATGATGATATAGTCCCAACACTTAAACTGTCCCCTCATACGTTCATTTCTTTATTATAGAAACTATGAAATTATATAAAATGGTTAAACAAAATAGGCCCTTGAAAACATGGGGCTGAATAGATAATAGAGGAACTGAGAGCTGAAACTTTCCAGCTATTAAGTTATTATTAATAGCTTAATAATCCAAACGCAATCTGCGTATGATGACAGAGATATCATGCAATCCATACAAGATACCCAGTCAGTCAAATAAGATCCAGCTTAAATATATTAGGCTCTTGGTTTTATTGGTGAAAAACACAAAAACAGAGGACTGCAGAAACAACCGATTCACTGGGTTAGGCATGCTCATAAGCTACTAGATGGCTCTTTTCTTTACATACGATCTGATTGGTGGTAACCAGAACACATTCTAACAAAAACCAGAGCATATAACAGATCAAATAACTTCCTTCAATTCCTAACAAATTAAACAACATCGGATTCTACAAAAAAAAATTATCTAATTTTCCATCCCAAGTTAGATAAACTCTTACCCGGTAGGAGCGAGTCTTGGGAGCCGTGGTGGTGGAGGTATGGCTGCAACAACGTCTGTTGGCAGTTTCGGCGATGGAGATGGGAGGCTTCCGGTGTTTGAAAGGGGTGGCTTTCCTCGATGCGACTGGTTTATTTTTATAGGCCATTTTCACATACAACCCCGTCGATGGTGGAGATAGGGGTCTACAATTGCAAACTCTAGACGAAAGTAGGGCTTCAATGGCAGACGGGAATTGGCTTCTGAGTTGACGATGCACGGTAGGGAGGGTAGCTAGCCAGCCTTTCGGTGAGAATTTTTGGGTATTTTGCAGAGATTCGCACGGCTTCACGAGGTGGGTATCTCGGGCAGATTTGGGAATCCGATTTGTATGACTTCACTTTGGCTTTGTGCGTGATTTACCAAACCAGAAGGCCTCGCTGTCAAAGCTTCGAATGAAGGAAGATGGGGGGCAATTTCATTTGGGAGAAGGGTAGGCGAGTACCCGTGGAGTAATAAAGTGGAAGGACAGACTTTTGAGAAAAAAGTTGTCTGTATTGTCTTGTCTATGAATAAAACACAGACAAGTTTGAAACTTTGAAATTTCTGTGTTTTATCTCACAGCTATGTTTGGAAGATATATCTCGTCTCACTGTAAGATTTGAGATGAAAATTCTTGTCTCATCTGGGCTGCCAAGCATAACCTAATGCTCCAGGATTTTGAGTATAAAAACAAAAAAGAAATAATACTTGCAATCGTGAGTATGCAAGCGCTGTCGCGCAATTATTTTGAAAAAAAATGAATAAATATGAGACCCACATAAAAAGAAAATTAATTTTTTAATAATAGACTCTACTCTTTTTCAAAGTGATTGCACGGCGCTTACGCATTCTACGACTATATGTAGCATTACTCAAACAAAATACATGCAAACTGTGGTGGAGGCATACACTCACCATTTCTTATGTCCCAACCAGAGGAAACACTTTCCTCCCTTGAAAGTGAGCTGCCAGTTACAACTACCCAGCTTCTACTCATCAAGGCACAACAGCTACAACTAACCCTTCCTCGAGCAATTAAATCTGGAGTGAAAAGATTAAGCTTTCTCCAAGTCTGAAACTGCTGCATCTACAGCCTGGCGATAGAGACCTTTTTCTTCCCAGGTTTTCTGTATTGTCCTGCACTTTGTGAAGGTGGGATACCAGTCCATGCATGTACAATCTCTTTTCTTGATTTTATCTGTCAGCACCTTCCCCTCAATTTGGTATATTACAAATTTACCCTTCTTAGGGCCTTCTTTATGTAAAACTCCCGCCCATATGGAAAAGAAATAGCGCCACTTTTTCCCCCCACTTGAGATAAGAAAAAAATATACCAAGTCAACGTAGAAACTGGCCCCTTCATCCAATTACAATTGATGCAATGTAACGACCCGGCTTAATAATTTTATAATTTTTATTGGGCCTAAATTATTTGTTTTAATGGGCCAAAAAGCCCAAGCCCATGATATTTGTTTCGGAGTCCATGTTGTACACGATTCATGTCTGTGTTATTCACTGCATGCATGGCTCCAATACACTTCCGTTTCCACTACATGCACACCTCTATCTTTTTTTCCCTAGGATTTTTCCCATCACTTATTTATACATGTATAACGCACGTAGAATGATTTCCTCTTATCTCTCTCACGTACAAACATTATGTAGCCTTCATGATTCAGAAACTGCCGTGCACCAAGCAAGCTAGACGTAGTAAGGATCACGGCGAATCCACCATCGACCCAACCACGGCTCCTCCACGTTCAACTATTGCACCACCATCACTGAAGGGTAGATTACTGCCCAGCCCCACGACGGAATTGCAACTACCTCGCAGAAACTATCAACTGCAACCTGCACCACGTAAGTACCGTGCGCCACCCTCTTCACGAACTCATCATGGTGAGCCTCTGCTTTCCATGTCTGATACAGAGCAGTCACGTCTGTTCCACCCTGAGTCACTTGCTTCGCCAGAGTCCACCATAGAGGACATCGGATCGACACCACCAGCCACCATAGAAGACATCAGACCATCCTCAGCCACCAAGGCAAGCCATAGCAACCACGGATGTGAAGCCCGAAGCTTCTGCTCCTCTTGCAAGGTAGCCACCTCAAGGGATGTCGAACCACCTTGCCGACGACACAGAAATTTCCTGCCATCCTTGTTTCGTCGCAGCCACTCCCTCAAGTAAGCTGCTGTCGTCCCACTCTACCTTTTCTCCCGCTCGGTTGCTTCTTGGCTTGGCACAACTTTCTCTCCCTCTCTCGGTGTTACACCACCACAGGGACCACCCAGTCGCATCGCCGGCCACCTCTAGCCACTCCAGAGCCGCCATCGCCTCAGCCTTCCCTCGGTGAGTTTCTGGCTCTGTCGCATGCCTCTCCCCCGAGTTCCCGAGCCCTCTGTTTCTCTTTATTGTATGAAGTTCTGTTTTTAGGTTTTTAATCTACTACATACTATAATAATAAGATTACCTTTATGCCCTTTTAATCTAGTATCTTGGAGGATTGTTTTAAATTACATTTATAAATTTACACTTGAGTATATGTTAATTATGGAGACAATTACGTCATATTATTTGAAGTTGAGTTAGGCTTAGTATTTTAAAAGTGGGTTTTACTTAAATAGATATATTAGTCAAATGCTCATTTTTATAAGAAAGTATTTAAAGAATTTGAAATATATGTTCAAGTATAATATTGATCCTAATATTTTGGTTAATATTTCCTTTGCCTATTTAATAGAATTTAATAAAATTTTTATGTTATATTTTAAATAGAAAACAATTAAGGGATTTTAAACTATATTATTTAGTATTAATTTTACAATTAAATTTCAATAGTAAATAGAAAGTGTTTAATTGTGTACTTTTAAATATTTTAAATCTATGGTATGAAATGAACCTCTAATGTTTTTATAATAGATTTTGATATATTTATGCTATTGAAGTTGTAAATTTTTAAAATAAAGAAATATGTTAAGAGTATTAAAATTATATTAGTATTTATTAGATTTCTTGTTAAATTAAATAATTATATTAAGAAAAGAAACCTATTTTAAGAATTGAAGTTTTATGACTTATTTAAAATAGCCCAAGTATTCTACTAAATTATAATATGTTATTAAGTATTTATAATATATTTAAAATATCAGGATTTATTGATTATGGTGTTAAGCAAAAGGTTTATTTGACTATCTTCTAGATTATGAATTTAATTATGTAGGTTATTAGTACATATTGTTTCTAGAAAGATTTAGTGATAGTTAATATTGCGTATAGGTGACGAGCTACGAAATGAGATTCAAGAAGAAGCGCAGCAAGGTAAGTAATTTCATCACAAATTATGATCATCACAGTTCAGCTGATATATAAGTATTATTCAAGCTAGTTCATTGACAGTCATTATTTATGCACCACTCATGTTTTATGCAAACAAGTCATTCAGCATAGCATACGATCATGTCATTTCGCATCATGTTCCAAAAATTATAATTATGTATGTATTATGTCATGCATCTCATGGGTATATGACACGTAAGCTATCTTAAGTTCAAGTGCAAGATAAGATCAAATCAGTTAATCAGATGGTCATTCAGATGCATGATACCAATGCAGTTTAGATTAGGGTGGATGTGCAAGCCACGGACTCAAGCGTGGTCCACCATAGTATGCTAGAATACTATCAGTGGCTCCCCTTGCTGCAGCGGGACGTGAGGCCGGTGTACAACCTCGCACACAGGGTTAAGTGTGTTGGCTAGTCAGATCAGTCAATTAAGTCAGTTTAGTCAGTTAAAACAGATTAGTCAGTTAATTTAGATAAATCAGTCATGCATAGCATAAACATCAATATGAACAGTCATGAATTTTAAGCTCTCAGTATGAAAATTCTTATGAAAACCTTATGTTTAGTATTTTAACGTTGTGATGGATTTTTTATTGAGTATTCGACTCATTTTAGTTTGTTTTGATTTTTTTAACCACCCAGGTGAGGATGATGAATAGGAGCAGGCAGGCCAAGATTAGAAGGAGCAGTTGATTTAATTTTAGACCTTATAGAATAAAATTGCTTTTATGACAAAAGCTTTATTCAGTTGATTTATTTAATATTTTTGCAAGACCTTTTATTAGACATTTTTCTACAAGATAAATCATAAGTCTCTTTATAAAAAAAATTGGATCTCTTGTCGAGTTTATTTAATAAAAAACACGTGACACTCCTAGCCTACGGGAAGGGGGTGTTACATGCAATTCCTTTATTGAAATTGTGTTCATGGTCTGAATTATATTAGTGCATTTCCCTTTATTCACCAAATATAGCTCATGGTATTTTGCTAAATAAAACAATTTTATTTTGCATGCATGTGTAGTCAACTGCCTTGCACTTTGCAAGAGATAGTTAATCACAATGAACCATTAAGTGAGGCCCATGATTTCTTTATTATTTACATGTAACTGTACATTTCAAGCTAGGTTGCCTAAAATGATCATGCTTTTCACAAGTCAAACATATTCATCTCTAATGTAGCAATTCTCTTTAGCCCTTGAACAAATGCCCCCTATTTTTGGCTCACCTTTTTAATTGTTAACCTACTTATTCTACTAACATGCAGCTAGCATTATTCCGAAAACATGAAAACGGGTTGTTCAATGTTTCCAACCAATTTACTCAATATTATTTGCAAATTACATGGATATTTGGGACTGGCAATGAAGCACATTATTACATAAAACTAGAAAAATAATCTCATCACCATCAAACAACTTTCTTGTCATTCATTTTGCACCTTAGGGTGCATTTTGAATTTTACCTGTTGATTCCATTTGACAAACCTGCCCAGGTTTTAATATAGGTATGTCCACACAATATGAAATAAAATCAGTCCATGTTCATATGCGAAAAATGGTTCAACCCTTTAAGCTGCTGTTATTCTTCAAATGGGGTTAGTTATGCACTTTATCTTATAAAGCTATTTATGTGAGGTAAGGTAGGGCTTTTTTTTTTTTTTTAATTTCTTAACCACTAATGGCCATGAAATTTTCTAGATAGGGGGGATTACTTTATATTCAAAGTAGAGCATATGTAATTATGTTGTCACAAACTCTTCCATTTTCTCTTCTATACCACATTAGCACCAAGTCTTCGGAAGTTGTAGGACGACCTCTCGATTGTTATGGTACTTATTTTAATTAAACACAAACAGTGCAGTAAAAGAGAAAGGCCTAAAGTAGAACTTGTTGTCCATGTAGTATTCCCACCATCTCGCACCCCGTAAAGCATACACCTGTTAAAACAACCACTCCAATTTAGTTAACTCATTATGTACAAGTTCAACCATTACAATATTTATGTGCAAATATAACTAGAGCTTCTCCAACTTAGCACAAGGGAAAATGGTATGTGGGTGTAATGGCCACATACCATTTTAGGGGACATATATATGGTGTTTACCTTCCATTTATTTTCATGTAGGTGGTCTATTCTGACACGAACTCTTCATCTGTGGATAGGTATTCCTCATTAGAATATTCTCCATCCCCATATGCATCTTTTGAACTAGATGCAACGAGGGCATCTTCCATTAATGCTTCCAATGAATTCCTGGCTTGAACAACTGTCTCCCTCACTTCTCGTGCATCAATTTGCATAGGTTCTATATTAATCCTACTAAGTGGAGTTGAGACTGGAATATCATCACACTACATAGGTACATAATCATATGATGATTCATTTTTTTAATAGGCATCATTGTCACTTGATTCACCATCAATATCTTCTAACACCCTCGGCACTGGTGGAATGTCATATACATTCCTATTTTTGAACTTATGCACAACATACCAACTACCTTTCATCCTTAAATCTCTAATGTAAAAACACTGGTAAGCCTGGCATGACAACACAAATGGTTTGTCTTTATACCAAATTTTGTCTGTGTTGACACTAGTCATATGGTCATCCACTCGTACCCCTCTTTTTTTTTTTTTTTTTATCACCAACGTTAAACCAATAACATCTGAACAAGTACACCCGATGCCCTCCCATGTAGTGTAGGTCCACGATATTATTGATAACACCATAGAAGTCAACATTATTACACTAATGGTCACCTGTTACCAGCACCCTTAAATTTTGTGTCAGTCGCCGAAGTTGACGCTGTTTCATATGGAATCTTTTTTCATTTATAATGCAAGCAACATATAATGCAACCCAATTGTCAGGACCGCAAGCTAAGGCATATAGATCAGCGAACACATCAATTGGGTTGATGGTATACTGGTCTTGAACCTAAATAGTATTGTTGGAAAATCATCACTTATAGTTTCATCATAGCAGTCAAATTAGTGCATTATTCTAAGTAGAATGTCAGTTCAATCTAACTTACACATTTCTTAAACCAAGCTGGAAACTCATTTCGATGCATGCGATCAATTGAAGTTGGGTTTTGCACCTTACATTTCTCGTAGTGCTCCCTACACATAGAACACAAGAGGCTAAGCCATATCAGTTAGTTAACTAGGGGACATGCAACATAGAAGGTTGTCCCCAAACAGAATATAGTTTTAGACATTGAGATAGCAAGGATGCTTACTCTAGGTAGGGTCCAATCTTAGTGCAGTTGTTAAGCACATACCAACAAGCTATGATAAAGAGTTTATCTTCTAATTGCACATTAGAAGCTACACCCAAAGGATGAACCTTCTAGTTGAATATGCCAAATCCATCTATAGTCTCCTCTTGTCCACCATCAATATTGCGGTCCGCTCAATTAATTTCATCTCGACATCATTAAGATATATTGAGCAAAATGTCAAGCACTCGATGTGAATGTAGACTTCCACTATTGAACCTTTAGGAAGTGCTTTATTCTTAACATACCGCTTGAATTTTTTCAGATTCCTCTCAAATGAGTACATCCACCTTTATTCTCCTGGACCCCCAAGTAAGGCCTCACAAGGAAAATGGACAGCAAGGTGAACCATGATGTCGAAAAATTATAGAGGGAATATCATCTCCAATTTGCATAGAATGATTACAATATCACTTTCAAACTGGAAAAGGCAATTTATATCAAGTGTTCTTGCACATAACTCTTCAAATAAACTGCTAAGTTCAGTCAAGGTCAAGGCAATATCACTTCTTTGGTACCCCCCAAATGCAATAAAAAGTAGCCTTTGGAGCAAAACATGATAGTCATGGCTTTTCAACCCTAAAATTTTGCAATCACGTATAGAAACACAACGAGCGATATTAGCAACAAACCCATCTGAAAATTTCACATTAGCCAGTCAAGAACAAAAATTATTCCTTTTATCACCGTGTAATGTGTACAATGCATATGACATTGTAACACGATCACCTTCACGCTTCAAATGCAATTCTTTTCTGAAGCCCAAAATCTCTAGGTCACGCTTGGAATTTATATTATCATTTGTTTTTCTAGGAATGTTCATTAAAGTGTCAAAGATGTTATCGGTTATGTTCTTCTCAATATGCATAATATCTAAATTATGTTGTAGACAAAGTGATGACCAATAAGGTAACTTGATTCGTCCAGTTCAATTCTTTAGCAGTGTGTTTTCTCTTCCTAAGAGATTTACCAAATGGCACATCCCCAAGCATCTGTAGCTAGGTTAAAATATATGCTCCATCTAACATCTTTAGTGGCATGCGATGATCTTTTTTACCTTTGAACAACCCTTTTTTTGTCCTCTAAATGTGGTTTGCATGTAAGAAACGTCGATATCCCATATAACAATATTTTTTGTCATACTTCAACCAATTACAATCTGTATTGGAAATGCAAGGTGGACATGCCAATTTCTTTTTTGTTGATTAGTCAAAAAGATTTCCATAGGAGGGAAAGTTATTGATTGTCCACAATAAAGCAACATGTAGCATGAAGGTTTCCTTTGTGGAGGCATCATATGTAGGTACCCCATGTTTCCAAAGATCTAGCAATTCATCAAACGACTGCAAATAAGCATCAATGTCATTCTCTGGTATTTTGGCCCAAGAATAATGAGGGATGTAATGAAAAATTGGTATTTCATGCATAACCATGGTGGCAAGTTATAGGGAACAAAGATCACTGGCCATATACTATAGGCTTTGACCATATTGTTGAAGGGATTAAAGTCGTTGCTTGCCAAACTGAGCCTAACATTCCGAACATCGCTAGCAAACCAACTATGCTCCTCAAATGTCTTCCAGGACTCAGAGTCCGTGGGATGCCTCATATTATTGTTATCTGTCACTCGTTGCTCTTTATGCCATCTCATATCATTGGCTATCTTTGTAGACAAAAATAGCCGCTGCAATCTTGACTTCAATGGGAAATGACGTAGGGATCACTCGTGTCCCATATGTATTTGACATCCATCTCAAGGCCTTACATATAGGGCATTTATTTAGTGCAGCATTTTCCTTCCAGAATAAGATACAATCATTGGGGCATGCATGTATTTTGTGGTACTGAAGCCCAAACTGCGCTCCAATGACCTTGACTCTTCATATGAGTGACAATTCAGCACCCAGAAAGGTTGACCTCAACAAGCTAAGGAGCATATCAAATGACTTTATTGACCAACTTCCAATTGTTTTAATGTGTAACAATTTGACAATGAATGAAAGTTTCGAGAATTTTTTACAGCAATTGAAAAGTGGATGTCGAGCATCCTCTAATAGCTTATCAAAAGTTGACTCCTAAGGTTCAGGTATTGATGGATCAGTTGGCAATGGAGCGTTGTCGTGGGGAACATCATCAACAAAGGTGCCTGCCTATATGTCCTCTAACATATGGTCCATGTCATCGATGTATTCATTGTTAGCACTAACATTGAGATCGTCATTGACATCCTTGACAATCTGTGTTTCCTCCTCCCCATGAAAAACCCATTGCGTGTAGTTTGGATTGATCCATTTTATGAACAAGTGACTCTCCACTTGATCTATAGGTAGGAAGAGATTATTATAGCATATCCAACATGGACATCGATTGTGATCACTACCCATGGTGTGGTTTCGTGCCATTGTAAGAAAATTGTTAACCCCTTTGACATATGCAGGTGATAGAAGTTTATCGAGTAAATTCATCCAGCTTTTTTCCATCTAAAAAAAATGATACAACATTATTAGTTAACCAGAGATCTTCAATATAGGTAGACAGAGGATGGGCGAAGGTTTTGAG
Source organism: Cyclocarya paliurus (assembly GCA_029856935.1). Taxonomy (NCBI): domain Eukaryota; kingdom Viridiplantae; phylum Streptophyta; class Magnoliopsida; order Fagales; family Juglandaceae; genus Cyclocarya; species Cyclocarya paliurus. Next base: position 5,534,850 of record CM056956.1, read on the forward strand.
AAAGTAGACTGGTGAATATAAACTCACTAATGGTCAAAGTTATTTGCGTGCAGAGAAAAAAACAAAGGAGGGAAAAGATGCTAATGCAGCGTGCCAGGTTGTTCGTTATTGAGTGATGAAGGTTATGGTCAGTTTCATCAAGTGAAGTTCATACCATGTCCCATGGTTGCAATATGGACAACAATGATTGCAAGTGGTTGTTATCAAACTAGATGAGGCAATTTAAATGTATTGAAAGGGGTAGTAAATGACAAATTTTGATCATTTAAGTATTTGCAGGATCTCATTGCTTGGATATTCTTCAAGCAAACCAAAGTGATCCGGAGTGGTTGGTCAGGCAGCGAGAGGTGGAGGTGAACATCATCAAAGGATGGATCACCCAATACTACTTTGATCTTCTCGCTTTCAGTCAATATTAATTATAAATTAATTAATGCCTTCATGTTATATGCATGTGTATTTTGTTAATGTCTACGTATAAACGTACTATTGGTTCATGATCATGTAAAAGCCTACCGTACGTAAAACGACAGTACTTCATGATATAATTAGGGAATTAAATAAAGAATATACTAAATTCCAATTAATAAAGACGGGAGATCAATATTATTACATAGATATCTCTCAAAAAACTTCTCTGCTTATAATTTTATTTAACAAGCCATTATTAAGAACTAATTAAAATCAACGTTCTATAAAAATAAAACTAGTACTCGATCCTGCATGCAAATTCAAAATTAATCTAGTAATTGCACTTTTTTTTCAAATTTTCAGAAGCCATTCTATTTATAAATTATTCTCGAGAAAAGTCTCAAAGCCTGAAGATTTTTTATCGATTATATACTCAATGTTAGGTCAAATATTCCCGTAAAGGAAACGGGCCAGACCCCACGTCTCAAAGGCTCACGAACCCAAAACCGAGAGCCCACTCAGCAATCTAGCTAGAGACCCAAACGTACTGTCAAAACACACTAATATGGAATTCAAATCAGTACATCAGTAAGGGCGATTCATTAGCATAATGGGCAAGTAGCCCGATACCCGCCCGTGAAATCCACCCCACATATCAATTCCTCCCAGTGGGGTACCGAACTTGAAGCTCTAATAATCTGCAGTTCGGCCAGCGATAATTAGAAAATGTCAAGCCTTAAAACAAGCCATTTCAGTCAGGCACTTGCCCCATATAAATGAAGCTTAAGATACACGCCAGAGGGAACTTTTGAACAATCTAAGAATCGAAGCACTACACACTCTATTCTAACTTAGGCATCAAAGATGTCCCCCACTACACTGATTCCCTCTTATTCTTATTTTTTTGACATAGGTTGTTGAATCCATTGGTAGGAGTACGAAATACATCCATGACAATTGGCACTGTCTATGGAAACTTTCATTTCAACATGCCTTTCGTATGCCTACAACAATGCACTCAAGCAATTCGTGATCAAGCAAACAGCAAAACTAAGAGCGAGAGGAGGAGGCTAGGGTGAAAGGAGCAGTGAGAGCGAGAAGAGATGACACTATATTTGAGGAGGGAAGGGTTTGAGAAAGGAAAATTTGCAAAGATGGAGGAAAGGCTAAGGAGGATGACTCTAGAAATGGAGAACCTCCAGTGTGAAAATGAAGCTCTTAGGCAACAGAATGAAAAGAACGCCGTATCAGGGTACATCAAGAGAAACGAAGCTGAGTCGCAGAACGTGGGCAAGTTCAACTTCGATAACGAGGAGAAGAGAAAAATGCATCAAGATCTACGCAACCTCAATCATGGACAAGTATGAGGAGATGGCCAAGAAGATAGGCGCATCTTCATCTGTCGACCACCTATTAAACAATATCGAGATGCCCTATAGTACCCAGATAGTGATGGTGCCACTCTCGCCCATGTTCAAAATGTCTTAAGGATCATGTCGAACACTTGGAGACATTCAAGGCACACATGAATTTTCTTGGCTTTCTTGGAGAAATCACATGATGAACCTTCCCCTTGATTCTAAAAGGAGTAGCTAGAAGATGGTTTTGAGCTTTTGAGCTTTGTAGCCAAGCTTCACGGAGAGTTTCGAGGAGCTTTGTAGGCAAATCTTAACACAACTCATGGCCAGTAAAAGAAGGAAGTGACTAACAACATACGTCCTGACTGTCAAACAATGGGAGGACGAAAGTTTGAAAGCATATCTTGCCAGATTCAACAAGGAGCACATGACAACAGATGATCAAGATGAGAGATTACACTGGCAGTCCTCCTAGGAGGTGTCTAGCCCTGAAACCCATTCATGGTGGAGTTGGAAAGAAAAGTAATCTTCTGGCACTCCTAGGAAGTGTCTAGCCTTGAAACCCATTCATGGTGGAGTTGGCAAGAAAAACTCTGATAATGTTGCAGGTGTTTATAGACAAGGCAAACGACTTCGTCAATGTGAAGATACACTCAGGGCCTTAACCACCCCAAACAGATCCAAGTTAGAGCAAGCAGAAGGTAGCTCTAAAAAAGCAAGAGGAGGGAAAGTTTAGGATAATGCGAGAAAAAGCCAATACGATAGAAGGCAAGATGCGGCCACGTCTTCCAGAAATCTAAATTATAGGCCAGCACACACAAATTTGAATTTGCAAATAGGAAACGAGGGCATGCACGGGGTGATGGCAACCAAAACAGAAGAAACCGTCACTTCTACACCTACCACCAATTGAAAGGGTATAAGACAGAAGATTGCTACTCCCTAAAAAAGAAGATAGATAAAATGAGCGAGCATGGTGAGTTAGAACTGTTAGTCACCCAGCATTCAATGCCAAGAGGAAAATTTTCAAACCAGAAGTCACAGTAAACTCAAAGATCACACATAAGTGAAAGGCAAAAATGAAGAAGGAAAATACGAGGAAATCCTAAGGATGGTCCTCGCCAAAGCCCTAATAGGAACAACACACCCTTGGGAGAGATCAAGACAGTAGTAGGAGGATTCAGCAAAGGTGGCCGCATGTCTTCCAACAGAAAGGCACATGCTGGGAGGGCCAGATACCAAAAAGTATTAGCAACAAAAAGGCCACCAAAGCAAGCAAAGAACCAAAAGGCGATCACCATGTTCTTTGGCAACGAAGATTGCGAGGGGGTCTAGTACCCCCATGATGATGCATTGCTAGTAACATTACTGGTGGCCAACTACACTACCCGAAGAATTCTAGTTGACAATGGAAGTTCGACCAATGTCCTTTCTTGGGATGCCTTTACAAAAATGGGAATTGACCCAAGTCAGCTGTGCCCTTCACCTACGCTGCTAAAAGGATTCTCAAGGGACACAGTCCAACATGTGGGACAATAAGACTACCTATGTCTACAGGGAAAGTGCCCTACATAGCTACCACCATGGAGTTGCTTTAACTATTACCTTACTTCTAATCCCATTCTGGTTCCAATTATCATCATTGCTTCAAGATAATCTGGGGTTTTAGTACCAAGAAATACATAGCAATAGTTCAAGAAGTAGAACGACTCTTAGTTACGGGGTTCATTAGGGAGGCTCACTACCCAGAGTGGCTCTCCAACATGGTTTTGGTGAAGAAATCAAATGTAAAATGGAGAATATGCATTGACTTCAAGGTCTTAAACAAGGAGTATCCAAAGGATAGTTTTCCCTTGCTGCATATTGATTTAATAATGGACTCCACTGAGGGACATCGAATCTTGAGTCTCATGATCGCCTATTCCGGGTATAACCAAATTCAGATGAACCCAGACGATCAGGAGAATACTCTTTCACAACTGATTGTGGCCTGTACTACTACCAAGTGATGCCCTTTGGGCCGAAGAACGAGAGCCACAAGAACCGAAATGATAAGTATTACGAGGGGCCATTGATGATAGCAAATATCGAAAGAAAGGTGAAAATTTAGGTTTTGAGGAGAAATACCACAAGAAGAAAAAAAAAATAGGGTTTTGAAAGAGGATGCAAGGGCAGAAATAGAAAAATATGAATATATGAGTTGAAATAATAATAGTGATGGCTGGACATCCCCAACAATATGGCAACAAGTGTCACTGACACAGAGGCAAAACGGGATATTCAAAGATATGGGAAACTTAGCCCCAGAGCAAATAAGCATGTCTTCATAAGATATTCAAAGAGGTCAAAGAAAGGGATTATGTAATATATAATGAACATCCTAACGGATGAATAACAAAAATAGAATCGTGCGGTGTCATATTTATTGAGAATGGTTTTCTCAATACAGGTGAAGCAAACAATGATCTTAAACTTTTTGAGTTGTAAGAACTTGAGGGAGTTACACCATCTTTTGTCAAGGGTGGAGAATTATCACATTCTAGAATTGCAAAAGATAGCAGGAGTAACTTACCTCCTAGTGGGAGTGTACCACTAGAAATTAACTCACAAGAGTCTCATTTACGTAGAAGCAAACATGGAATCATTCCTCGTCTTCATGTTGAGATTGAAAGGGAATCTTTAATGTGTGCGCTATGTAACATTGATGAGCGTGCTTCTTATAAGGAAGCACTAAGTTCACCTGCTTCAAATAAATAGTTGACTGCTATGAGAGATGAGATGAATACTATGGCAAAAAATTAAATTTGGGAGTTAGTTGATCTTCCACATGGGCGTAAATCTATTGGAAACAAATGAGTTTTAAAAATTAAGCGTCAGCAGATAAATCAATTGACAAGTATAAGGTCCGACTCGTGGTGAATGAGTTTTCCCAAAGAGAGGGTATTGATTATGAAGAGACATTCTCCCTTGTAGTGAGATTTGCTTTCATTCACCTCATTCGAGCTATAAGTTGCACATTTAGATTTGGAACTTTTCCAAATAGATGTGAAAATCACATTTCTCAATCGAGAGTTGGACAAGGAGATCTATATGGATCAACATATTAATTTTGAGGTTGAGGGACAAAAGTACAAAGTTTATCAGCCGAAACATTCCATTTATGGCCTTAAACAATCATCTAGACAATGATACTTCAGATTTCACGAGGCTATCACTTTAATTCACTCTGAGATGCTAGAAGAAGGCTATTACGTGTATGTCAAATGTACAGAAAGAGTTTTCTAATTTTATCTTTGTACGTGGATGGCATTTTATTAGTTAGAAATGATATGGAGATAATTGTTGCCACAAAAGAGTGGTTGGACATGGGTGAAGCAAATTATGTGCTGAGAATTCTAGAACAATTTCATATGCGCAACTCCAAACCTATAGACATTCCAATGGAGAATGGTTTTATACATTAAGCCTAGAATATTGCATAAAACTGATAAGGAAAAGAAAGATGACCAAAGTTTCTTATGCAAGTGCATTTGGAAGTCTGATGTATGTTATGTTGTGTACACGACCTGACATTTACTTTGCAGTTGGATTGGTTAGTTGTTATTAGAGTAACCCAGGGCCTATTCTTTGGCAACCAATTAAAAGGATTTTTCATTACCTTTGTGGGACAGCAGACCTCGTTCTTCGCTATCAGGGTGGGACATGAGATTGAAGAGTAATAGATATACTGATTAGGCTAGTGATAAAGATAAACGTAAATCCATGATGAGTTACACATTTATGCTTAATGGGGGAGTTATCTGTTGGTATAGAAAGAAACAATCATACATTGATTTTTCCACAATGGAGTCAAAGTACGTTGCATGTTCAGTAGCTAAATAAAATGTTGTTTGGTTGAGGAGATTTTTTTAGCACCTAGAGGTTACGACTCTTGCAGATAAAGCCGTTAAGATATATAGGGATTGTATGGCAGCTTTGGCATATGCCAAGGATCCCAAATACTATAATAGATCCAAGCACATAGATATTCATTTTCATTACATTCGAGATGTTAGTTGTGCAAGGTGAGGTGATCCTACAACATATCTCTACTAACAAGATGGTAGCCGATCCTCTTAATAAGGCTACTAGTAGAAAATGTTTTCCAAACTCATGTTAGAATTTTGGGACTTTATCGGATTTTATATACGTTCAATTAAGGATACCTTAAACTTTATCATACATTTGATACTATTAGTATCTATTGCATCAGTGAGATTGTGTGTATCTCAAATTATAAGTTAATTGATATTAAGTGAAAAGCACACATTATAAAGATGTCACCAGACAAAGATCAGTCCACTCATATGGATTATCATCTTGGTGCTTGAATAGTGAGCAAGATGAGATAAACAAATTACTTTGGCACTTGGAAATTGAGCAAGTAAATATTTTAATACTTTGGGAGCATTCAAGATAAATTTAAAAAACTTCATCTCAACTTGGCTAAGAAGAGACTTTCAAGAGTCGTGTATGAAGTATTTGCAAAATTTCATGAAACCCGATTAAAGCAGAATGTGAGATCTTAGGAAGGCGGGATGAGCAACTGTGCTAAGAAACTCAAGTTAATGCGCCTTTGTGGCGACTAGACTAAAATTCCTACAATGTTTGAATGTGACAAGTCCAATTGAGTGGGAGTTCCACCTTAACATACATTCATACTATATATGTTATAGACAACCATATGAGGGAGTGATTTGTTTGGATTCTTACTTGTTATTTTATGTCTCATAGCCTGGACAATTATAACATTTTGACTTGGTATAATCATGAGCATATTATATAATATGAGGTTAAGAATTGCTTTGAGTTATAAACTCGTGAAGGATTAAGGACCCTGGACCTAGTGAGATCAAATAGTCTGGGGTATAGACGAGATGTTATGAGTCGTGTACTATGTTAGTATGATGATGACTTAATATAATACTCCTACAATTATAAGAGTCAAAAAAGTGTAACATACAAAATAAAGACTCTCCTCTCTCTCTCTCTCTCTCTCTCTCTCTCTCTCTCTCTAAATTTTCTAGAGCAATCATTTTAAGCTCTTGATCTTGAAGTGTTGAATTATTTTATGAGACTCTAATAGCCTCCTAAACGACTTAGAGGTGCAATCACTATAAAACGAGCAAAAAGCCGAGCTTGTAGGAATTATACTCCTCTTGAGGTAATTCAAATTAACCTTACAAGAGACAAGCCTCACAGCAAATTAAGAAAAATTTGCATTTAACTGACCATAAGTTGTCATTCAACTAGTAAGAGTACTTCTTATATATAATGTGTTTCACACCTCCTCGAGACCCCAAAAAAATAGACAAAATCCTTTTCTTTTCTTAGAAATAAAATATTTGTCATGACTTCAATCTTCCTATACCTATAAAACTCATTATGTCCTAAAACGGTACATTGTAAGAATCTAATTTTGGCTTTTCCAATATCATGAATAGTCGTCTTCTAGAGCTTGGTGATTCATTCACCCGGGAGAAAGAAAAACGTGCACTTAAGAAACATAAATAAGAAAAATAAGCAAAACAACCAGCCGTCTTCTAGGAAAATTCTCACAAGAACTTGATGACTTATGAGCTTAATTAACTACAAGAAACCCTATGAATTATGAGCTTCATGCTCAAGATATATCACGTGTTAAAAATAATTGAGTTTGTTACTTCCTACCAACTTAAGTTTTTAAGACAAGTAGTCAGAATTTCACATGCATGGTGTCTGTGTGTATATTTATGTATATATATATATATATATATATATATCAATTTGAATTGTGATTATATATTCTAGTCCATTTAATTAAATGTTTCACGTATTAAATATAATGCAAATAATTAAATACCCTTGTTAAATTAAACTTTTGAAACAAGTGACAGTTTCACAATACGCATGATGGCCACCACTACTGTGAACTTGGTCCTAGTTAATATTTGTGATCAATTTGTACTCTTTTAGTAAATTTTCTTCTATTTTGATTTTATTAACCTCCTTGTCGTAGGAGTTTGTCTGAATTATGAGTCTTAGACCAGCCTAATTTAACACGTTTGTATGGATAATGGACTAGTCTTTGGTACTATTGTTGAATGTTTACATGGAATCTCTCTGTTCTTTGAAACTCATGAGAATCGAGGAGGTTCCTTTTGTAAAATGCTGCTTCAAAAAACTGCCAATGGGTTCTCACCTTATAGATGTTGTATTGTTTCTAAATACAATATGCATACTATTTACAGGCAAAAGTAAGGTCTTCAGTTATTTAATAATTTGCTCGATCCTAATTACAAGCTACTAATGTGAAATGTCAACCAAATCCCCATGTAGGTGGTGCCTCATGTGGAAAAGCAATAAGCTAGCATGCATGAGGTTGTTGGTGGATATATATATATAGGACACACACACACACACACACTTATGTTATGGCTCAGTTATGGAGGTTAGGGATTGCTAGGCCAGAGTGTGCGAAGGTGGAAGAAGGAGCAAGAGTTGTGTCGAATAGAAGTGTTTTGAACTGAAGTATACAAAAGTCTGAAGAGTTATGAAGCTAAAGTTTGATGCGGTGCCGTTTTACTACCAACCATACGGTGTCATTCTACCAAGTTGATAAAGATGTGCATTTGTTGAGTTACTTTGCTATGTGTTTTGTAATAAGTGTAGTCCACGTCTTTTTTATCTGATAAGTTATAGAAGAAGGTTGTTGGGGTTAATCATGTCTATTCTGTCAATTTTCGTTAGGATGATGGTTGTAAAGGGGACTAGGGAATCTGTTGTGGAGCATTCTGAAAATGTTGTGTAAATAGTGTGGTATTTTCTTGGAGGAATTGGGACCTCGAATTCCCAAGGCGTGGCCACTTTTTCATCTTCTTCCTCCTGCTATTTTTGTTTCCTCATTTTTACAAATTGTTTCTATGCATTTTTCTCACACACACATAACATTTACAAACCATTTCTCTCCATCCTTTATTACATCCAACCCAGACTTAACAGCACCTAAACAAATTGGTACCAGAGACCGTAGATCCAATGGCCAATGGAACACGATCCAGGCAACAACAAGAGCTTTTGCAATGCCAGGTAGACACCCAAGAAGAGAATATCCATGAAATACGGGAGAGGCTTGATCAAATGGCCGATATGATGAGGACCATTGTTGCCAACCAGAATCCTCAACAGGATTATTATTTTGAATATCACCAAACACCACCATCACAACACCTATTAATGGCATCCTATCACATGAATGGTGAGGCCCTGATTTGGTATTAAGATGCACTTGAGAGTGCACTTTTTAATAGTTGGGAAACATTCACTAGAGCTTTACAAATACGCTTTGGTCCCACAACATATGATGACCCACTGGTAGCGTTAACACACTTAAAGCAAACCACCACAGTAGTTCTTATAAGGCTCAATTTGAATCTTTATCTAATAGGCTAAGGGGCCTCTCTGAACATCATAAATTAAGCTATTTTCTAAGAGGCTTAAAGGATGAAATCCGCCTTCCTATTCTAATGCTTAGTCCTATTAACTTGAACGCAACCTTTGGATTAGCAACAATCCAAGAGGAATACTTACTTAGCACTAGCAAAACATGGAGACCATTGGATGATTCACAATAGTTTGCTCATAAGGAGGGGGTTAATTTTCGTGGACAACAGGGTGATAAATCTAAAGCATTAATACCTTATATAGCAACCAAGAAAGTATCATCAATGCAAATGGATGAGAAGCAAAAGAAGGGCCTATGTTACCATTGCGAAGAAAAATGGAATCCCACTCATGTTTGCAAACAGCCTAAGGTTAACTTACTTCAAGGATGGGAAGAGAGTGGGGATGACAAAGTAGAAGAAGAATTTTATGATTCTAAGGACATGGATGATAATGGAGATCCTAACTCAGTTGCTACCCCTGAAATTTCAATCCATGCAATAGCAGGAACTCCAAATGCTAACACCATGCGTTTGGCAAGGTGGATCAAGGGTATTTCTATGGTGGTATTGGTAGATTCGGGGAGTACCCAGAACTTCCTAGACCCATCCATTGTCGAACGAGCTAAGCTTCAAGTGGAGGGATTGACCCAACTTTCAATACGATTTCAAATTGTAGTATGGATGACCCTATTATGTTGTCGTGATACTTCCAGGAATCAAAGTGTTGTTGTATGCTACTATGATGCTTGTTGTTGTTCTTTTGTTTGCTGCCTATTTGTTGTGGTAGCTAGCAAGTTTTCATGCTATTTCTTCAAGCTAGATACTTGCTTCTTGCTGCCTATTTACTGTTGCATGTTGTGATAGCTTGGATGGTTTGTGATCTTATTTCTGCCATGTCCTCATTGTCCTATTTTAGCTTCTTGGTATTATTTCTTATTTAGTTTTCCCATGTCCTATATGTTAACATGTTTAATACCATCTTATATGTGTTGTTTTTTATACTTGTAGCAATTTTTGTCTTAACACGTAGTTAATGGTGCCTTTGCATTCATTTCCCTACTCATCAATTACAAGTTATATTGAAAGCAGAAAGTAGTAAGGAGTTTGATTAATAGAAAATTAGGTTGGTAACATTGATACGTTGTAGTATTTTCTTTTTTGTTGGTGTGAGATTAACTCATTTCTTTTAGGAAATAAGTTGAATATGGCATCCTCTCCTGGTTATAACCTTTTTTTTTTTTTTGTATTCAAATCTAAACCCTGACAAAGAGCCACTGAGTTTGAATACTAGAATAAAAGTTGCTGATAGAAGATCATGCTACTGATTTTATAATTCATATACTGTAATTTTATGTTTTATAATGTAATTTATAAATACTAAATAATGTATAATATGTAGTGAATTGTATTGTGTGTTGCATGCACTTTACATGATGAATATTGCAGTTCTTTTTTGACATGTATTTAGTTAAAACACAAGTCAATCTTCATCACTAGTTTGTAGAAAGATATAGCTAAAAGTGGGGTGGGATTAGGAGTAACTAGGTTCTACTTATTGACATATAAACGGCTTGGAAAGTGATGGCCTAACATAAGAGGCCGAGGACGCAATGAAAACAATGGCTGCCTAAGAAGTAGGCCAGTCAGTTAATTTGTAAGAGAGTGGAATCATCACGTAACGTGTCGATTAAAGGGACCCAAGCCTTTAAATGATGTTTGGGGATTCCGAAAGATCCTTTCCAAGGAACATAAGGAACATACAGCTAGGGTGGCTAATGCATTCACATTGATGTACCATAGAAAGGCTACTTCTTGTACATATATATACACAGCTAGCTGGGAAAATCTTGTTTGGCGGTAAATTTCATGCTTTACTTATCTTTTATGACACGTGTTAGGCAGAACGCGGTCTCTTTCCCACTCGTCTTCAGCCATTTCATCATTTTACTTTCTATCATTTTGTTGTCCCGATGACCCCTGATATGCCAATCCCTTGTCATTTTGAATAGAATATAGAGAAATACTAAACACCAGTCCGTCCAAGTTTCTTCTATTAAAAGCCTCCCAATAATTAAGTGACATCTAAGCTTTCCACCATAGCTATCAGCTTGTATATGCACTACATCAGATTCTCAACTATTGGCAGCCCCTTCACACCCCTTCGAACACCCACACTCAGCCCCCAAATCTTCTCCCTGTGCCTTATTCGTCTTCCACCAACTCACCCTCACGAAACCCAGAACTCCACCCTGCCAAGCCGCTCTACTCTCAGAGATTCAGAGCAACGCTTTGCAATTATGGAAGAATACTTTCCTGAAGTTTTCTTATGATTAAAGTGAAAACCCAAGAGCAAGAAGGCCAAAATCATAGAAAATACTGAGATCCCAATAACAGCTCTCAGTAACAACAATTCAGTTTCAAAGTGCTTTAGCAGGGCCTCCTCCTAATTGCCTTCTGCTTCAAGATTGAGAATTTTGAAGTCTTTATACTTGCCCATTCCGTCCATATTTACTTCATCTTCATTTGGCTCATTGTAAACTTCTTCATCTTACTCCATCAAAATATCATTTTCTTCTATAAAAATATTTACACTATCAAATTCTATAATCTTGTGATCCCTCGAATCAAATGTGTATGGCGCCTGATAATCCAAAAAAGCTTCAAGATTTTGTATTGTTTCACCATTTTGTAACTCAGAATTCATAGCCATCCGGCCAGAAAAACCTTATCTTCACTGTTTCATGTTCACAACCTTCGTCAATAACTACAAATTGTGGCTCCGTCAATTCACGCAACTCATCAATTGCTCCCTTCTTTTCATCCTCTGCTACCTATAAAGCTTCACTTTTGCCACCATTTCATTTTCCATATACCACTTCATTTAGCACCACAGAAATTTTTACTCTTCCTGTTTTAAAATCTTTCACCATTTTTTTCTTCCTCAATTCTCTCCTCATTAGCTCTGTGGCATCCTCGATCCAAACCCATTTGTATTTTTCATACTTTATTCCAAATGCTAGTTCCACTCTCAAGTCTCATAGCCAAGAAAGCTTCCAACGTATGGTTCTGAATGTTATAGTACCCACCCTTAAGATCCTCCAAAGATTGCAAACTTGGTGAAGGAGCTATAGAAACTGAAGATACATATAAGGTAGAAAGAATGAAGCAAAACAAAGACATGGCATCAGTGTTTTCAGTGTTTGATTTCAGAAAATGGAAAATCTCCTCTCGACCTCGTCTTCTTCCACTTTTGATTTCAATGTTTTACCATGTGCATTAGTGTATTGTTTTTTTTTTTTTTTTTGCAATTTTTGAGGCCTGCATTAATAGCTCTTAAACAAGATTCTGAATACAAAAAGGTACTAAATCAAAAGAAGTGGTACAACCATTGATGTGTAAAGCATCCTTACTTAAGGCATGAGTAACAGAATTATTTGCTCTAACAGTATGCCTTGCTGACCAATTCGTGTTTGCCTGGTATCTGCTATTAACCTTCCTGCATAGGTGAGTGAGTTAGTGGTGAATTAAGGCTTGTGACAACCTGCATAGAATCTCCTTCCATGATGATATCCTTGAAGCCCGAGGACTTGCAAAGAAGTGTTGCCTATAGAGCAGCATAGGCCTCTCCTGTTAAAGGATTAGGGAAGAGATACTGCTTCAATCTGAAAGTGTCTTGAACTTGACCCTGCCAGTCTCTAATGACTACTCCAACTCCTACATGACAGGAAACTTGGTCTATAGATGCGTCCCAATCCACTTTCAACTTGTCTTTTAGTGGGGCTTCCCATTTGGTTTGCTGTGGGCAAGTGATTGTTTGAGTCCTTTACTATTGAGCAATCTGATGAAACTCCTCCACCATATGTCTTACTTGCTGACTAATGTTTGTAGGATGAGAAAACTGGCCTTTGAAGATCCATTCATTCCTCCTTTTCCAAATGAACCACGATTTAATGGCAAAAAAACCAGGTCCTCTTGTTCCAGCTCTTCAAAAAAACCATCCACTAATTCTGTAAAATTGTGAAAGATGGGGCTAGTTTTCTACAATTTTCTGGTGCTTTGAGCCCAAGTGTCTCTTGCCTAGGGGCAGTCCCATAGGATGTGTTCAATATTTTTAGGTTGATTCTTGCAAGTTGGGTAGGTAGGGTCTTCAGTGACTTTCCATCTCATTAGGTTGGCTCGGGTAGGTAAGGAATTTAGACAAGCTCTCCAGAGGAAGGCTTTTGCAGCGTTTGGGATGTTCAAATACCAAATCTTTGTCCATGGAGCCTGAGTTGTCTGGGGATTGGATGATTGACCTTGTTTTTGGTTCTCCAACTCTGTCAGCAGGTGGTAGGCTCTTTTGACACTGAATAGACCTAAAGTTGTGCATTTCCATTGCAGTTTGTATGGGCTGGGGTAAGGGCTGAAGGGTATTGCTTTGATCAGATCAGCTTCCTCTTTCGTGAATAAGGTTGAGAGCAGGTCCTTTTTCCATTAGTTTGTGGTTTTGTCAATTAGAAAGGAGACTTTAGTGTCAGCATGTTTAAATCTGAGAGAGCTTTGGAGCTTAAAGGTATTTTGCCTAGGGATCCATTTGTCCTTCCAAATACTAGTTGTTTCCCCATTTCCTATTTTCCACAACAAACCTTCATCCAGCAAAGGTCTAGTTGCCAAAAAACTTTGCCAAAGGAAAGAAGAATTTTGGCCTGGTGTGACAGTGAGGAAGTCTTTTTTATGAAAATAATTTTCTTTTAGCACTTGAGCTACCAGGGATTCAGGGTTAGAGAGTAGCCTCCAACCTTGTTTTGCTAAAAGGGCTTGATTAAAGTTTTCAAAATCTCTTAGACCGAGACCTCCTCTACATTTAGCTCTCTTCAACTGGTTCTAGTGGACCCAGTGTATTTTGTTCTCATGTGTCTGCTACCCCCATAAGAAATTCCTCACCATTTTATTCAATTCATGTACCAAATGCCTTGGAAGCTTGAAAACCCCCATACTATAGGCTGGAATGGCCTGAATGACAGCTTTAATAAGTACCTCTTTCCCTGCTTGGGAGAGAAACTTATTCTTCCAATTTGTAATCCTTGCCTACACCTTGTCAAGAATACTTTTGAGAGAGTTGGTTCATGATCTTCCAATTAAAGTTGGTAGACCTAGGTACTTTTCGTATGAATTGGTCCCTCTTATCCCTGCAATACTGGTGAGAATCCCTTTTGTTTCCTCTGAAGTATTCTTGTTGAAGTAAACTGAGGATTTCTCCTTGTTTAGCCTTTGGCCCGAGGCTAGCTCATATGATTCCATCAAGTAGTAGAGTCTGCTCCACTCGATAGAGTTTGCCTTGCAGAAAAGAATACTATCATTTGCAAAAAATAAGTGGTTAATAGATAGTTTCTTCCTTCTTATATGTAGACTAGTGAGGATTCCCGTTTCTTCAGCCTTGTTTAGCATACAACTAAGGACCTCAGTACACATGATGAAAAGGTAGGGGATAGTGGATCCCCTTGCCTAAGCCCTCTAGTTGGTTGAAAACGATCTTGAGGAGCACCATTGAGGAGAAGAGAATAGGAAACAGACCCTACACAATTCATAATTAGGTCTACCCATTTGTTTTCAAAGCCAAATTTCTGCAGGATAGATTTTAGGAAAGACCACTCTATTCTGTCGTAAGCTTTACTCATGTCAAGTTTGAGGGCCATGAAACCTTCCCTACCCTTTAATCTTGTCTTCATAGTGTGGAGAGATTCGAAGGCCACTATTATGTTGTCTGTTATTAACATGCCTGGCACAAAGGTTGTTTGTGTGGGACAAATGATCTCTGCCAGTACACTCTTTAGTCTATTGGCCATGGTCTTTGCAATGATTTTGTAAAAAACATTGCAAAGACTAATTGGTCTAAAATCAGTGACCTGTGAGGGGAAGTGTTTCTTTGGGATCAAAGCAATGTGTGTGTCATTAATGTCCTTTATCCACCTGCCACCATTTAGAACCTAAAGAGCTGCCTGAGTGACTCTAAAACCCACTGTCGCCCAATGTTCTTGATAAATATGGCAGGAAAAGCATCTGGGCTAGGGGACCCAAGTGGATTCGTACTGAAGATGGCCTTCTTTACTTCTATTTCTTTGAAAGGGAAGGATAGGTTATGGTTCATTTCTGCTGGCAACTTCCTTGGCAAGCTGAGGTGCATTCATCCATGCCAGTTGGACCCGAGGAGGTGAATAGGCTTTTGAAAAATTCCTGGAAAATGTGGCTTATCTCCTGTTGACTGGTGCAGTCTACACCAACCTCATTTTTTATCTTGGTAATAGAGTTTCTCCTTCTCCTTTGGGTTGCACATTGGTGAAAAAAACGTGTGTTCTTGTCCCCTTCCCTTAACCAGGTTTGCTTTACTCTTTGTTGCCATTTCAAATTTTCTGCCTCCAGTAATGAATCCACTTCCTTCTGTAATACCCGAATCTCAACATATAGGTGGCCCTCGTTTGTTTCTTTGAGTGAGTTGAGTTTGTCTATTTTAGCTTTCAGAAGTTCCTCTTGGTTTCTATGGAGATTTCTACCCTATTTTTTAGACCTTCTCTGCAGGTTTTAAGGCCAAGTAATGTGTTATGTAGCTGATCTTGCTGTCTTGTTGAACGTTCCCAAATCTATTTTATGAGATTCTCACAACCCTCCTTTTTACCCCAACTTACTTCATACCTAAATATTCTGCCTTGTTTCTTCTTGGTGTTTGGGGTTTGAATGGTGATAAGTAGGGGTCTATGGTCTGAGGTAGTTGTTGATAGGTGATGAACTGAGTGGTCCACAAAAAGCTTAATCCAATGTGAGTTTCCGAAGGCTCTATCAATCCTTTCTTTGGTGAAAAACAACCCTTCTCTATTGTTTTCCCAAGTAAACTTGTTCCCTTCGAAACCCAAGTCATTTAGTTCACATTGTTCTAGAGCCCCCCTAAAGTTCACTATATGTCTATATGGTCTGTTGGCAGCTCCAAACTTTTCATCAATGCTAGAAATATCGTTAAAATCTCCAAAGCACAACCAAAGGGTGTTTTGGGCATGGGTCAAAGCCTTTAGGAGTTGCCAAGTCTCATTTCTTTTGGCGGAGTTTGGATGGCCATAGAAGCTTGTTATAAGCCAGGGGTGTTCATCACTGTTTAGTTTAATTAAACCTGATATGTGCCAACTAGTGTAAGTAGTAACACTGAGGTCAATAGAGTGGTTCCACAGAAGGGCCAAACCACCACTCCTACCCTTGCTGTTTACACTGAAACAATTGTCAAACCCCAACTTTACTCAGATCTTCTCCATCTTGTTGCTGTTGCATTTGGTTTCAATGAGGAAAACCAAATGTGGGAACTTAAGCTTCACCATCTTGTGAAGTTCATGAATTTTTCGGGGGTTCCCAAGCCCCCGACAATTCCATCTCAAAACATTCATGAGGAAAGGTGGGGCTTCTGAGCAACCTCCACCTTGATGTCCTGAGTTAGCCTCTTTGCAGGTTTGAGGGTGGTTTTTTGCTTTTTGAGACCATACGAGCTAGACCTGGTTTCCATTGCTGAGCCTGGTCTTTTGGTCCCTTGAGAATTAGGAGGGCCATTAAGGGAGTTAGTTATATCCGAGAGAATTGGAACCTGATCCCTGGCTCTCCTTTTCCACTTATTTCCTTTGGTAGGTGAGTTTGGGATTGCACTAGGTGCATCAGTAATGGGGTTTGAAAGGTGGGAACTTGACTTGTATGGGGAAGTGCAGTTCCTATGAACATTGTTCTCAATTGGCCTATTATTAAATATCATAGGAAAAGGTAGTTTTTGACTTTTGTTACTAACCTCTGGACATACACGAGTAGGAAAAGGTGAGCTTTCCTCATTTGGTGCAGCAGGTATCCCGTAAGCTCGGGGATCTTCAAACAGCTTTATCGGGCTATAATCATGCTCAGTTGACCTGCTACTTTCATTGTTGTTCTGACATGGCTTTAGCTGCCTCGTAGGTGGTTCCTATTGTAAAGCTAAAAGGTTCTGACTTTCCACCTCTGCAGCTGATTGAGATTTCTCGCCCACCTCCTTCCCATCACCTGCCACCTCTGGTTGCTCTCGGCGAGAGGGTTGTTCAGATGAGAAAGTTGGAGAACCACCATACTTCTTCCCTGAGGCAGGTTGAGGGAGGCCAGAAGCTGCTCTCATCCAGTGCCCATATTGTTCTTGAGACTGGCTTGCTAAGTTAAAACTTGGGCACTTCCCATTTGCATGTTTCAGAAGGCCACACTTGAAGCAGAAAGATGTGAGTCGTTCATATTTAAAATATGTCCAAATTGTTTCCCGCCCAGGTTTATCATCCTGCCTCATAACAGAGGTTTGTTTACGTTCACTTCCACTCTAATTCTCAAAAAAGTCCCCCAACCACAACCTTGTTCGTCAACTTCCACTGTGAGTACCCTGCCGATGGCTTCACCTATCTTCTTCCCCAGATGCTCGTTCATTCCTACAAAAAGGAGATTGTGCACTTGAACCCAAAAAGGTTCTGCCATGAAAATAACCTCGTTTGGGGATAGTTCTCCTTCAAATTCTTTCAGGCAGATTATGTGTCGATCGAAGGACCAAGGCCTCCCTGGAGAACTTTTTTCTTGTCTGAAAACAGTTGGAATTCTAGAAGAAATTTGTTTGGACCAAGATCTTTAAAAGTTAACCAACCTGCTAGGTTCCACACCTTAGCCATAGTTGATTTGTAAGCCTCTCGGTTAGCATTTCTATCATTTAGGATGCAAGCAAGAAGGCAGTGCATGCCTCTCAGCTTGGTGGAGAGAACATCTTCCTCTGGTAGGATCAGATCCTGTTGCTCTTCCTCTATAAGGTTCAAAGTTTCCCATCTTTGGGTGAGCTCCTCCTGCATTATTACGGGAACCTCTATGGACTTGCACCCAGGAGACGTAGCTTTGCCAGAAGACAAGGCGAAAACCTCAAGCCTTCAGGAATGAGAGGACTCGTTATTGCCAAAGTATTGATCGCATGAGTGTATTGTAAGTTTGGTGTAATTTGTGACGTGGCAGTAGACGTGTGGAAGGTTGTTATACTAAGAAAAGAAGCCCGACTGCTTAGAAGCAGGAATGTAGAATATAATGATGATGTACTTGAAAGAGTGCTTCCCACTTCCCAGGCCTTTCTAGGCCTTACTCGACTCTGGTATGGTGTTTCCTTCCTTTGTGAGCACACTATTCCTATAAAATAGTTTACAATAATTATATTTTAAAGTATTTTTTTCACATATCATTCATTTAGAATAATTTAATTTAACATTTAATTTTTAAAAAATTAAATTATACCGTAAAAATAGTGTGGTATAAAAATGTTCAAACAGAAATTCTATGGACAACCGCGTGTGTCCCTGCCCCGACCCCACAGCTGATTTGGCAAGCTACCTTATTAAAAATTAAAAAAAGAATTCAAAAGTGGGAAATGAAAATAAACACCGTCAGCTTCATCTTCGAGTTGCAGAATCCCGAGCTTCGTCTTCTCCTTGTTTTGGCCTGAAGATCGTCTTCTCCCAAGCTTCATCAAGTGCCAGAGTTTGTCTTTCTGACGCTGGTTCAGTTCTATTCGATGTGGGAGTGGGTGGGAGCGAAACAAACACTCTTTGTCACATATTTTTCTCTCTGATAGCTCAACCCAAAACCCAAAAGGAAAATTCGAAACACCCAAAAAGAGATTTTTATTTTTTTATGGGTGTTCAAACCCTTATTCTTCTTGGTGTAGTACTTGTTTGTTTTCTTGTGTTGTTTTCAAAACCGGGTTGATTTATGTCGTGAAGAAATGGTGGAGATGGATCGAAGATTGCTTTCATATTCACCAGTTCCTCAGAGTCCCCGAATTCAATGAAAGTATGCAACAGAATCAGCTTTATCGAAGAGTTGCCCTCTACCTTAACTCCTTGTATAGTCACGAAGACTTCGATTTCACTAACCTTGTCACCAGCAAGAAGCCTAATGACATCGTTCTCTACCTTGAGCCCAACCAAATAGTCGAGGACAACTTTCTCCATATTAACATGGACCAATGCTAACAAGATGCTACTAAACAACTACAGAAGCTTCGTGCTGAAGGTCCGAAAGGTGGACAAGCACAGAATCCTCCGGCTATATCTAGGGCTTTGTATGGATATGATTTTCTTTCGAATAGTTTCTTTATGTTGGAGTTAGATAATTCCTCATTTTCTTTTATTACTATAAATGGGGATGATGTTTTTTCTAATTCATTGAAATGACATACTAAACGAGGCCACATAGGAAAAGATAGAATGACTAGACTAGATAGACAAGGCCTGTTGGGATATTCCGCTAATTTAAGTTTACCTGTTTGTGAGCCTTGTTTAGTTGGAAAAGCATGTGGGAAGCCTTTTGGAAATGCTCCTAGGGCATCTTGTCTTTTAGAGCTAGTCCATTATGATATTTGTGGACCTATGAATGTGAAGGCATGAGCCTTTTATTTTCTCACATTTATAGACGACTACTCATGTTTTAGTTATGGCTATCTAATCTCTCATTGCTTTGAAGGATTGGATTACTTCAAGCGCTTTGTGGCTAAGGTTGAGAATAAAAAAGAAGGAATTTAAAAATTCTACGAACTAATCGAGATCGAGAATACTTGTCTAAAGAGTTTTAAAGACTATGTGAGTAAAAGGGAATATGTAGACAGTTAACAATCCCTAGCACACCAGAACAAAATGGTGTTGCAAACAGGAAGAATCGTACCTTACTAGAAATGGTTGGATCAATGATGGTGCAAGCTAACCTACCAATATCATTTTGGGAGGATGCTCTTTTAGTTGCTGCCTACATTTTAAACTGTGTGCCTTCTAAGTCTATTCCTTCAACCCCATATGAATTATGAAATAATGCAAAATAAATTTAGAACATTTGTGGCCTTGGGCTTTTGCGGGTTATGTTCATAGCACTTCCCGTAAATATGAGAAACTTGGTCATAGAGCAAATAAACTTATATTTATAAGATATTTAGAGAGCTCAAAGGGCTATGTAATGCATGATGATCCTTCTAATGGAGGAATGATTGAAATAGAGTCGTGTGATGTCATATTTATTGAAAATGATTTTTCCAATATTGATGAAGCAAAGAAAGATCTTCAACTTTTTAAGTTGCAAGAACTTGAGAGAGTTATACCATCTTTTGGCGAGGGTGGAGAATTATCACTTCTAGAATTGTAAAAGATAGTAGGAGTGACTTGTCTCCTTGTGGAAATGTACTACTAGGAAGTGATTCACAAGAGTCTCAATTACATAGAATTGAACGTGGAAGTCATACAATGTCATGTGAGCCTTGAAAGTTTCTAGGTGCCCAAGGGGATCCCTTCCTCCATCATACATCTCCATAGTGGGGACTCTAAACTTTAGTGGCAAAGGCAATACCATTACTTATTCAGTATAGGGAAGACCTGTGCTCATGAGCAACTAGTCCACTGTTGATGATGTACCCACTTTCCATGCTATTTCCTCGTATTTCCCTTTGAGGCTGCGAAGCTCGTCCTGCATGTTTTTTTACTCCTTTTCCTTGTTAAGTCCTGCTTGCGTGTTTCAAAATCCCACGTGCTCAGTGTCGCTGGATCCCACCTCGTCGTCTTGCTCCTATTGGGGTTTTTTGATTTCCTTGTTTTCTTTGTGGAGTGTCTGTACTTCGCTAGTTAGTTTCATCACGCACTCCTCCATGGTCTTCAACCTTACTTCCATGGCATCTCCCATATCTCTCCTGAGTTGTTTGGAACGGGTTGTCATACGCATGAGAAGGACACGTGAGATCTATTACTATCCCACATACGGCGCCACTGTTAACATCGTGTTTCGCACACCTTTGGGCCAAGCTCCGACAATTCAAGTCTTTGAAAACGAGCCCTGCACAAGGTAGAAAAGACTATGGATTTGAGAAGGTGGCCTAGGGGCCGGGAAACCTCCGATACCAATGTTAGTAAATATTCTTGGAGGGTAGGAAATAAGTAAGAGAGTTTAGGGATCATAAAATTATATTCTCGTACCTGGGATATGCTATTTATACTAAAAGTCTGAAGAGCAGATTGTGCCTGCTTCCATGAAGTCTGTGTTCCCCATACTATTCCTTTTGTTAGAGTCTTTAAATGCGGCATGGTTCTACAAAGTCATCATTAATGTGGTGTGTTGTCTAGGTGATGGAGCCATTAATACAGCATGGTTATCCAACCTCCTCCTCTCAGTCTGCCTTCCCTTTGGTCCGTTCATGCCTTCTCTGTCAGTAGATTGACGGCTCCCTGTATCTCACACCTGCTATAAGGGCGGGCACTTGAGGACTGGACACTACTTGAGGGGTCCTTAGATCAACAAGTCTCATCCCCTATAGAACCATCCTTCTTACAAGTCATGTACAAAGGAGCCTCATTATGGGCTGTGCTAGTGGCTTTCTACTCCAAGCTGGGCTTGATAGGACCTCTTGGGCTTTGTGGGGAAAATCCCCTTATAGTTTCCTTATTGTTAATTAAAATAAAAAAAAAGAGTTCGTCTCTCAGACATTTTTCTGTAAAGATTGAGTCCTCTCTTTCTATAAAGAGTGAGCTTTAGTCTCTGTTTTAGCAGAAAGTGTTGTCTCTTAGACGTTTGTCTATAGAGAGTATCAGCAATAGTGAAGATCAAACCAGTCACAAAAGGAAATAGTGTATTAGTGGAGCTCAAATGCATTATTTTGGTTTATGATGTCATGTTTAATATGGTGACATTCCAAAATGTATCCGATCATGTATTCGAATCTGAGCCCCAAAAAGTAGTTGGTCGAATTGGATATGGCACTTGGCTTTACCTAATAAGTATTCGATTAATTTTTGGAAGGCAATGCATTTTGCTCTTTGTGTTGATGCTCGCGTGAGTTCTTTAGGGATTTCGATTGTTTCTAAATGTGAATGTTGTATTCGAGGGAGCTTAAAGGACCAAGACCATGTTCTTGCTAAAAGAATGGTTGCTGCTGAAACTTGGCATCGTGCTTCATCCTACCTGCCTGGGCGTTCTGTTTGATCCACATCGATCATGGAAAGATAAAATGGAACGTTGATTCAAAAGAGCTAGTCACTCCTCTCAAAAAGGTAGTTTACTTGGCCTTGTTCCTATCATTTTAACTTGGTCCCTGTGGGTTTGGAGATGTAAGGCACGTATGGAATGTAGAGCGAACTCAGTAGAGTCATTGTGGTTGTCTATAAAGGCAGACATTGCTTGGGTGGGCTTGAGGCTTAAAGCTGGTAAGAACCTTTCTGTTGGTGAAGAACAAGTTTTAAGGGCGTTTTCTATCCCTGTAAAAGAGCAAAAAATAATCGAGCTTGTCTCGTGAGTTGGAAAAAACTAGGGGAGGGCTGGTTTAAACTTAATGTAGATGGGAGTTGTTTGGAAAATCCTGGACGTATGGGGGTTGGTGGTCTTATTCAGGATGATCAAGGGAGATTAAAATTGGCTTTTGCTAAAAAATTGGACCATGGGACTAACAATATGGCCGAACTTTTAGCCCTCTATTATGGATTGAAGCAGTGTCTGCAGTTGGGATTACAACAAATAGAAGTGGAGCTTGATTCTCTCTTAATTGTAAATTGCCTGGAGAAGAAACGTTGTGGCATTTGGTATCTAGAGGATTTTTGGGAGGAAACAATACAGATGCTTTCAAGCTTGAGGCATAAGGTCAGGCATGTCTATCGGGAGTGTAACGTTGGGGCAGATTTTCTAGCAAGGTTGGGGTCCGAGCATGATTCTGGGAGATGGGTGATGTTTAGTATTATTCCTCATTGTCTAAAAGGAATTTTATAGAATGACAGGTTAGGGCTTCCTACTTTGCGTCGTTAGTATGCTGGGATTTAGTGGGTGGTTTTGAGTTAGTCCAGGTTGGTGTTATGAATTATGTTTTCATGGTTTGGTTTTATTGGTTTAATTTTGACATTGTCTTGAGTTTTGTTGTAATCACGGTATTCTTTCGCCACAAGTGAGAGTCTCTAATAAATTTGAAACAAGGACACTATGTGTGAGGTTACCAGCTCTTTAAAAAAAAAAAAAAAATTTCTCTGATGAATGAATGACAACAGTTTCTCTTAAAAAAAAAAAGACCATTTAGGTGAATGAAACCTACAAGCTATTAAAATCGATACATTGCACTCCTAAAATACTATAAAAAAAACCATCGCTTTAATCAATTAGAATTATTAAAATGAATGAAAAGTAGATGAGGTAGCATAATTGTAGTAGACAAATCTTAATTGATGGTACAAAATATCGATTTGTAATTATATAAGAGTGTACTAAACCTGATTTGGATAGTAAGTTGAGATGTAAGTTGAATAAAAATATTATAAAATTAAAACATTATTAGAATATAATTTTCTAATATAATTTTTATTTTGAGATTGGAAAGTTGAATTGTTTATTGTATTTTATTTGAAAGTTTAAAAAAAATTATAATGATTAGATGAGATGTGTTGATTTCTTAAAACAAAAGAGGCCACTTTGGATAATTTGATGTGCAAAACTTTAAACTTTTAATAGTTTTTGAGTGCCAACTGCAAAGTGTATTTATCTCAAAACGTAAAAAAGATTTACAACACAAATTAAATGCTTATCTATCCGCTGTGACCAAATAAATCATCTAGTTTTCTGTAGGAACTTGGAGCTTATTAGTTGCTCAAAATCCATTACCATCTACTAACATGTTTTGGAGGCCATCAATCCCTTCCTTAAAAGGCTTACACAACTGGAAAAAAATAAAAATAAAAGAAAGTTAAAATGTATGTATTTTATATATATATATATATATATATGATAGTGTGAAAGGTGTTAGTTTCCCTTCCTAAAAAGGCAATGCGGGGCTTAATTATTTACTATTTAGCTTATAAGTTAGAGAAATGATAGTTACAGTCGTGAATGCGCAAGTGCCGTATAATCATTTTGAAAAAAATAAATAAATACGTGACTTATATAAAAAATAATAATTTTTTAATAGTGAATCTCATTTTTTTTCAAAATGATTATACGTTGTTTACGCACTTTACGACTGCATATAGCATTACTTATTTATTAATATATTTTTGTCGACATGCAATTATTCTCTCTTTCCAATTTTGTAATTTTTTATCAAATCAAACTCGATCGTTGTTGACCTATTAGCTCAATACCTTTTTTCTTTTCAAGCAGAGATCACTAGCATGTTTATTAGACATGCCGGCTTTCAGGGTCTCGAGTATTAACACCCTTTCAACGACAGCCCATGTGCAATCTACCCTGATTCTTCATCAACGACAGCCTTGTTCCTCCACTAATTGTTCCGTTGATTGTTGAAAAATAGAATTTATTAAATTGGATTTTATAATAATAATGAAAAGTATTATTATCATCATGAGTCACACCGCACACGTACAAGCTGTGATGTACGTGTTGACTAAGTACATGACGTAGACGCATGAGCTTTGCATGGTTATTTGGTCTCTTTTTTTTTTTACCCAAAAAAAGAAAAAAACTTCTCTTTTATTTTTGTTAACTGAATAACATAGAGTGAAACAAGTTTGAGTCTGTGTTTCATTTATCTGACATAACATGGAGTGAAATATGCTTGAGTCCGTATTTCACTTATTTGGTATAACACGGAGTGAGATACGCTTGAGTCCATGTTTCACTGAACTTGTGGTTAACCAAGCTTGAGTCCGTAACACCGTCTTAGCATAACTTGTAATGAACACGCTTGGATCCGTGTCACCTTAAAACTTCTTATCTTTCTTAATGCATGAGACTTTATTAGGCTTCATGAACTTTTCTGACATGGCATATTCTTGTTCATGACATAACATAACACGACATATTCTTGTATACGGCATAGCATAACATGGCCTTTTCTTGTACGTGGCATAGCATAACCTGACATGACATAACATGATCTAAACATTTTATGACATTCCATGGCATACATGATCTAAGTTCTACATGAACATCTCATACATGATCCGAGTACTACATGAATATGGCATACATGATCTTAGTATTATGTGAACATGGCATACATAATCTGGCTATTCTATAATATGATCTAAACATTTTATAACTTTCCATGGCATACATGATCTAAGTTCTTACATGAACATGGCATACATGATCTGAGTACTACATGAATATGGCATACATGATCTAAGTATTACGTGAACATGACATACATAATCTGGCTATTCTATTACATGATCTGAACATTTTATGACATTCCATGGCATACATGATCTAGTACTACTTGGACATGACATACATGATGTAAGTATTACATGAACATGGCATACATAATCTGGCTATTCTATTACATGGCATACTTGACTTAAATTAATGCATGAACATCTCTTGGTTTCTATGTGATTTTAGTAACATTCAATTCATCAAACAACAAATTCATTCATTCAAGCATAATGTCATATTTAATCAAAGATCGTGAAAGAAATCTAACCTTGGCTTGTCTCTTAGCATAGCATAGATAACCATCATAAGTACATAACATTTTCATACATAACAATAATATTCACAATACGCATGCATTTATATGATCATACTATTTATCTCTTAGCGTTGCCTCCACAATCTCATGTTGTAGGTCATGACCTATACAAGGCACTAATTGTCACTAACTTTTCTAGAAAGACGTGTCGTAATACTCTACGTAATTAAATACGTATAATAGAATTTAACTAAAATAATAGGCTCTAGAGTAAACGTTAAAAATATACCTTAAAATCCCTTAAATACTTTTTATAAAAATGGTGTCTATGGGCTTATAATTATTCAAGTAGATTTTGTCCATGTAAAAGTAATGTTTTTCTAAAAATATAACTAGCCCAATAAAATCACTAAAATAGTATAATAAGATCAAGCCCAGTTTAAATACAAGACCATTTAAAGTAAGGCCCAACACTCTATTTGTCTAAGAATACACCGGTCGTATGGGCTTGGGACCCAAGGACCTGTTATGAATAAAATGATTCTTCAGAAATCAAAACACATGGGAACAACAGAGGGATGACCATGCGATAGCGAGGGACTCACCGAGAGAAGGACTGATGCAATGGCGAATCTGGGTGTTTGAGGGACTGATGCAAGGACTGATGTTAAAATATTGACTGATGTTAATATGTTAAAATATTAACATATTTTAATATGTTAAAATATTAAATTTTAACATAGTTTTTTAATATTTTTTTTAGATGATCATTCAACTTCATTTTCAACGAAGCATTGAGTATCCAACCCAATTACACAAAAACACTTCTTCCTTCTAGGTCAAGCTCTAATTCAAGTTTGTATATTTTCCTTCTAATTCACCATTTGGAGGCTCAATCATATTTCATTTGTTGTTGTAATTGTGAAGTCATTTATTTATGTTAAGATTTCTCACAACTATCAATTTCAAGTCTTTCATAACACACAGATGAACAAAGTCATAAGGGATCTTTTGTGGAATATGCTGAAGTTGTCAAAGGTTCGTACTTACATTTATCACATTTTAAGTTAAGTTTTATGGTATTTTGGCCTTTATCACACCCTATTATGTTGTCGTGATACTTCCAGGAATCATTATTGTATGCTGCTCTAATGCTTGTTGTTGTTCTTTTGTTTGCTGTCTATTTGCTGTTGTAGCTAGCAAGTTGTCGTGCTGTTTCTGCAAGCTGGATGCTTGCTTCTTGCTACCTATTTACTGTTGCATGTTGTGACAATTTGGATGGTTTGTGTTCTTATTTCTAGCATGTCCTCAATGTTCTGTTTTAGCCTATGATTTAGATCTCCTCTTCCTTTTTCCCACGAGAATTTTTGTTTGAAATAGTCAGCATTATTGTCAGAAATGACTTTTTCCAGCCATTTCGACTTGTAGGAGACTCGCAGGAAATAACTGGCAATGGATACTACCAATAGCCATGAATATAATTGCTTTCCAAAATAATATTATTTCTGGCAAATGATAGTCGTTGGAATTATAGAGTTTTAATGGGAAATAAGTCACACACGGGTAGCTTTCTCGCCAAAAAAGTTTATTATAGCAAATGATGTTGCTGAAAAAGCCTATTTTAGACAATAAATAGCACATGAAATTCTTTTTTTGGGCATGAAAAAAGTATTTCCGGTAATTTGTTCTAATTGAAAATAGTATTTACAAAATAAAAATAATAATACTAGCAAAATAGTATCATAGGCTCACAGCCTTATACCTAAAATACATAAAGAATGTGAACAATATATTACAAAAAAGAAAATATTGGAATACAAATAACAATTTCAAAGTAGTTTTAAAAAAAAAAGGAAAAACAAATAGCACAAGTACTAAACATCATAATCATGTTTTTTAACTCCACTACAACTCCATTTAATCCCAACACTTCAACACAATCCATCTCCATCCAAACTTCATACATTAACACCAAACATCTCAATACAATGCCTTTATGTAGCATTTATGCAATTACAAACCATTTCTAAGCTCATTGGACAAATACTAGTTTAACCAAGGAGTAAATATTGAATTTGTCCCTTACATTCTGACATGATACAAATCTGAAGTTGCTCTTGAAACCCATGAATATACTATTACTAAATCCATGGCCCACTTAAACTCAAGCCAAAACATAAGGCTGGACACAGTCAAAATAGAACATATGTTTTCAAGCCACCAAGTTTGCTGAAGGTAGGTGACAATGCATAATCTACATGAAAGGAATAGGAGATCTAAATCAATTCAAAACTCTATAGCCCACATAGGCAAAATAAATAAAGCTTCATATTCCAGTGATACAACCCCAAATGTTAGGCTAAAATAAAAACATATAAATTAAAACTAGTAGAGAGACAGAGAAACATAAAAAGAGATAGAGACCCACATAAAACAAACTCAATTATATCTGATCTGGGAAATTAATATTTTACCTAAGATCTTTGTCATAAAAACAAAGCACCTAAATCAATTACTCCACTAGCAAACAAATGCAAGGCATTGTTCAATTAACTAATAAACGAATCATAAATTAACATGACTTGTGATTGTCTCTACAGTTGAATGGTATTCTCTCAAGACAGTGGAGCATTTTTCCACGGCATAACGCATGTATTCAACTCTAAGTGCTTCAAGTTTTGTAGCAAGCTGTTATAGTGATGAAAAGTAACTGATATTACATATGTACTCTAGAAAAGCTCTTGTTCCAAAAATAATACACACACAATTGGAGTTTTATGAGTTGATCTTTCAAGATACATTTGGCACAAGATCACCTTGACTCCTGTAGTATGCTTTCCCAAATGTTGTCATTCTTGTTTGTAGAATCAAGAATTCTGTGCGCTTTGAAGCTTCTAATATAGCCTTTCCAGAGATCCAACGCACATTGTCAACCCCAAACATCTCCTCCTCAATTACTCTTGCTAAACATTGGGGGCATCAGTGAGACATAATCACATTTACTAGAATGTAGCCTTTATCCATGTGCAAATGTTTATATGCACACGTATACAAGCTCACAGAATAAATTTCAGCCCATAATCATGCATCAGAAAGCATACATGAAAAGAAAACAAGCATAAGCTAAAACATTACATGGCTCGAGAACATAAGAAACTTACCGGTCAGATCCTCCATCTTTGTAGGCTTGACATCCCAATGACTATATAGATAACACCAAAATCCTCTTCTTGTAACAGAACCCATAAATCCTAATTTTTAACAACCCAAAATTCCAAACACAAATAAAAAAAGTAATGATTCTGGCGAGTTAACTTCACCACAAATAAAAAAAAAGTAACTAAAGGCTCTGGCGTCATATCTTCGCCGTAAATAAAAAAGTAACTAATTGCATCTTTATTTTACTGCGATTTTATTTCCGTGGAGTAATTTTTGCCAAAAAGGTGGGTTTTTTCCGGTGATTCTTCCACTCGCCAGAAATGATGCCTTGCAACAGTAATTAAAGACTTATTACGACTCAAATACTGGTGGCTAGAAATAACTTTTGCCAAAAAAAGTAAAAATTAGCAGCAATTTCTTACTCATCAAAAATAAAAATTTGAAAATGTCAGAATTAATTTTTTGAGACAAAAATTACATTGCCACAAAAGCGTTTATCGCGAAAAGTAATTATTTACTGCCAAATAAAAGTCCTAGAAAAAAAATTCTATCTCAAAAACCACTATTTATTGTCGTGACTTGTAGCAATTTTTGTCTTAACACGTAGTTAATGATGCCTTTGCATCCATTGCCTTGCTCATCAATTACAAGCTATATTGAAAGCAGTAATGAGTTTGATTAATTAATAGAAAAGGTTGGTAACATTGATACGCTGTAGCGTTTTCTTTTTGGTTGGTGTGAGATTATCTTATTTCTTTTTGGAAATATGTTGAATATGGCAACCTCTTGTAGTTATAACCTTTTTTTTTTTTTTTTTTGTATTCAGATCTAAACCTTGACAAAGAGCCACTAAGTTGGAATACTAGAATAAAAGTTGCTGATGGAAGACCATGCTACTGATTTTATAATTTATATACTGTAATTTTGTGCTTTGTAATGTAATGTATAAATACCAAATAATATAATATGTAGTGAATTGTATTGTGTGTTGCATGCACTTTACATGTTGAATATTGTAATTCTTTTCTGACATCCATTTAGTTAAAAAGGTAATTAGTTATTTCTAACTTTAGTTATTTTTTGCAAAAAATTTAGTTTTCCATTTTGATATATATATAAAAAAAATTATTCTTTTCAACAACATTTTTCTTGAAAAAAAAAATTGTAATACAATATAGGCTTTTAGATTAAAAAAATATATATTATGCTTTTCAACATTACTTTTTTCTTGAAAACAAATTTATTAACATATAGGCTTTTATAAATTTCAAAAAAAAGTGTACAACCCAAAACTTGGATTTCTAGTTTTCAAAAATCCGGTTCCATCTAGGTTCCAGCCCAGGTCATAACCCTGCAAACCCAGGCCGGGCTCCAAGTCGGGTACACTTGGGTACATGAACCGAAACCCGAATGAACAGACTTAGCTTTGATATTGTCTTTTCTTGGTAACAGACATCTATAAGCATTTTTATGTGTCTTGGCCTATTTTAGTTTATTGGATCACCATGATGGCATGATCTTCTCCTATATATAATCACTACAACAAATTTGAATTTTAGGGACAAAAATGTTTAGGGAAGAACTAAATTTTATCCCAAAAAGTGGATGAATTTACAAAACTGTTCCACCGGATAAATATCCGGTCGAACAGGATCTTCTGTGACGAATTAGATCGTCTCAAAAAGTTTTTCCCTTTCGAATAAAAAAAAATACAGTCGAACAAGCAAATCTTGGCTGGGAAGTAATTTATTTTACCGGAAAAGTTTAAAACCGTTCGAACGTAAATTTTTTTGTTCAAACGTGAAAGATTTGGTGGCAAAATCTAGTGGGAAGGTTTATAAATAGTTCAAACGGAACATATTTAGTTCGAACATATTCGAATACCAACATTTTATACATTTGAATGTATAATATTAATATCTATACGTAATTCAAAATATAAAAAATATATATCATATATAAAAATTCATAAATTA
Source organism: Cyclocarya paliurus (assembly GCA_029856935.1). Taxonomy (NCBI): domain Eukaryota; kingdom Viridiplantae; phylum Streptophyta; class Magnoliopsida; order Fagales; family Juglandaceae; genus Cyclocarya; species Cyclocarya paliurus. The sequence continues at coordinate 5,565,649 of CM056956.1, forward strand.
ATTTATGTAATTAATTTAAAAATAGTTTAATGATTTCTTTTATGTTAAATAAGATTTTTAGTTAAATAAATATTATTAGCCATACATCACATAATATAAATCAATAATTAATCTAGAAAAGATAAAAAATACTTAATTCATGACTAAAGCAAATTATCAAAATACCATATACTATCCAGAACTATAACAATATATATATATATATATATATATATATATATATAAATAAAAGATAGAAACTACTATGATGCTAGGTCTCTGCACACATCCTTGACTGCAGCTAATCGTCTCTCTATCTGGCTCAGTCGAGTACTTAGCGTGACTTGAGTTGCATCTCTGTACGTTGCATGAATCTCTGTACGTAACTCATAGATGCTAGCATTAATCTCTATACGCAACTCAAAGATGCTAGCAGTATTCCCTGTATGCAACTCAAACATGGCAATATGCACTGCATCGATCACTACTAATGTGTGTATGCCGATCTCAGCATGCAGTATGTTGGCCATCTCCTCGCAAGTAGATTTGCATGATGCCTCAGCCTGTGTAGATGCCTCACTAGCCAAGGCAATATGATATTCCAGCTATGCATATCTTTGAATATCAGCTCGGTCAAGAATAGATCCACGAAAATGAAGTCTCGAGTGTCCCGTGCACAGAGTGGTGTTGTTGATTGGTCCCACTAGTTCCCGTTCACTCTCAGCAACTTCTGGGACGACTCCAGAATGTAGCAAGAATTGAGTGATCAGGATCCTGAATGGCGGTATATTTGTTGTAATATACTGAGTCTCTGATTGAATCCTCTCATATATATATCCCACGAGGTCGATCAAAATGCCACGAGCAACCCGTATCATAAATTTCACTCAATCCATGACAACGTTGGTCTTGTGCTATCAAGGGTCAATATTGTTGGCGATGATCAGATTCATGATCTTGAAGAAAGAAGATAAATGTGTCTGCCTAATGCTTTTCGTCCCATCATACACTGGAGCATCTTGACCAACAATCAGGTCTCTAACCTCATGATCAGCAAGTGTATCATCCTCATCTATGTAAACTATTCCTCGTCTTGAGCCATCTCTGCTTCACCTGAAGGATCAGACTCTCTAGGCGACAGATTCGGATAGCCTAGGAATACTGAGATGTGCAGCGAGGCCGTCCCCAGAAAATATAACAGGAGCTCCTTAGACACAGATCCTGTATGCCCCTCCATCGTTTGGGCTAGCACCACTAGACTCTTTATAGAACTCAGTGACGATGTTAAGATAGGAAATCAACTCAATTGATTCTTATAACTGATCTAGGATTAGTGCCCAATCATGATCATTGAATACTAATTGGAGGGAATGACCCTCACATATAAGAGTCACACAATCATATAGTTTTACCTATCGCTCTAGTAAAACAGTCCGCTCTCGAACTGTTGATATGGAAGGTTCGCCAGATCTACCACGTTTACGGCTTTTATAAGACATTATTATGAACATGAAATTTAAAAATAAAGTATATATTCAACATTAGTGATAAAATCTAATATGAGAAAATATTCACAAAATTATATAGTAATAGCAATTTAATAAATTAGTTTATAGAACAATTCAATAAATCCATTAAAATAAATTAATAAGTTAATATAAAATTATTCGTTTGAACGATATTTTTAGTGGTTGTACGGATACTATAACGTTCGATCGGAAAAAAAGGTGGTTGAACGAACAACATCTTGTTTGGCTCAAACCATTCGAACGTCCCAAAAGTACTCGATCGGACATGTTAAATCCTTTCAAACAGAAAGGAGATCGAAGAATTGATTGCAAAACAACATGAGTTAGAGGCTCAATTGAGGAAAGAAGTAGGCATGAAGATGCACATAAAACGGCAAGAAGATCAACAAAAAGAAATGTATCTCCAAATACAAGATCAGCAAAGAGAGATGCAACTCTATATGCAGATGTTTATGCAACAATTTAGACCTCCAAGCAATTGATTTTCTTGTTTTGTATATTGAACAATTTTGTACTGATAACATTATTAGTATTATTACTAATTTTTTTATTTAGGTCTGACTTATTAGATTAATTTTATTTATATTGAACAATTTGTAATGTATTTGTGAAATATAAATATCTATTTGGTTTTAAATTAATATTTCTCCATGAAAATAATAACCGTTCAAACGATCAGTAAATGTTCGAACATATATACATCAAACACAATCGTTCGAACCTCACAAATTAGAGTTCAAACTGTAAAAAAAGTTGTGTCTCGTTCGAACAGGCAATTCACTCTTTATGTCCCAAAAGCGTTCGAACGACTTAATTTACGTTCGATCATCAATTTATTTATTCAAACGTTTCTTCATGTGTATTTGGACGAACGGACTGGTATCAACCGACCATCCATGAAATACCCGGTCAAATATTTTTTGGCCGTTTGAATGACTTCTTGAGACGAATTTCAATCATTCCAGAAAAAAGAATTCCGTTTGACCGTGATCGAACGGTCTAGCTAAATTTCGTCTCAAAAGATATTTTTTAAGACAAATTTATGATATTCGTCCCAAAATACATTTTAAGACAGTTTTATTGAGACGACCTTGGTCTTTTTTTTTCATTCCAAAATTATCTCTTACCCATCGTGAACACTAGAGTTCGGATACGAATGCTAGGGATCATCTCTATCCATGTAAAAACTATGTAGTGTAATATACAAGTATGTTATAAATTATTAAATAAGATTGAAGATGCTACGTGGCAATTTTTATTTTTTGTTTATTTTTAAAAAGGACGAAACATTTGAGTTCAAGAGCAACAGTAAAAATCTTTTGTATTTGAAAGGAAAACTCTCATCTTTTTGAGATGTTTTATGAATCTACCAGTCTTATTTTATATATATATATATATATATATGTAGACACACGAAGCTATGCTAATTTGGAGACTAATTATTAAAGTCTTCCTTTTTTTGTTTTTTTAATTCTTCATATAATATCCAATATTTGCGCGCATAGAGAGAATATTAGACGGATGCCATAAATGTATGTTTTTGTGTACTTATATGGCTTGACCTTCCAACAAAAATCATAATTTCACAACCCTGAGACAAAAAATAAATAAATTAGAAGAAGGAAAAAAATCTATTTGATGGTTCATTTATAGGGCAGAAATAAAGCCAAACGCGTAAGAATTAATTAACATTAATAAATAAGAAAATTAAAAATTTATTTCCAAGCTTGATAGTGATACACCCGATATATTACTAAAAGTGATTTTATTATTAAATTGGTGTGTAGAACACACAATTCATATCATTTAAATAGTAATATTTAATTTATAAAATTTTAAATTTTAAATTTATTTTAAAAATTAAATTATGCAACAAAAGTAATATGTGACATAGAGATTTTAGAATTTACTAAATTGGATTTTATAATAACAACGAAAAGTATTATTATCATCATGAGTCACACGTACATGAAGTGATGTACGTGCTGACTAAGTACATCATGTTGACGAATGAGCTTTTAAAACCACAAGATCAAACCTACGAATTATGAGCTTTATGATCCTCAAATATGGATCACCACCGCTAGTTGCATGGTTATTTGGTCCTTTTTTCTACCCAAAAAAAAAAATTCTCTTTTAGTTTTATTAACCTCGATCGATCTTAATTTCTTCTCGGCGTGCCAGAACTGTCATGCTCTAATTAGTCAGAAAAATATGTCCCAATCTTAATGGTCTTGGCCTATTAAGGCTTCGTTTGGATCTCCAACTCATCTCAACTCATCATTACATATTTTTTAAATCTCAATACAAAATATAATAAATAATTTAACTTTTTCAAATCTTAAAATAATTTTAATATTAAAAAATAATATTCTAACAATATTTTATCATCTCAACTCAACTTACTTCAACATCCAAACTCATCCTAATTGTCCATTCTTATAAACTCGTTAATTTGTTTAGACTTGGTGTCGAATGATGTCATCATCACCACAACATGATCATCTGTTTACAACTCATGATCGAGATCACGCCACAAATATTGCTATCACAATTGTAATTCCCAATAATTATGGTTGCACTCTAATCCTTGCATGTACACCTTACCTTAAGTGTACCAAGGAATATAATAATTTGAATTTGCTATAAATTATTTTATCATATCCAACTCTAATTCTATACTTTTCACCATTTAATTAAATGTTAATTTATATATATGTCGAGCCTACTTATTAAAGACAAGTTTAATTAACCTGGCAAGGTTATATATATAAATATATATATATATATATATATATATATATATATAATTTCAATAATTAAGTTTCTTTGAAAGTCAGGATCGAGGCCGAGATTCCGGCCTTTTCATATACCGTTATATCTGACTAGTTTCCAAAATAGACATGTTCAATATATTGTTTTTAATTATTATTGACTTTGACTTAAAAAGTTAACTTGATTTTCATGTGTATATCTGACTAGTTTAAAAAAATTAAGTAAATATGAGATTTATATTAAAAAATTAATTTTTTAATAATAAATTTTATTTTATTTTTTAAAAAAATATAATATTTATATAATTTATGACTATATCTAACATTATTCGTATTGCAGTTAATGCCCAAAAGATATACGGCATGTTTACGCGTGACAGAATACCGAGTGAAAAATCCATTCTGCGGGCAGGACTTTGATTTATTGAGGGTATATGGGGAATTAATGTGGCCGGGTTGTCAATTATATTCTCTTAGGCGTGCGGCCGTTGAAACAGACATTTGTGTCAAAAGATATCATGAAATCTCCAATATCTTCATTGCAATGGCTTCCTTTGATCTTCTTTCTTATCATCTCAACCTCTGCAACAACGCTATTCGATATTCCTAGACTGAGTCCGATTGGAGGAATTCTGCAAGATCCTGAAACAGTATTGTCTGCAACTGTTTCGGATGACTTCGAAACATTTTACTATAATCAAACACTTGATCACTTCAACTATATGCCTGAAAGCTACTCTACTTTTCAGCAAAGATATGTGATCAATTCCAAGTATTGGGATGGTGCAAATCGTAGCGCACCAATTTTAGCTTATCTTGGCGCAGAAGCACCGTTGGACGGCGATCTGAGAGTAATCGGATTTCTCACTGATAACGCCGCGGAGTTTAAGGCTCTCTCTGTATACATAGAGGTACGTATAATTCGATTTCAAGGCTGTGGCAGATGAACATATATATATATGCATACACACACTTAAACGCAATCAACATTCTATCTAACTTGAGTCTTAATTCGCTTTTGGGTGTCGACTAAATTAGTTACTCAGAAATCATTATTTTTTCATTAATTAGCACCGATATTATGGGGAGTCGATACCGTTGGGGTCAAGCAGGAAAGTAGCACTTGGAGATGCAAGCACTCTCGGGTACTTCAACTCAGCCCAAGCTATAGCAGATTATGCAGAAATCATCATCTATTTAAAGGAAAAACTACAAGCACAAAACTCTCCAGTAATTGTAATTGGAGGATCATATGGAGGAAGTAGGCCGAGACGAATTGCTTAATTAATTTTCTTTTGATAATTAAAGTGTATATGATAGATTGGAATTCTTTTAACGTACCTTTTTGATAATTTTGCTGATCGATCAGTGCTAGCTTCATGGTTTCGGCTAAAGTATCCTCACGTTGCCATTGGCGCCTTGGCCTCATCAGCTCCAATCCTTTACTTCGATGACATAATCCCACAAGATGGATATTACTCTATTGTCACCAAGGATTTTAGGGTAACCATCTGAATTATATATGAATTATTTGTTTCTCTCTTATTTTACCTCACTCGGGATATTGCATGTGCAGGAAGCGAGTGAGACTTGCTACCAAACTATAAAAAATTCGTGGTCCATAATCGATAAAGTTGCATCTAAGCCCGATGGTCTTTCTGTCCTTAGCAAAACTTTCAAGACTTGCAAGTACGTAAAGGACAATAGAAATTAAAGTACTTATACCATCAATAAAGTAATATTAATTGTGATATTGACTACTCTTTTTTTTTTTTTTTGCCTTTTTCCAGACCCCTAAAATCAGTTAATGTGCTCAAGAACTATTTGGTATCGATTTATGGCCGTGCGGCTCAATATAACAGTCCACCGAAATATCCGGTTACCATTATCTGCGGTGGCATAGATGGAGTTCCTCCTGAAACAGATATTCTTGACAAAGTATTTGCAGGTGTTGTTGCCTATACTGGGAATAGATCAACATGCTATATCAATGCACCCCAAAATATATCTGAAACAACTGTAGGTTGGAGATGGCAGGTAAATGGTATTAATTTACTGTAAAATTGAAAACTTCCAGTACCTGGACCCCTTCGTGAAAGCTGTGATAATATTGTAATTGATTTTAGTCTCTATATTTTACGAAAATGACTTTAATTGTCTTTGGATTTAGACGTGCACTGAGATGGTGATACCCATTGGAATTACCAATAATACAATGTTCCAGCCGGACCCTTTTAACCGAAGCAGCTTCAATGAGGAGTGCAGAAGCAAATATGGTGTACCTCCTCGGCCACATTGGGTCACTACATACTATGGAGGCCATGTATGTATATTGTGTGTGTGTGTGTATATCTTTACTTAATTTTTACAGCTTCTGTCTGCAAATATTTTTTTGGTTGCCATATGTGTGTGTGTATTAGTTTCATTAGGAGTATTGATTAGATAAAATATTCCGTGTTTTTTAATGGAAAATTATTGCAGGATATAAAATTGGTTCTCCACAAGTTTGGAAGCAACATCATATTCTCCAATGGTCTCAGAGATCCCTATAGTAGCGGAGGGTACGTAATTAATCATAATCTGATGATGATCATGAACGTCATGAATTAAAAAAAAAAAAACTTCTTTAATTTTTTATCTGATTCCTGCGCAGGGTGCTTGTAAACATATCAGAGAGTATCGTTGCCGTCCATACAGTTAACGGTATGTAGTCGGCCTGCTGGTCAACTCGTTATAAATTTCAAGCTGAGAGCATTATAAAACTGATCAATTTAGACATCGGACTAATTCTCAGTTTTAGCCGGCCGATGCCATTATAAATTTAATGTTTGTGTGTGTATGTATGTATATATATATATATATATATATATAATATAGTGATCATGAATTGGTCGACAAATTTTGATCATTTAAGTATTTGCAGGATCTCATTGCTTGGATATTCTTCATGCAAACCAAAGTACTGATCCGGAGTGGTTGGTCAGGCAGCGAGAGGTGGAGGTGAAGATCATCAAAGGATGGATCACCCAGTACTACTTTGATCTTCTCGCTTTCAGTCAATAATTAATTATAAATTAATTAATGCCTTCATGTTATATGCATGTGTATTTTCTTAATGTCTACGTATAAACGTACTATTGGATCATGATATAATTAGGGAATTAAATAAAGAATATATATACTAAACACCAATTAATCAAGACGGGAGATCAATATTATTACATATCTATTTGATCTCAAAAAACTTCTCTGCTTATAATTTTATTAAACAATTTTAGTTATTAAATACTAACTAATATCAACGTTCTATAAAAATAAAACTACTCGATCCTGCATGCAAATTCAAAATTAATCTAGTAATTGGTTTCAATTGATAAGCTTATTAAGTAATATTGGGCCCTGCACGTTTTTTTTTTTACGAATTTTCAGAAGCCATTCTATTTATAAATTATTCTTGAGAAAAGTCTCAAAGTCAGAAGATTTTTTATCCATTATATCCTCAATGTTAGGTCAAATACTCCTTTAAAGGAAACGAGACGTACCCCACGTATCAAAGGCCCACGAACCCAAAACCAAGAGCTCGCTCAACAATATGAGACCCAACAACCAAAACACATACTCTTTTGTAGAGCGAAATGACATAAAAATTTTAAGAATAATAGTAAGATAATTAGTAAATAGTAATAAGATAATTTGAGTCGAATATTTTTTAAGTTTTGATAAAGGAAAGAGAAAATTTTGAATAAAAAATATTATAAAGGTAAACTATTATTAAAATATTATTTTTGTTTGGACATTTGAAAAGTTGAATAGTTTTTTATTTTTTGTTTGAAAGTTTAGAAAATTTGTAATGATTAATTTAATAATTTTGTATTTAAATTATATTTGAAAAGAAAATAAGACAAAATGAGATGAGAAATTTGGGATGAGATTATTTCCAAATAAGCCAATATGAAATTCAAATCTGTACATCATTAATGATGATTCATTAGCATAATGGGCAAGTATCACATACATAATACCCGCCCATGATATTTTCCCTGCATATCAATTCCTCCCAGTGGGGTACTGGACTTGAAGTCCTAATAATCCGCAGTCCAACGATAATTAGAAAATGTCAAGCATCAAAACAAGTCATTTTAGTCAGGCACTTGGCACTTGGCACTTGGCCTGTATAAATAAAGGTTAAGATACATGCCAGAGGGAAAATTTGAACAATCTGAGAATAGAAGCACTCTACACACTCTATTCTAACTTAGGCATCAGAGGTGTCCCCCACTACACTAAGCCTCTCTTATTTTCTTGACGCAAGTCATTGAATCCATTGGCAAGAGTACAAAATATGTCCATAACAGCTGTCACCGTCTATGGGAACTTTCATTTCAATGTGCCTTTAGTATGCCTACAAAACAACGATCAAGAATTCACAATCAAGCAAACAACAAAATGGAGGGCAAGAGAGAAAGAGCCTAGGGTTTGAAGGATTTTGGAAAGGGAGGGTCAAGGGAGCAACGAGAGGAGATGACACTAAGTTTAAAGAGGTGAGGGTTTGAGGAGCGAAGATTTGCAAAGATGAAGGAAAAGATTAAGAAGGATGACTCTAGAAATGGAGAACCTCCAGCACAAAAATGAAGCTCTTAGGCAACAGAATGCAAAGAACGTCGCATCAAGATATATCAAGAGAAACGAAGCTGAGTCACAGAACGAGGGCAAGTTGAACTTCGATAACTAGGAGAAGAGGAAAATGCATCAAGATCTACGCAACCTCGATCATGGACAAGTATGAGGAGATGACCAAGAATATAGACGCATCTTCATCTGTCGACCACCTACTGAACAATGCCGACATGCCCTATAGTACCAAGATAATGATGGTGCCACTCCCGACCAAGTTCAAAGTGCCCTAAGGCTCATGTCAAACACTTGGAGACATTCATAGCACACATGACTCTCCATGGCTTTCTCGGAGAAATCGCATGTTGGACTTTTCCCTTGATTATAAAAAGAGTAGCTAGAAGTTGGTTTGGAGCTTTGTAGCCTAGCTCCATGGGGAGTTTCAAGGAACTTTGTAGGTAGTTCTTAACACAATTCATGGCCAGCAGGAGAAAGAAGGGACCAACAGCATACCTCATGATTGTCAAACAGTGGGAGGATGAAATTTTGAAAGCGTATATTGCCAGAGTCAACAAGGAGCACACGACAATAGATGATAAAGATGAGAAGATTACGCTGCTGGCGCTCCTAGGAGGCATCTTGTGGTGGGTCTTTTTTTAAAAAATATTTTAGAAAAGACGACGGGAATTACCATTCGATTTAAAACTTTTGACTTTCTTACCCAGGGTGCAAGACTCTATGTTATAAAATAAATTGTGCTTTCAGAATAAAAGAGGTTTACAATGGAAAACATAAATCTCAAAATAAAAAGACTTCTCGTGTGGGTAAACCCTCGTGCCTAGACTTCCATACTCTTCCCCTTAGGCCGTGTCCGTCCTGAGCGTATTGCCCATTCAGTTCCTGTGGGGGGAGAGGCACACATAAAAACTAAAATGAATCGAATACTCAGTAAGCATTACTTCATACAGTTAAAATATAGCAACGTAGGTTTTCAATCATGCATTTATCACTCTATACATACTATACGTACATGCATACATGCGTTCCTTTGCAAACATCACTAACGGGGCTTTCTTCTTTAAAAGAAAATGGTTTTCTTTTCGTAAAACGTTTCTACCACCAGTGCCTTCATTTCTTGAAAAATGTCATGCATTCATACATACTTTTCTTTTCACTTTCATAGGCAGGTACACATTGTTACGCCCTGTGTGCTGGGGTTAGCGACCCTTTGGCCAATGGATTCGTCCATGGTCACGGGTTGGAATCTCATTCCGTCAGGGTGCAGCACTGAATGCACTACCAGATACTACTTACCAGGCATTGCAATCTGCCCATTCATTCATTGGGAACCCCTTTCATTCATATGGTCGTTACGTATTTTCATACATTCATACTTTCATGTCTTTATTTCCTTTTCATTCATTCATTCATGTCAGCTCTAAAGAGTTGAAGTTTTCATTCATTTTATGTGCATGAGCATGAGCTTTCATTCTTTTCTTTTCTTTTCTTTTAACAGTCCTTTCATGAGGAAACATCTTTTCATGAGAAAACATCGTTTCATGAGAAAAAGTCATTTGGGGCGCGATCCCGAAAATCATCTTTCATGCTATGTCTTTTCATAAAAAATACATACAATAGATACTGCGTATAGTCATCCATTCACATGCGTGAGAATAATACTTTGGTTGCGTGAAAATGGGCTACCAAAGAGGGCCATACATACTTATGCTTTAAAAACGTCTTGCTAGTCATGCTTTTTCGTAAACCGTCTGCTTTTTCAAAGGAAAAACATTTCTTTTCTTCGTTTTCAAAGAGAATGCGTTTTGTTTTCGTTTTCTTATCATTTGGAAAACTCTAGAAGGGCATGAACGTAACACTTACTTGGACTCTATGCTACTTTTATACCTTGCAATTCATTCATGCGAGTGTCAGATGGCAACTTACATGCATACATATAACTTCAATGTCATTCTTTATCTAGTACATAAACAATTGAACTAGAAATAGAGCTACGTTTTACTTAGAACACTCACTTTCTATCTCGTGCTCTTTCATGTCCCTTACTATGATAAAACTTTCGGGGATCCATTTACGGTCACTGCCTCTTTTAATCTCAACGCTCTACTTCGAGTGCTTATTCGTTAGGGTGAACTCATGAATTACCTTAGGATTAAGATACTAAGACCTCTGTCTTATTCTTCTCATTAACCACATTCCGATGCATCACTTAGACCGACTAAGTCATGCATTTCAATCTCAGACAGTACACTCGCCATTACTTTCATGTATCTTAACTCACTCTAATCCTCATGACCACCCATACAGGTCACACGACTCTAAGCCACTCTCAACCTTAAGCATCGTGTCACCATACTTAGGATAGATTACCCATTACATACGGTGAATCCATCCGGTACGTGTGTGTTTAACCAGATTACACATGTACCTTACCCCTTTATCACCTAAAACCAACATATAATACATTGGTCATAGGCTCGTATGGACAAGCGCCATACTCCGATACCAACCTTCTCTTACCCGACTAGCATGACTCTTCATGCTACTCGTACCTCTTAATAGTTCATCCCAATACTTAATACGACGGGACTTCATTCATAAATACACCTGATGTCAGGCCATATAGCTCGAGACTATTCCCAAACTATACTGTGAGCTCGTCACATCATCTAACATATACATCCTAACTCATCACAGCATGACTCTTTAATTGACCATGTCACTTCATGACGTTGCCCAGTCATGCTTCCGTTGTACTACTTTGATACTTTCCAGCCACTTCGCACATACACTCTGCCATAGGCCGACTACATGGCGACACTTGTCACCTCAGACTGCAAGCCCCATCACTACTACAACACATAAACCACAACCACACTTCACAGCATAGCCTACAACACTACATAGCACACTTTCCAACTACACCCAACACTTCACGTACACAGCACAGTCCACAACCTAGTCAACTAACTAGCATCTAATATAAATAACGAGGGATAGAGAGTTACACCATTGACAGGATAACGCGTGCGTTGTCCGCTAAACCTCATAGTCGACGACGTCGGAAGGGTTGTATGGAGGGCTACACCGCATACGGTGACTGTTTGGATAGCTAGGTGGGGTCTTGGAAGGGCTTATGGTGGCCTTATGATGGCGGCAATGGGCGTATCATTGCGGATCTAGCCATGAACAATGGCTGTCCACCGTGTGTAGTGGCTACCCACCATATAAAGTGGTGGTTTAGGCATAGGGCTAGGCTGAGGGAGGTCAAGGGAGGCTGGTGGTGGAGCTGTGGTGGCACGGTGGTCCAAGGTGGTGGGGGAAGAGGGACCGGTGTGTGAGAGAGAGAGAGGTCATGAGAGAGAGTGAGAGAGAGTGGGGGAGCATGGGTGGTAGATCGGGGCTATGGGTGGTTGGGATGGGTCAGTGGTGGCCGGAGGAGGTTGGAGATGGTGGCTAGACGCCGTGGGTGGAGGAGGGGGCTACTGGCCATGGGTCCAAGGGAGGAGGAAGGGGGAGACTAGGTGGTGCTCGTGGTGGTGTCCGGTGGCCTGGGTGGCAGCACATGGCGGCGCTAGAGGTGTGCACAGTGAACCCGTGCATGAAGGAGGCCACGTACATGCATGGGAGGAAGGTGGCTGTGAGGTGGAGGCTGAGCTTGCTGGAGGATGATGGCCGATGGGAGGGGAAGCTGTCGTGGAGGTGGTGGCGCTGTTGGGCGGTGCAATGACCACCAAGCCCGTTCGGGCTATGCATGGCCAGCGGGGAGAGAGAGAGAGCGTGAGGGAGAGAGAATGGGATAGGGGAGCTCGCCGGAGGGAGGTGGAGCTGCTAGTCGCGGTGGTGAGGCCTGCCGACACACAGCAGTGCCGAGCTGTGAGGTGGAGTGGATTGGTGAGAGGGAGAAACGTGTTGTGTAAGCCGAATGAGAGGGAGGAGAGAGAGAGAGCTAGGGAAAAGTGAGGGAGAAAGAGACAGGGCTAGGGTTTTATCCTAAAACCCAACGTCTTGGGATCTACAAAATGATCTATCGATGAGCTTTAAACACTGATTTAAAAATGCATAAACGTTAATTTAATTAAAAGCACTGAGAGGAATTAAAATAGAATATTATTTAAAATAATATTCATTCATCATTAATAAAATGATGAAGTCTTAGTTAACATATTTAAGAGAATAAAACTATTAAATTAATTTAAAGCTTCCAACATAATTTAAATTACGTAATATTTTAAATAACTGAAATCATTTAATAAAAATGATTTCCCACAATTATAATATTTTTTAAACTCTTCAAAAATATTGTAATTGTCTTATTTTAAAATATTACTTAGTCAAATAAGGATGGGAATATCCCATTTAAAATACCTATAACTTTAAACCACAAAACTAGTTTTAGAAATCACATAATATCTTTAAAAACACGCCATCGAAGTCTGGCATGCATAACGAGGCTCGCATTCACTAGAGAGATACGGACAGTTATATCCTCTCCTCCTCGTAATAAATTTCATCCCTGAAATTTACTTACGTCAAAAGGAAAAAAGGAGCGGGATGTTACACATCTAGCCCCGAAACCCATTCATGTTGGAGTTGGCAAGAAAAACTCTGACAGTGCTGTAGGAGTTCATATACAAGGCAAATGACTTCGTCAATGTGAATATACACTCAGGGCCTTAACCACCCCAAGGAGATCTGAGTTAGAGCAAGCAAAAGGTAGCTCTACAAAAGCAAGAGGCTGGAAAGTTCATGATAATGCGAGAAAAAGCCAATACGATAGAATGTGAGATGGGGGCACGTCTTCTAGAAATTTGAATTCTAGGCTAGCATACATGAATCTGAATTTGCAAATAGGAAGCGAGGGGCATGCACGAGGTTGGCAACCGAAACAGAAGAAACCATCGCTTCTGCACCTACCACTAAGTGGAAGGGCATAGATAGAAGATTGCTACTCCCTAAAAAAGAAGATAGATAAAATGAGTGAGCATAGGGAGCTAGAGCAGTTAGTCGCCAGGCATTCAACACTAAAAGGACAATTTTCAAACCAAAAGTCACAACAAATTCAAAGACTGCACAGAAGTGAAAGGCCAAAATGAAGAAGGAAAATACGGGGAAATCCTGAGGATGCTCCTCGCCAAAGCCTTAATAGGAACAACACATCCTTGGGAGATTGGGACAATAGTAGGAGAATTCGCCGAAGGTGGCCCCATGTCTTCCAACAAAAAGGTACATGTTGGGAGAGTCAGATACAAAAAAGTATTCACAACAAAGAGGCCACCAAAGCAAGCAATGAACTAGAAGGCGATCACCATATCCTTTAGCAACGAAGATTGTGAGGGGGTCCAGTAGCCCCAAGTGCCTATAATTTATATATATATAAGAATGTCTTGTCATACCAATAGTTGAAAATTACAAGAAGAAAAACACTGTATATATATATACCCCGTAACTCTCATGCTCCAATACCCATACTGAAATTGGACTCATTAGCTGTACAATATGTTACAAAAACTATTAGCAGTGACGGATGTAAATATTCCTTGAATCACCACTTACACAAAAACTGGACACAAGTTATTTGTATTCTTATAGTGAAAACAAATCAAACAGAAATCAGACCCAAGGGGCCAAGCCAAACATCGTGCATGACTATCATTGATGTGTATATATATATATATATATATATATATATATATCTAACAACTTCAATATCTCACAATTAGTGATGAGTAAGCATAGTGTAAATTGTTACCAAAATATTTGAAGCTATTATTTAAATAGCATGATTCTTTTCCCATACAAATTTATACTTTTTTTGCTCAAACATAAACCAGGAAGTTTTAGAAGAGAATTCAATAAGCATACGTGTTAATATGATCTTCCCTAGCTAGAAGCTGATGGTTATATATTGTCATCATCACATATGTATTTAAATAAATGTTTAAATACTATTGAGGAAATTGATCACTCACAGTAGCACTCCACTGCACAAGCACGAACTGCAGCAGGATAGAGCAACACAACAATAGAATTGCTACATAACAGAGCAAGGACAGCAAGGGAGCAATGCAGCAGGACCACTAAGGCAGATGCGGCTGGATGTAGAATACTGAGCAATAAAGAATATTCTTCTCTTCTCATTATAGAGAATTGAGACTCAGTATTGTGTATAAAACCACACTATTTTACTGAGTGTACGTAAACTATTTATAGTTACAAACTAAAGCTATAGAAGGAACGTTTACAAGAATGGAAATAATACAGAGGATATGCAATACAAATAAATAGCACAATCAGTGCTTCAGTAATAACGTTAGGATTAATGTCCGGAGATCATGCAATAATCAATGTAATCCCATAGTTAAAGGCTGATTATGTGATTGCATTTATACGCCCCCGCAAGAGTGGTGTACCAACAACGATGCCAATCTTGGAACAAAGAAGTTGGAATCGTGAACGAGAGAGCGGCTTGGTGAGGAGATCAGCCAGTTGGTTTTGAGTGGGGACGTGAGCAACCTTTAAAGCTCCACGAGTAACATAGTCACGAACAAAATGCAGGTCAATGGCAATGTGTTTCATGCGTGAGTGCATAACGGGATTGAGACTGAGGTGAGTTGCGCCCACATTGTCACAGAGTAAGAGAGGAGGTTCTGAGAGAGAGATACCGAGTTCAAGAAGAAGAGACTTGACCCATGCAATTTCAGAAGTAGCAGTTGCGAGGGCTCGGTATTCAGCTTCGGTCGAGGATCGAGCTACTGCCTTTTGTTTCCTAGTTCGCCATGATATTAAATTGGAACCGAGGAAGAGAAGATAAGCAGTGGTAGACGTTCGATCATCTTGATTGCCAGCCCAGTCCGCATCCGAGAAGGCACGAAGATGGATAGGAGAGGACCGTTGAAGTAAGATACCATGCTGTACAGTATGTTTCAAGTAACGTAAAAGTCTCTTGGTAGCTTGCCAATGAATAGAGCTGGGATTATGCATGAATTGTGCTAATTTGTTGACCGCAAAACTGATATCTGGCCGCGTGAAAGAGAGATACTGTAAGGCACCAATGATGCGACGAAACTCTGTGCAATCCACGGAAGGAGAACCATCGCCAAGATGAAGCTTAACGCTAGTGGACAGAGGTGTATTAACGGATTTGGCACCATCCATGCGTGTGCGATCAAGCAGGTCTCGAACATATTTTTGTTGAGTGAGGAAGAGACCCTTAGTGCTAGGAATGACCTCGATGCCGAGAAAATAGTGAAGAGGTTGCAGTTCTTTTAAGGAGTACTCAACTCCAAGCTGATGCACAAGTTGATGAAGTTGGCTTTGATTGTTACCTGTAAGAATCAAGTCATCAACGTAGACAAGTACATGCATGGTGATGCCACCAGAATTGTAGATGAATAGAGAACAGTCTGAGGCAGAATTCTTGAAGCCCAGTTGAAGTAGACTTTGACGAAGAGCAGTATACCAGGCACGTGGTGCCTGTTTAAGACCATAGAGGGACTTGTGAAGTTTACACACAAAGGATGGATGAGAAGAGTCTACAAAACCTGCTGGTTGTTTCATAAACACTGCCTCATCAAGAGTCCCATGCAGGAACGCATTATTCACGTCAAGCTAAAAGAGAGGCCAGTTTTGTTGTAAGGCTAAGGAGAGAACAAGACACACAGTGGTCGGCTTAACGACCGGACTAAATGTTTCTCCATAGTCAAGGCCTGGGCGTTGATGAAAGCCTTTTGCAACGAGACGGGCCTTGTACCTTGCAATGCTGCCATCTGGGTTGCGCTTAAGCCGAAAGACCCATTGGTTGCCAACAAGGTTTTGGGAAGGATGAGAAGGAACAAGAGTCCAGGTACCATGCCGAACCAGGGCAGTGAATTCCTCAGACATTGCCTGGCGCCAATTTAGATCCTTGAGAGCTTGAGTGACACACGTTGGCTCAACTGATGGAGTAATAGGATGTTTGGTGACTAAATAAAGGTGTTTCGGTCGGTAGATATTGTTCATGGAGCGTGTGACCATGGAATGAGTGCGCAAGGGAGGTGGATTCTCTGGTAGAGGTTGAGACTCTGGTGAAGAGGGGGAAGAGAGGGGAGTATCAGCAGAGCAAGGTAGAATAGAACTTACCTCAGGTGAAGGGGGATGAGCACATGGCACATGCTGCACAGAGGAAACTGCATGAAGAGATGATGTATTCGAACCTTGGACTGGGGGAACAGAGGCCACTGGGATACTCTCAAGGCAAGGACTCGATGGACTAGTTGGTACTTGAGATGACACGGTTGTATGAAGGGGAAAGATATCTTCAGCAAAGGTAACATGCCGAGAGACATAGGTACGATTGGTGTCCACGTGAAGACATAAATAAGCACTCTGAGAGTCTGAGTGGCCAAGGAATACACAGGGGAGAGACTTGGGTTCCATTTTGTGGGTGTTATACGGTTTTAACCAAGGAAAGCAGAGGCATCCAAAAGTGCAAAGTTTAAGGTAATTTGGGGGTCGATGGAGGAGTTTTTCTAGAGGGCTTAACATATTCAAGACAGGAGTGGGTAATCTGTTGATGAGATAAACTGCTGTCTTGAAGGCAAAAGTCCAGTAGATTAATGGCATGTTCGCACGATGGAGAAGAGTTAAAGCAGTCTCAACAATATGTCGATGACGCCGTTCAGCAGTGCCGTTTTGTTGCGGCATGTGAGGGGCAGTAGTGAGATGACTAATGCCTTGAGAGCTGAGGAATGGTTTGAGTTTGACAAATTCTCCACCATTATCAGTGTACAAATTTTTAATCTTGTGACTAAAATGACGTTCAAGAATAGGAACAAGCTGATAGAAAATGGGAGCAACATCTGATTTATTTTTTAGCGGAAAGAGCCAGCAATACTTAGTGAAGTGATCAACAAATAATACATAATATTTGAAACCACTTTTGTCAACAACTGGGGCAGGGCCCCATACATCAACATATAAGTATTCCAGAGGAAGGTGACTTGTGAGGGACGTGGTTGAAAACGGAAGCTTATGAGATTTATTTATGTGGCAGGAGACGCAAGTGCTGCTGGACTTCTTGGAAGACAGAGGAAGAGATGTGTGACTGAGAAGATGTTGCATGATTTTGATAGAGGGATGACCAAGGCGATTATGCCATGCATCGAGAGAGACCCGTGTCCCTGCAACAAGAGCCGAGAAGGCTTTCTTATTCAGAGTGACCAGTGCAGGAAGCGGATACACACCTTCAATGAAATTACCTCGAAGCAGTGGAGCCCCCGTGATCAGATCCTTCACAAGAAAATGAGAGTCAAAGAATTCAACAGAAACACGATTAGTTTTGGTGAAGCTGTGAATGGAAATCAGATTTTTTTTAATGGATGGAACACATAAGGTGTTATCAAGAATAAAGGAACGTTTAGGTGTAGGAAAACACATTGAGCCAACATGAGTAATGGGTAAACCTGTGCCGTCGCCTATAACGACCTCATCTTGGCCATCATATTCGGAGTGAATATTGAGGTTGGAGAGATCGATAGTAATGTTATGGGAGGCAGCAGAATCCATGAGCCATTTTTTTTCTTGGCCAGCAGTGGTTGTGCAGTTGACAACGGCATCCGGAGAGCGCAGCTTGTGGCATTTTTTGGCTGTATGCCCAGCTTGCGGTTTCTTGGTTGAATGTTTGCGGTTGTTGTTCCTGGGAGAGGAGTTTCCTTTGCGATAGGAGGCATTTGCAGTAGCCACCAGCGTGGAGGAGGTGATTTCCAGACGTTTAAGATAGGCTTCATGTCCAAGGAGAAGATCATGAAGTTCCTCAAACGTGAGTGAGTTCTCTCGAGCCCGAATCGGAGCCACAATGTCACGAAACTCAGCGCCAAGTCCATTGAGGACACGAAGGGTAAGATCATCATTGGTCAGAGGAGTGTCAATGAGAGCAAGTTCATCAGTAGTGACTTTGATGGACTGCAAAAATTCAGAGACGGAGCGAGACCCACGTTGATTCAAAGTGAGTGTTTCCTTTAGTTGCATCACCCTGGTCCGGGAACGGTTTGCAAACAACCGAGCAAGAGTATCCCATGCTTCTCGGGAGGTGTCAGCCATGGCAATTAGTGGCATGACATTCTCGGATACAGACGAGAAAATCGCACTGAGGAGAAGCTTATCCTGACGGTACCAATGAAGGTAGGCAGGGGACACGAGGGAGGTGTTTGTGCTAGAGGTTCTCGGTGGACAGAGAAAAGAGCCGTCCACAAAACTACTAAGATCGTAACCAATCAAGAGAGAAGTAAATTACGCACGCCAGGAATGGAAATTCGTGGCAGTGAGCTTGATAGGTAGCTGAGATGTAGTATTGATAGCGATAAGGGAGAGGGTATTTTCAGGGTGGGAAACTGGTGGAGGACGATTTTCTGGATTTGAGATGGGTGGGGAACCAGAGTTGCTCACAGATGAAGACATGATAGAGACCAGGAAGAAGATTCTCGTTTGAGATTAAAGGGCTCTTGATACCATATAGAGAATATTGAGACTAAGTATTGTGTATAAAACCACACTATTTTACTGAGTGTACGTAAACTATTTATAGTTACAAACTAAAGCTATAGAAGGAACGTTTACAAGAATGGAAATAATACAGAGGATATGCAATACAAATAAATAGCACAATCAGTGCTTCAGTAATAACGTTAGGATTAATGTCCGGAGATCATGCAATAATCAATGTAATCCCATAGTTAAAGGCTGATTATGTGATTGCATTTATACTCATTACGCTATGGTATATGAAAATTGTTAATCTTCACTCCCCCAACTTCTCTATGGCTAGTCCCGATTCTTCTGATGTCTCTTCCACCACTAAGCAACCCACCACCATTAATCCCAATACTCTTAACTCAGCAAACCTCTTTATAATCATAAAATTGCCCATTGATAATTACCTCTTGTGGCAGGCTCAAATGGTGCCTTTCCTCAAAGGTCATCAACTCTCTCATCATGTGGAAGGCTCATGTGATATGCCTCCCCCTATTGTTAATG
Organism: Cyclocarya paliurus; assembly: GCA_029856935.1. Classification (NCBI taxonomy): domain Eukaryota; kingdom Viridiplantae; phylum Streptophyta; class Magnoliopsida; order Fagales; family Juglandaceae; genus Cyclocarya; species Cyclocarya paliurus. Next base: position 5,585,576 of record CM056956.1, read on the forward strand.
GAGTTGAAAATCCAGATTATATCAAATGGGTTTTGACTGACCAGATCATACTCTCTGCGTTAAATTCCTCTCTGACTGAGCAAGTGCTAGCTCAGGTATTGGATTGCTCTACTTCACAAGAAGTCTAGTCCCTTCTTCATAGTCTGTTTGCAGCACAATCTAGAGCATATTATGCAAATGCAATACCAACTTGCAACGTTAAAAAAAGGTTCTGAATCTATCACTTCCTACTTCCACAAAGCAAAAACGTCAGCAGCCTCCATGGGAGCTGCTAGTCAGCCTCTCTCAGATTCTGAGTTATCAGTGTTTTTACTTGCTAGACATGGCACCGATTACGACTCTCTTGCGACTTCTTAGACCACCTGAGTCGATCCCCTTGCCCCTCATTAGATATATAGCTTCCTCCTTAACCATGAGTCACGTTTAGCTCACCAAACAAATACTCTTCTTAGTGCAAATCATCTCACAGCTCATGTCACCACTACTAAATCTTTTGTCCCATCTTCATCTACGTATTCTCCTTCACATTGTGGCAGAGGGGGTCATAATTTTCGAGGTAGACGTGGTCATGGTCGTGGCTTTTCATCCTTCTCTCAGGGACGTGGTCCCTTGTGCCAAGTCTGTCACAAACCGGGGCACTCAGCTCTCAGCTGTCATTTTCGGTTTGATCATAGTTATCAAGCAGATCCTCCTTCCTTCTCAGCAAATATAACCACAACCGCCCCACCATCTACTCATATTCACTCGTGGTTTCCAGACACTACTGCTACATCTCACTTTACACCAGATCTCACAAATCTAAATATGGATTTTATATCATATCAGGGCTCCGATCAAGTAAGCATTGGAGATGGCTCTACCATGCCCTTTCAACACATTGGATCCGCCAACCTCCATACTAATTCTGGCAACTTCTTACTCTTTCAACTTTTACATGTTCCTTCTCTTAATAAAAATTTACTTTCAACCCGTCAGTTTTGTGAGGACAACAATGTATATTTTGAATTTCATTCAACTTCTTTCTTTGTGAAGGATTCTCACACCAAGGTGGTTCTACTTCGGGGCATCTTTAAAGACGGATTGTATGTCCTTAATGCAGACTCCATGCCTTCTTCCATCCCTTGTCAAGCAAATGAAGGCGTTTTAACAAAGAAACAGCCTGATTAAAAAATTCAGCTAGATTGCACTGCCTTAGCTCCTACGAAAATTGGGTTCATGTCGAAAACCGTGTGTTCTTCAGTGGATAAGTTTAAAATATGTCCCTGGACTTTACCATCCAATGCTGAAATACAGTAGCAGCCCATGGTTGTAACTGGTGTAGTAATTCCACACAAGCATCTCATAGCAAGCATATTAGACCAATTCTACATCATTCTAATTAAGTTTACTAAACTATGGCGTAAAATGATTGCGAGCATGCTGTAATTGAAAATCTTTTCTCTGGACATACAAGATAGCTGATTGCAAGAAGAAAAGTGCTCAACCAGGGTCCAGCTTGGCAAAATATATGTATACTAAAACTTCCAACACTAAATCCAGTTTTGAGAGGTAAGATTACCCCCAACAAGTAAAAGACATGAGTGGCAGCCACAAGAGGAACAAATTAAGACGTAACTAATGCTCTTTGAATTAAGCTTACAACGTGTACTGTCTTGGTGTATCGCAACAGGACTTATTATTCAAAGTAGCACATTTATTATATACTGCATGGCTCTATATTAATTACTAGTAGATCATATGGCCCTTTATTGAAAATGGACTTCAATATATCGTAGATGACTAGCTGAGATGACAAAACAATTGACCTATGAACAAGGAGAACCCAACTTTACGACTGGATATCAATAATCACACAAATATATCTCAGCTTTTACTCATCTTTACTATGCTTGCAAGAGCGGTCTATCTGAAAATCAACACTATTTTATGATGTCAGTTAGCCTTGATTCACTCAAATAACTCTAATTTTTGCAAACCTATATGTTCATTGATTTTCCATGTTCATAGACTTGTATATCAATCTCTTTTATGACCATACTTCACGATTGATCAATATCTTTAATTGAATTTACAATTTTTGTGACACAAAAAATGATGAACTAGCTAAAATCTAGCAATTATTCTCACCGACATTTGGGTAATTACTTTAATTTCTAGGCATAAACCTGGAAAGTTGTTGCTGTCTATGCCACCCCACTGCAGTTGGTAATCCAAGTAATGGGCAGTTTAGTATTTGCAAGTTTTGGACATGTTAGTGGTCATAGAACAACCTGCATGCACAAACATGTAATAAAATCAGGTGGGAGAAGGATACAAATTAAGACTCAAATCAACTACAAAACTATGAAGCTAGGCATACTATTCAAAACTATATGGTGTTTACACTCTTAAGATATCAAGGGTTTTGAGTATAAAGCTAACTGATGATTTGACTTCCTCATCTAGTGGGTGCAATGTTATGCAAACCATATCTACATACCTGCCATCCTTTACAGAAAACTCTTGGCTTCACTAGCTATATATAAATGTGACATAAATACAAACTTTCTCTCTGCATGATACTTTAATGCAAGCAGCCAAAGCTCCGCCCAAGTATTCCCAAGTTAATGCATCCCCAGCTAAGTGTCTGAAAACTAAAAAAAAAACAAAATACCTGCAAACTGTAGTGGAGGCATACACTCACCATTTCTTATGTCCCAACCAGAGGAAACACTTTCCTACCTTGAAAGTGAGCTGTCAGTTACAACTACCCAGCTTCTACTCATCAAGGCACAACAGCTACAACCAACCCTTCCTCGAACAATTAAATCCGGAGTGAAAAGATTTAGGGGCCGTTTGTATTTATAAACCTCCTCAACTCATTTCATATTCATCATTACAACTTTTTCAAATTCTCACACAAAATATAATAATTCTTTTTTTTTTCAAATCTCAATTTTTTTTTACAAATTCTCACACAAAATATAATAAACAATTTAACTTTTTTAAATTCTAAAATAATAATAATATTTATATATAATATTCTAAAAATATTTTATTATCGTGCACTTTGTGAAGATGAGATACCAGTACATGCACGTACAATCTCATTGGATAATGATACTTTAGCCACTCGTTTACAACTTATTTACCCCTCATGTGACTTCCTTTTTTTTTAATAAAACCATAGTCCCCTCCCATTCAAATATCGCATCCTCTCCCATTCAAAAATTAGAAACCCCCTCGCGTTCTCCCCCTCCCCCATCTCAACCTCCACCTGCGTTCTCTCCCTCCCCCATCTCATCTTTGCCAGCATTGTCTCACGTAAGTCTCTCATGTGCCTCCCACCTCGACTCTCTCTGTAAAATTAAGTTTTTCTGCTGCCATCTCTACCTCTCTCATGTCACAGTTACAGTCGCCTCCACTCCAACTGCCACCACATACCGCCACCTGAGACCATCCTCAAGACAAGCATAATCACGCATCTCTCTCCCTGATTCATACTCTTGATGTGCCCTAATTCCACTTGTGCAAAAATCCCTAAATTAATCGACTCCTAATTGGTTTGGATTTTCTCTCTTCTTAAGTATTTTCTAACTTTCAAGTGTTGCAATTCTGAGTTTCTTGACCTTGAATCTTCAATAGGTATTAGTTTTTGTTGCTCTTACGCTGCTCTATGAATTTTGCTAGCTTTCAAATAATGGGTTGTTCTTAATTTACATGCGTTTTGACTATTTACATTTAGTTTGCATTTTTCTACGTTGTCCCTATTCTCTTGTGGTTGGCTTATGGTATAACCTGTTCTTATGGACTATTTTTGCAACTTGTAAATTAATTCTTGGGATGTTTGTTGGACTATTGTTCACTTATAACTCATTGGGTTATGGGAGAGAGCTTGACTTTGGGTTGTTTAGTAGTGAGTGAATGATTTGCCATGGGGAGTTAAGAGAATTGGATACTATATACCGAGGAACAAGAACAAAATCTTGGGTCCTCAAATTTAATTTTTCTTTGAAATACACCTTTAGGCTGTATTTTAATTATCATCCAGTAATGGAATTAGGTTTCTAACAAATTTCATTTAATTAATACATTTAGCTTGGGAGCAAAATCTTGGGTCCTTCGGTTCTTTTAGCATTTTTATGTTTGAGTAATTTACCATCTTGAATATAAACCTTATTTTCATGTATAATTTTTTTTTTTTTTTTTTTTTTGCAGATTATTAGAAAAAATAGAGAAAAAGCCTTAAAGGCACAATAGAAGTGAAAAAACTGAAGCCTTGAAGATGCAAAAATAGAGAAGAAGCATTGAAGACACAAAAATAGAAATTATTATTGCAGATTATTAGCAAAAGTAGAAGTGAAAGAATTCAGGTGAAATGTTATTTTCCTCTAAAGAATAAGCCTTGAAGACACAATTATAGATGTGGTTTGGAGTTTAGGATGTGATGTGGTTTGGAGTTTGGCATGTGATGTGGTTTGGAGTAGTTCTAAATAAGTTTGGAAATGTTGGATGCACTTTTTGAACATTGGCCAGATTGATGTTATTGTATATTTTGAACATTTTGGAACATGTTATTTTTGTACTAGTGAAAATATAGTGTAAAGTTTGAGATTATTGTACTTAAAAAGGTTTTATACAGTTTTGGAGTACTTGGATAGGTAATTTATAAATAAAACAAAATCATTGCAAATACTATGCAATCATTCATGGGACCCACATCTATCTCCTTTCCAAAAAGTTAATACTATCACATCTCACTTCCAATCTCAAACATACAAAATTTTTAAAAATCATCTCAACATATCTCATTTCATCTCAACTCAACAATCTTATTGCTATTTAATATATCAATTGAATAGTAGAAATTAATGTTGAGAATTATTTATTTTATAACTTCTTATAAATACATCTTAATATTTATCTAAAACCATTTATTTAAAACTTTTATTTAAAACAAAAAATTTTCACTATCCAAACCTACACACTCTCTCTCTCTCCATAGTCCAACGGTTAACAAAACTGAATTTTTTGGATTTGGCTTTTATATCGTTTGGTTATACAAATAATATGAAAAATTTATAAATTATAATAATAAAATAATTTATTAATAATAGTGAAACGATATAAATTAATATTTTTATAATTATTAGATAATTATTAAATAAAAAATATTTATATTTAAATAATAACACGATGTAGAACCAAATGAGATGAAATAAGATTATTTTTAAATGCTATACGAGATAGCGACGCTAGTGCAACAGAGGAGATTCGCACGGCAGGGGCAGAGCTGATCAGTCGATGATAAGTTGGGCTACAGTTAAGTTAAGAAAAACTCAACTTTTTTCGTACCGATAACTTAAATCTACAGAACAAACGGTCAAGTATAATTTCAACTGAACGAGCAGTGCAAGAGCCACCGAAAAGGTGGCCCGAATTTGGATTCCCGATAGTAGATTTCACTTTTTTACTTTTTATTTGTAATAAAAATGCTTTCATACTCGAATTTGGGTCTTGAAGTTGCGTGGATTTTTAATTTTTGTTTAACTTAGTGATTAAGATAGTATTTTTTAATAATATTATAAATTTTTTATTTTTTTAAAAAATATTTATGATGATTAAAAAATACATAAAATAATAATAATAATAATAAATAAAATAAACTATTCGGGATCAAAATTCGGATACCTTTTCGGTGGCTCTGAAACTGAATACTGTTAAAGTGACTCTGAAAAGGACTTGACGTGATTGAACAGGCTCAGTCTAGAAGAAAAAAGACAGCAACTTTCTGCTCTGGGATTTTGCAGCAACTTGATTATGGTCTTGTCCAATGCCAGGCTCTGGTTTTGGCAATTATTTCACTCCTCCCTAATTCCCATTGCTATTTTTGCTGGCTGATGCGTCACTTTATTTTGCGTGAGAGCATTAATATCGCTCTATATAAATGTATATATAAAATTATTTCTTTCACCTAATTACTTTGTTATTTAAGTAAAATTTTTATATTGATTTATATATATTTGAAATTAAATAATAATTAAATATTATTTTATTATTATTAATTTTTTTTTAAATTAAAATTTTATATATATTTTATAATTAACATCTACTACATACATTTGATATTAATAATACAAATATAATAATATTATATATTATATTAAAAATATAATAAAAATAATATATATAATATATTATAATAATAAAATAAATGTGTATGTGAAAATTTGTTGTGTTGTTGAGGGAGGGAGAAGAGGAAAATATTGAGAAAGAAATAGTGAAAGGACTGAGAAATAACAATTAAAATATGTTTGATAGAAAATATAATTTGGATAGCAATTGTTCATAATTAGCTAAATTTATGCATATGCATAAGTCAATACAAGTGATTTTAAGATCATATTATATAAATATAATTTTACATATATATATATATATATACCAATATAAATACTCTAAATATGTCGTAGCTGCCAATCTGTTCTACTGCTAAAGATTCTTCTTAGTTCTTCTATTGATTGACATTACCGCTCCCATATCCCCTCTTTACTATTTACAGTTCTTATCACTACCAAAGCATCACTTTCAAAAACTATATTTTTCAAGTTCAGTTCCATACATAATTCCACAGCTCTCCATCATAAATTTCAGCCAGTATTCGCGTGACTTACATTCATTTTACTCATGCATAAAGTTACTAAAATTTCACCTTCTTCATCCTTCATAACAATACCGGAGATATTAATTTCAACACGTAGCATAAACTAATGCATATGATAAGATGAATAAAACATAATTTATAAATAAAAAAGATGTCGGTATACCTGTTGATGGTGACTTACATGACAAGAGCGTAGGTCGTAGTGCTGGCCAAAAAGACAAAAGAATTTATTAGTTTTATTGAATACACTATTGATGAAGGCCATAAAGAAGAGTTGGACACATGAACTCATACAAAAGAAGCAAAAGTGCCAGAGGATTGTTCTGATGTAAGTTATATATTTTGGAGTTGTTAGTTTCAGTTTGCTGAGCAGTAAATATTATGAATGCATCCATTACTTGTTGGAGCTGCAGAAAGTATGAAACCACCAATTACCCTTGTAACACATTTGCATAAAAATGGAGTTTGAAAACTCACAGAAAAAATAAATAGAAAAAAGGAACAGTTGAGGCAGGATTATGAAACAATTCATACAATATGTAATAATGAAAGTGAGAAAACAGACCGAATGACGATGACTTCAAAGTGATTAAAGCAAGATTCTGTGTGTGTGTTGCAACCTACATGATACTTTGAATTTTCACATCACAACGAAAGATTGAAGAAGGATTGTGTTGTCATATACAAGGTTAGAAAACATTCTACATTGAATGAATTGTCTGTGCGCGCAAGCGAGCGCACACTGTGGCCAGCCCACAAAGATAGAAGACATCATACTTTCGAATTTGATGACATCATACTTTGATTTTCCATCAAGTCCTATGGAGCTGAAAGGGAAACAAACGAAAAACTCTATTTGGATGTAGGAACCCTCAATTAGAACCTAGTTTCCACAAAAACTAATTTCATCATTAAAACTAGTCATCAGTTCAGCAAAATTATGTCTTTCCTTCTATGTATGAAAACTTAAAAAGGGTACAACACGATTAATTATTGATATAAGTCATTAAGGTTAGTCCAGCAGTATAATATTACTTAATAAAATAGATATAGAAAGAAAGAAGATTTCTTACGATGGTACCGATAGAGTTATGCAGTGAAATTTCATTTTCCGAACCAGCAAATCCTGCTTCAGTTACTGTAAGTATTATAATGGCCGACTTAGTTATTCTTCTATATATATATAAGTTTTTTCTCTCTGTACAACCATTCTTAGACGTTGAAAAATGAAAGTTTTTCCTCCAATGATGCTTGGTGGTCTATGACGGCGTGATCTCGTGTCACTTTGGTTTGTCAAGGATGGGATTTAGAAAGGATTTAGTGATTGAGTCAAGTTTTTCGTTTGAGAAGGATGGCAATTTTTTGAACATTACGGAGATATATGGAAGGTGATGTCAAGGCTGTCTTCAGGGTCTTCCTTGGTGCAGTGGTTGGCTAAAGCTTTGGAGGACTGTTTGAAGGGAGAAAAAAAAAACATTTTTACACTATGGTTAGGGAGAGCAATCGCAGCTTCATGGCATAGAGGTGCTCGAATGCTCGAGGCCAATATATGGCGGTGGTGGAATATCAGGGTAGCGGCATATGCAGTTTTATCTTCATTCTTGAAGAGAAGAATGGCAATGGATGGAGGAGGATGGGGGAAGCACTATGAGAGTTTGTTGTTGTCCTGCATGAAACTAGTAAAGGGGAAAGCAGTGGCAGGGTGCCCAGAGGGATGTTTATCCTAGAAAGGGCAATGGGTACGATTCTAGTAGAGCTCCGTGTAATGCATAGTGGAAGGGTGGTGTTGATAGGCCTGTTGTCGGCATGGCAGAGGGTGATGCCCTTGGCTCGCTATTGGACATGAAGATTGAATTGGGGAGGCTTCAGGATAAAGTGGAGAGGTTGATACGGTGCTTCAATTTAAAGGAAGTGTTTTTTAAGGGCTTGAGGTGGGCTTGTGTGGGCAAGCAGCTGAAATTAGAAAGGGCGTGGGCCCAGTAAAAGGAAATGAAGGACCCAGTGTGGGGAACCAAGGTCTCCCACGTGGACCCAGCGTGGTGGGCCTCACTGTTGGGCCTCAGCCCATTGGAGACAAGCCACTTGAGAGGCACAGGATCCAGACTATTTGAAGAATCTAGAAAGGGTGAGCCTTGACCCCCCTCCGACAGGAGCTGCGTAGACTCACCAGGGAGATGCCCGGCAGCATACATAGACCAATCGACAAACCATTGACGGGCCCTAGAAGATGCCAATGAAGCTAGTGGAGCCATCTGCAACTAAGACAGAAGGGGATCTGGTACTTTCTCCACCACAACGTGTTGTTTCTATGGTGGATCGAAACCAAACAATGCTGTCAAATAGCAAGGAGGTCATACCTCCTCTAGCAATGGCTCCCAGAGCTTAGTTTGCACAACTTAGTACTTGGCTGCTTGGTTATGGTTTTTTGGCATCTCAAACTGATCCTTATTTGTTTATACTAAATCATGGTGACTTGAAAATATTTATGCTCATTTATGTCGATGACATGTTGTTACCTCATCACAACTGAGTGGCATTGATTCTCTGATTAGTGCTCTGTCTCAAGTTTATCTTGTTAAAGATCTTGGAAGTTTGTCTTTCTTTCTTAGGCTTGAAGTTGATTATTCTGATTCTGGACTGTTTTTATCTCAATGGAAATATATCAAGGATTTTCAGAAGCAATATGCTTCACTCAAAACCTGTGACCTTACTAATGGCATCCTCTATAAAACTGTCTCAATATGACTCACCTGAGTTTGAGGACAGTACACTGTTTCAAAGTATTGTTGGAGGTTTATAGTACTTATGTCCCACAAGACCTGACATAACCTTTGTTGTAAATAAGATTTGTCAGTTTATGCACTGTCCCAAAGTCCCTCACTGGATTGCTGTGAAGAGAATCCTTCACTACCTTAAGGCCACTCTTAATTATGGTTTGTTTTTTAAGTCTCAATCTAGTGTTTCTCTTCAACCCTACACGAATGTAGATTAGGCAGGGTGCCCAGATGATAGGCGCTCCACGTGAGGCTTTGCTGTTTTTCTGGGAACTCACCTCATTTCTTGAAGCTCCAAGAAACAGAAGACTATAGCAAGATCCAGCACGGAAGCAGAATACAAATCATTTTCCTCTATTGCAGTCGAGCTTGTATGGCTACCATCCATGCTTAAATAATTGGGGATCTCACTATTTATAGCACCTACACTTTGGTATAGGAGCCACGTACCTTACTGCCAATCCAATCTACATTCACGGACCAAGCACATAGATATCGATTATCATTTTGTCCACAATAGAGTTGTTGCCCAAGTTCTAAAAGTTTCTTTTTACAGCTCCAAAGAACAACTGGCTGATGTGTTTCTTTCCTTTCGTTCGAGTCTCAATGTAGTTGACACCCCACTGGACTCGATGGGGCGTATTAGCTTATAACATATTAGTTACTTAACCAATTATTCATTTACTGTAAATAGGCTTAAAATATTCCAAACTAGGTTGGTTAGTTGTCGGCAATACCCTCTACCATTTGTAACAGATTTGATTCTCTCTTGAATGTGTATAAATACACCACACCTCTCAATATGAATGTAAGAAGGAATTCATGAAACTCACTCAGGCTCACAATATTAGGTTCTTCGAAAGATTCACCCACGAAAGCTGCAAAGGCATAAATCTTTGATAAATTTTAACGGATTACATAAAAAAAATGTTGTTCTTGCTTGGCAGCATTTCGCTCTTGTTCCCTTCTTAGACAAAGTTCCATTGCCTCGGAAAGAGTTTACAAACACTTTTGGGACCCCAACATATCCTTACAAATCTCACCTACACGAGTCTCTAGCACCTTAGTCTTAGCCTCACAGATGAACAACTGATTCTCAACTCGTAAAAGCAAATCTTTGACATAAAAAGCCTCTTCACGGAGTGATAGAATGCGTTGACTGGATGCCATTAGAGAGGACACTATTTCAGCATGGATGTGACAAATATCCTCATACCTAACTTTCTCACAATGGCACTTCTCAATCAACTCTTGTAAGGAATGTTCATTGGTGGCTGAATGTTCCATATCAACAAGTGATGATGCCTAGTCTATGAATTTCCTCACACACTCAAGAAAAGGTGTATAATCAATTGATAGTCAATCCAAAACATCAAAATTTTCTTTCAGTGCCTGTGCCAGGACTCATGTTTAAGTGGATCTATGGGCTGAAGACTGGTAATTAGCTGATTTTGAACATACACCAATGTCTGCTCAAGCACCTCCAAATGTGATGTTGTGCTGCTTTCAAATATAGGGAAAGAAATTTTGGGGTTTGACAACTCCCGAGAAACATTACTCACAACTGGCGTATCCCCACCAAATATTTGTGGCAATGGCTTGTCAAAATCAGCAATTGAAAGACTATGAGGCAGGTCAGTATAGCCTTTGTTATTGAACACATTTTTGTTCTGAACAAAGGTGGGGAAAACACTTGTTAAAATATGCATTAGAGTCATAATTAAACATGAGAGGAAAAAACCAAACTAATGGTGCTAAATTTTTATGTACAGCAAAAGAAAGGCCTAGCTGAAGGAACTGATAAGCATTGAGAAGGAAGGAGAGCTAGCCAGCCCCACCAACCCAGGACATGATTACCTAAAATTTGACCTGCGTAACCTGTCATTTAAAAAGAAAAGAAAAGAAAAATATATTAATAATAGCGGCAATGTTGAGGCAAGTCAGCTAATCTAGAAGGCAGCAAGAGAAACATCAGATGAAGATATAGATTGAACCTAAATATGCACAAGAAATACCTTGTGTAGATTTGTCTCTAGCAGCGGTGATCGACATCCATAACTGTGTCTTTCGACAATGAATCTCAACCCAAGCTATTGCGTGGGACATTAGGAGTGTTTTCTTCACAATGGGATCCCTCAATTCTGGCCCCAACAATACTAGGTCTTGGAGAGTTGAAGAGGCCTCAACATGTGACGGGTCTATATACTTTGCACGGTTTGAAACATCAAATGTTTCGTCATATGCCCCACTCTCTATGAGGGGTTCCTTTTCATTCTCAAAATGTCCATCTAGAGCCACAAAACTTTGGGATTGTTGTTGAGGATTTTCCATCTCCAATGACTCAAACTTTATCCTTTCTGAATGCTTAATACTCAAATCACCCAAGCCATTGGCCAGGCTTTTTGAAGTAGACTTTGCAAATATGTCAAGTTTGCATTATTCTACAAGGTCATTTAATGTGATAACTTCTTGGGTACCCTCCCACTAGTGGAAATGACAAGCTCCATTGTTCAAGGACAATGTTCTGCATAGGTAGTTGAGATGGAGCAAGACTCACTACAAAAGTGTTTTTTGGCCACATATACTCCCAATACTTAACGCCAAAAGTGAAATAGCCACAGAACTAAAACAAAAAAATCATTAAGGATTAATGAAATTATAACTGGAGCTTGTCATTTCCACCTGTGGGAAGGTACCCAAGAAGTTATCACAATAAATGACCTTGTAGAAGAACGCAAACTTGACGTATTTGCAAAGTCTACTTCAAAAAGCCTGGTCTGTGGCTTGGGTGATTTGAGTATTGAGCATTCAGAAAGGATAAAGTTTGAGTCACTGGAGATGGAAAATCCTCAACAACAATCCCCTTTCTCTATTGTCTCACCAAAGTGTAAGAGCTATAGACAGTGAGATCCCCAATTCTTTTAAGTATGGATTGTAGCCATATAAGCTCGGCTATAGTAGAGGAAAGTGACTTGTATTCTGCTTCTGTGCTGGATCTTGCTATAGTCCTCTATTTCTTGGAGCTCTAAGAAATGAGGTGAGTTTCCAAAAAAATAGCAAAGCCTCCTGTGGAGAACCTATCATCCGGGCACCCTGCCCAATCTACATCCATGTAGGCTTGAAGAGAAACACTAAATTGAGACTTAAAAAACAAACCATAATTAAGAGTGGCCTTAAGGTACCAAAGGATACTCTTCACAGCAGTCCACTGACGGACTTTGGGATAGTGTATAAACTGACAAACCTTATTTACAGCAAAGGCTATGTAAGGTCTTGTGAGAAATAAGTACTACAAACCTCCTACAATACTTTGAAACAGTGTACTATCCTCAAACTTAGGTGAGTCATATTGAGATAGTTTAGTAGAGGATGCCATTGGAAAGGTCATAGGTTTTAAGTGAAGCATATTGCTTCTGAAAATCCTTGATATATTTCCGTTGAGTTAAAAATAGTCCAGAACCAGAATAATCAACTTCAAGCCCAAGAAAGAAAGACAAACTAGATCTTTAACAGGAAAAGCTTGAGATAAAGCACTAATCAGAGAGTTAATGCCACTCAGTTGTGATGAGGTAACAACAATGTCATCGACATAAATGAGCATAAATATTTTCAAGTCACCATGATTCAGTATAAACAAAGAAGGATCAGTTTGAGATGCCGAAAAATCGTAACCAAGCAGCCAAGTACTAAGTTGTGCAAACTAGGCTCGAGGAGCCTATTTGAGGGCATAGATGGCCTTGTACAGTTTGCATACAAAATTAGTGTGTTTCGGATCAATGAACCCTTGGGGTTGTTGTATATATACTGTATCATGTAAATCACCGTGTAAAAAAGCATTTTGAACATCTAATTGGTGTAGAGGCTAGCCATTCATAACAAAAAGTGAAATCATCAAACAAATAGTTGTGGATTTCACAACAGGACTGAAGGTATCATGAAAATCATGACCAGACTATTGATGGTAGCCAAATAATCGGGCTTTCTTCTTTCGAAGGAGCCATCAGAATGAAACTTAGTTTTAAACACCCATCTACATCCTAGAATGTTAAAGGAGGGATCAGGTGGTACCCAACTCCAAGTGGTAATCCCTAATGACGAACAAACAAAGGACTAGATGTTAAGCCATCATTTTTCTTTAAGTTCATCCATATTTAGCATCTTTTTAGGCCAACATTTTCAATCCTATATGATGGATTAACACTATCTTATTTATTCATTTTTAATTTCCGTTTGCAAGCAACTAATATCCATTCATCCAAGCCAATATCATTCTCACGAAAACTAAACCAACGCATGTACACGTACAGTACCATTCTCACAAATCAAATAATTTAACATCCATAGCCATATTCAAATCTTACAAAGCACACATTTACAAAATATTTATAGAGAATTCGACAATTACAATTACGGCCAATGGATTCATTTACAATTTTTCTATTAACACAATACAAAGCACCAACAAGATCTATCCACCAGTAGAATTTGATAGCTAAAATGGTTGCTGCAAGACCAATTGAGTTTGTGATCACATTGAAGAGATGGTCTTGAGCATGGGCCTTAAAAAATTCATTTTTGAATCTGCGACAGTATGCCATGAGCACAAATTAAACTATTTTGACTGAGACCATGATTCTTATCATCCATCTTTCTTTTGTGGGGTCCCTTTCAGGCTGAGTCTGCATGCATAAGGTCAATTGTGACTTTAGGGAATTGTAATGAGTTAACTAAAAAATAGAAATGTAAGCAAGCATCCCAAGCACTTAATTCCAATAGTAATCGTTTATTAAAGGTTGTATATAACTTAATATTTTGTCATGTAAGGTACCTGACAAGTTTGGTCATTTAAATATTAATAAAAAATATCGAGAAATATTAGCATTCCCCAAAAATTAATTTTGGGTAGCATTTCTGTCAACATTGGAGCCAAGGTAAAGAAAAGTTACTGAGAAATCAAAAAAATGACTATTGAAAAATGATAAATCTAAATTGTATTGTAGTATTTCTTCCTAACATAGAATGAGCTCTATTTATAAAAGAGCAAAAACTAATTAGCCAACAAACTAAAATAGCTTTAATGTAACATAATTACATGGGTGAAATAGTATTTCTAATTATTTCCCTCAAGCTGGAACATCTTGATTTGTGCATGCAGAACTTGCATTATATAGTCCATAATCGAAATATTGATTACTTGAAGGCCATAGATTCTTAGCTAGGGAAGGCAAAAAAACATAGAAATAATAACACCAAGCCCATAGATGTTAATTCTCTTAGGAGATTTTGATGAGATATCTGTTCATCAATAGAAATTTAGAATATGAGAAGAGAGAGTTTTCCAATGGGAATTGGTTCCTCCAGTTTCTGTATAGTCTCTAAATTTGTTTGATTACTAAGAAAAAGGAACAAAATTAAAAAGAGTATTACGATCTTTTATTTGACTATTCTTTTCCATTTTTAAAATCTTTTAGAATTGATTTCAGAGAATGGTGAATCCCTCCAAATATAGAGTTGAAACCGAGTAAAGTGTTCCGTTCAACGGTTCTTCACCTTTGCGGCATGATTTTCCCAGTCCAATCCCGTGCAGCCTTTCCTTCTACTTGTTCTTTCTTTTCAATCTTATTGTAAATAATTTTGCTTTGTTTGGTGTTTCGAACTAGGGGATTGATGATTTGGCTAGCTCGTTAGTGGACAATCGGTTGGCTTTAGAGGAAGCTCGAGCGAACTCTCTGTAAGGGGTTCGCTTGAACTTGACTCAAGCTGAAACTTGAGCAAACCCCTCATAGAGAGTTTGCTCTCTCTAAAGCTCAAGCGAACTCTCTGTAAGGGGTTTGCTCGAATTCGACTTGATTTGAATCTCAAGCGAACCCCCCACAGAGAGTTCACTTAATATTCGCTCGAGCCTAATTTCGAGCGAACTCTCTGTGTAAGGGGTTCACTCGAACTTGGCTCGAGCGAATCCCTCACAGAGAGTTCGCTTGATATTCACTCGAGATGAAGCTCAAGCGAAATATCTATACGGGGTATTTAAGGTGACTTTTGTGGAATGCTTCCCGTGTGACCTTTCTTGGCGATAGTACTACTAGGGAATGTATCCCAAGTAGCAATTTAGGCAACTATCAGTGGATGTATCCGCTGTAGTTCAATGAGGCGACCACCGAGGTATGTATCCCGTGTAGTCCTGTAAGATAGATAATTTAAGCGATAATATACTGAGGGAAATGACATCGGTTTATTGAATGTCAAAAATTGTTCCAACAATGAATCATACAATGGAAGTACTAAAGCAAATCAATCAAAAATGAAATAGACTAGGCATAAAATTTCCTCAAATGTTCAGCGTGCCATGGGTGAGGTAGCTCGTGTCCTTCAACATTCTTCCGGTGATAAGTTCCTTGGTGACTGCTTCTATTTTTTCATTGTTCCTTTGAGTAGAATATTTCATTTCAATGCACGAGATGGTTATTTGATTTTGACAGATTTTTTTGGGTGAAATTTGTCCTATTAATTGCTCGTTTTTATATTTACTAGTAAGAACCCCCACAATCCTTGGCTTAATTTTCTTTTATTTTATCCATAAGCAACCTAAGCAAAGTATCATACAGTCCACAAATTGGATAAGGAACAGAACAACACAGAAGTTTGAAAGTGCTTGAATTGGGGGCACAATGTAATCAGCCCGGAATGTCAACCAAGCAACGTAAGCCATGTGTAAGAAGCCTCGCAACTCAGAAGTCCAAGGAATGTGCAAACTGGGATTCTTAAAATAATGCCACCTTTGGAAATAGGCAACCACCTCAAAGGCCAGGATGACCAAGGCAATGCCTAAGAACACTCTTATGATTCTAAAAAGCAGTTTCCCTTTACCCAACTTCTTGCTGGCCAAGGTTACTCCTTGTGACATACCGAGGGATGTATTCCGTGTAGTCCAATGAGGCGACTACCGGGGGATGTATCCCGTGTAGACCAATTAGGCGACTACCGAGGGATGTATCCAGTGTAGTCCTGTAAGACAGATAATTTAAGCGATAATATACTAAGGAAAATTTCATCGATTTATTGAATGTGAAAATTTGTTCCAACAATGAATCATACAATGGAAGTACTAAAGCAAATCAAGCATAAATGAAATAGACTAGGCATAAAATTTCCTCAAATGTTTAGCGTGCCAGGGATGAGCTGTTCAACATGCCAGAGGTGAGGTTGCTCATGTCCTTCAGCATTCTTCAGGCAATCAGTTCCCTGGTGACTACTGCCTATGACAATGTATGGTCCTTCCCACTTTGGGTTTTTAAAAAGCATGACTCCATCTCCAAAAGAATAGGGCAAACTAAATCAATGAGACTAATAAGATTAAATGGACCAATGAATGTCCTAAATCACAAAATCGTAAAATTAACAAAGTGTAGGCATCACACATTTGAGCGAATGAATAAATAATAATAATGACAAGATATTTTTGTAGCATTAACCAAACCCATGATTAAAAAAAAAAAACATATTTTGAACACCTGATGCTTTATATACAATCTCATGTTCAAAAAATTGGTTGATTATGCCAAGTTTGACTCCTTAACAGTTAAGAGGGTCCATGTGCATCAAACTCAATAGGTACGTGCAGAGTTGCTTGTAGATAGCATACAAATTATCTACAATATAGTTTCTTCTTTAACAAAACTATGCAATCAGATTGTACCTCTGATGAAAAACTTAGTAGGACTTTACGAGGATGTCAGTTATTAAAAAATGCATACACAACTATAAGTACTTACAAGCTGCTTATAAGTACCCAAACAAGTAATGAACACCACAACAATTGGTGCCATAGAACTAACCTACCTCTGATGAAAAACTTAGTAGGACTTTATGCGGATGTCAGTTATTATTTCACTCAAAAGGCAAAATAATCCCAAAAGAAAGAATAAGTATTTATCTAATCAAACAAGCCTTACCCTCGAAACTTGTCTTACATTCTAGACTTCCCTTTTATTACATCTGATCTTAACCATTATTACCCATAACAATTCACCCCCCCTTCAAAAGACCTTGTCCACAAGTTCAGGGTACTGCAACCACGGTTGATCCATAGAAACCAAGTATCATCTTCTTCAGGAGTGTCACGCCATTTCACTAACAACTCAATAAAAGGCTTGTTATCAACATGAGTCATTCTTCTCTACAATATCTGCTCAGGCTCAGTTCCAAGTGCCCCATGGGAATCTTGCAATGGTAACTCAGAAGTAATTGTCTTCAATGGCCCAATATGTTTCTTAAGCCTGGACACATGAAAAACTGGATGTATAGCTGCACCTTGAGGCAGTTCAAGCCTATATGCTATTGATCCGATGCATTCCAACACCTTATAAGGACCATAAAACCTTGCTGCCAATTTTGGATTCACAACAGCTCCCATCTGATTGGGGATGGTAAGCAGAATTGAAATGTAGCTTTGTACCTTGCAATCTGAAGAGTTATTTCCAAAATCCACTTGTAAAAGTAGCATCTCGGTTAGTAACAAATTGTTTCAGGTATACCATGCAATTGAAGACTTGTGAGATAAACCGCATTTCCACCAAACTGCTTAACCACCATTGTGATGACTTAAGAAAACATTAGCAAGATATATGCTCCTATTGGGAAAAAAAATATAATTTCAATTCCCATGGATTACTTTATTGGCTAGACTTGTATGAGACCATGGTTTGTTTTAACTTATCTATAATTGACTTAGTACTAGGGTTTAGGGTTTTAGGTTTTAGGGTTAGGGTTTTAGGGTTTTAAGGTTAGGGTTTAGGGTTTTGGGATTAGGGTTTTAGGGTTTTCGAGGTTCTGGGATTAAGGTTTAGGGTTTTACAGCTTAGGGTTTAGGGTATGTTAAATAAGTCAGCTTTTGCGATTAAGTTGTGTTGGATGTGAGTATGGTAACTTGGATGTCCTGGGTAACTGTATCTCCTAGTCTTCCAATAAGTAAACAATCTATGTGCTGTATTAAAGAACATGAAAGGTTTTCTACTAAACTAGTTTAGTGACTGGGCTTATCGGCAATTTCCTCAGACTGTACATTATTCTTTCCTAGTTCATTTATGTGATTGCCTAACTTTCATGATTTATGGGCTGATTGTTTTTGCAAGCTGTGCATAAATGAGTCATGCACCATACATATATTTGTTTTGAATACATGTCAATATTTTTGGGTTTTGCATCTTCCTCATAAAACATTGTCTTTCTTCTTCTTTTTCTGCAAATGGATGTCAATTTGATCTACGTTCTGTCAAGTTTTAACCAATTTCATCTATTTTATTGGTGGTAACAAAGTTGATTAAAACTTGACAGAACGTAAATCTAACACTATATTATTGTAGTGATTATCAGGCTTAACTAAATTTAACACTATCTTATTACAGTGATTTGGCTTAACACTTATATGATGGCTTAACTAAATCTAACAAAACTGCTGGTAGATTAGTTAGGTCAATACTAATCTAGTAGTTAAGCCAAATCACTACAATAAGATAGTGTTAATCCATAATATGAGATTGAAAATGTTGACTTAAAAAGATGTTGAATATGGATGAACTTGTAGAAAAAATGATGGCTCAACAACGGGTCATTTGTTTGTTGGTCATTAGGAATTACCATATTGCAAATATTTCAAATGGGCAATAAGTAGTGAAGACCAAGAAAAAGTTCGTGGCTAGGCATCCTCTAGCCCCCGCCAACAAAGGGTCCACGGAGTTAGTACAAGAGCGTTACCATTCCGTCCGATCCCGTTGTCGCCTAGCGACAACTAAGGAGACGTCACTCAATATATTACGCTCCCGAGTGAACAGAAGAGCTCCACCGAGATAATACTTCATCTCGACTTGGGGTCGTGATACACACTCACTTAAAAATCATTTCTCACATGAAAACCCAATTTTCATTAGAAATAATCTTCCCAACCTCCTACTATTCACCACACTCCACACTCCACTTTTTTTTTTAATTTTTTTTTATCAAATATTTTTTTATGAATAGTGAATAAAAAATTTGAAATATTTAAAAAAAAATAAATTCAAAAAAAAAATTAAAAAAAATATTAAAAAATATTAAAAAGTATGGAGTGTGGAGTGTGGGTGAATAGTAGGAGGTTGTGTAGCATTTCTCTTTTCATTATAACACGTCAAAATGCATGCAAATGTACAAAGAATATCATTCTACTAAACACGACATAAAATACTCGAGCATAAATCAAATTCACAAACAACCCGTTCTCTAATCCAACCTGACCCCCATACTCCTCAGACTTGAGGTCCAGCACAACCAACAGACTACAGAAAAAGTGTTAGCATAAAAATATATTTAAATCTCAAAAGTTCTTTGAAAAATTACTTATAGTGTTAAAAAGGCAATTAATCAGAAAGATCAAACAACCAGTTAACACCAAAAGCAAGCCCGAAAAGAAATCACCAAAAATCACAATTTTTGGGACTGAAAATGGGTTTTGAAAACAATGAAATTGGAGGTGATATTTTTGGGAAAAATAACTGATTTACTAAAATAAGATTAGAAGATGATCACTAGAAAGGAAGAGGTTCAAGGCAAGAGCAAAAATAATCAAGCAAAACCCAAAATGAAGCTCCCGGTTTTGGGCAAAACAGGGCACTAAAAGCACTCAAATTTGAGGAAGGAAAAAGTGGAAATGGAGGTGAATAAAGAACCAAGAAACTATAGCATGGGCGCACGGTTTTGGCCAAGAACAGAGCATGATTTTGGGAGCTAAAACAGGGCACGATTTGTGGGGAAAAACAAATGGAAATGCAAGGGTTTTACACAACACAAACTAGGAATACAAAAGAAATGAAGAGGAAAGATGGTGCGCAACGAGGCTTTGGACCGGCCTGCAGGAAAAAAATAAACAGACGAAATAAAAATGCAAGAGAGAAGAAGAGATGGCTCGGGTTGCAGCAAAAGAGACACAATAATTAAAGAGATAAAAAAAAGCAAGCACAATAACAGATGAGAATGGTGGAAAGAGGGTTATGGCAACTGAATGCAGAAGAAGAAATGAGAAAAACGAAGGAAGAAGAAGAAGAAGAAGAAGGAGCTGCGTGCAGCAGAGGAAGAAGGAAAGAATTAAGCCCTAAGGGCTGGCGCAAAACGGCACCATGTGGGGTAGAAAGGGGGCTGGGTTTGTAGTGCAACGGGCGGGGCCCAAAAGCTGAAGGGGCTTGGCCCAAAAACAAAGAACAACCCACTAGAAACAAGCCCAATCCGAAAATAAAGGTCCAAGAAATAAAAAGACACAATAAAAATATATAAAAGATAAATAAAAACACTACAACAGAATATTAATAAAATAAAATGATTAAACCCAACAACAAAATAATTTAAAGCCCAACAATAAAATAATTTAAAATAAAGAGCAATTTAAATACAAAACAATAATTAATATCAAGAAAGCACATCAAAATAAATTTCACAACTTGAAAATCACAAAATAATACAACGAAAAGCACCTTAAATTTAAAACAAGAGAACCACTAATAATAATAATTAAAATAATTATTTAATTAAAATACACATAAATACAGGGTATCACATGTTATCTTCAATAAATTTTTAATCTACCCAAACATGCATGCTTTTCTTGAATATTGAGAGTGACTTCCTGGTTCAGTCCCAAAAAATTTGAGTTCCTTCTTTGTAATTCACTGTCATACTTAAAGCACGACCATAGTGCTTTTGTTAAAGTATAAGTTAAGCTAAGTTGTTTAAAATGCTCATGGTAACTCATAAATTATGCCAAGTTGTTTGAAGTGCTTATGGTAACCTCTAAATTATGCTAAATTCTTTTTGTTTGTCACTTTTTGCTTTCATCTGCAATATACACTACTGGTATTTATTACTCAAAACACATTTTGCCTCACGAGACCATATCTCTGTAAGTTCATGAGCAAGCCTGTTGTGTTGGGAAAATTAATAAAAAAAGGGTGGCATTTCACAATATATATATATATTGATAATATTAACATAGTATAAAATCTCAATCCACTATGTATCCTTAATTAATTCATTTTTTTTTAAAAGATATAGGAAATCTGCAAAGCACATGATGAATAAAGGCAATGTTTTATTATATGATTAGATGCAACTTGAGATGGATGGAACACAGCCAGATAGCTTGGCTGGGACACAACCGGACCTATATGGAGCTGTGCTTGGGGATATCGAACTAGATCGGAATGAGGAGTGATGTAATCTGGTCTTGCAGTTTACTGCAGCTAATTATATGATCTTAAATTACATTGATGAAGACAAGTAGTGTCTCTTGTTTATGGTTTTTTCTAGGGGTGTAACCGGTCCGGTCCAGTCCGGTTTTGGACAAAATCTAAGACCGAACTGGTATGTATCGGTTTTGCATTTTTCAAACCGATTACAGACCGGTTAGCCTCCTAAACCGGTACTTTTGGTTTTATCGGTTTTCGGTCCGGTCCGGTTTTAGACAAAATCTAGGACCGTACCGGTATGTACTGGTTTTACATTTTCCAAACCTATTACGTACCGGTTAGCCTCCTAAACCGGTACTTCCGATTTTACCTGTTTCCGGTCCGGTCCGGTTTTGCCTATGCCTACATGATCATTCCCCAAATGATGATTCAAATACCAACCTCAACATATATAGACACCCAGTTCACATAAGCTAAGAGATGTTTTTTGTAGAGCCTTCCTCATAATTAATTTAAGGAATAAGCGGCAAAGAAATGTAAATCAAATGTTGACAAATTGATTGTTTCGCTTTGCAGAGAAAGAGGATAGATTCGTGGGCCTCATATGAAGTCCAAGCCCTAAGATGACTTAATTGAATTTTTCTTTTAAGAACAAGCAGAGGAAAGCAGAAATAGTTTTAATAAATAGAAAACATTCTTTAGAATCTAAGAAACTAATGAAACAGAATCCTTTGAACAGCTGAAAACAATAGACTGCTTAGAAAAAAAAAAAAAAAAAACAGATTTCAAGTGTAGAAACACAATCACAAAAATCCTAAATTTCGGATTCAAAAACCCTAATAAAACCATCTACCAGATTTGAGATTTCAAAATTTTTTAAAAAACATAAAAACAAATTACCATGAGGTGAGGCCGAGGGTCTGTGCGTGGATCTGTGTGTGGGGAGGCCGATGTTATGAAGCCGTAGGGCTGAAGCCCAGAAGGGGATGGTTCGGGCCAGAGTTGCTTAGCGTGGGCCAGGCCCAAGAAAGAAGACAGAACGCTGCGTTTAATGAATCTGAAGAAGGAAATGTTTTTATTTTCCATGTGTCCATTTACGTTTATGCACCTGCTTTACATTTCTTAGTTTTACACCTGTAAGCCAGTGATTGGCCGAGTTAGTTATTTTTCTCTGACAAAATTCTAGAAAAGGGGGGAGGTAGTGGAACAGAGGTTTTCATCTGGAAATTTGTAAGAGCAGAACGTTGTTCATGGAGGTTGGGTATTCCTCGAAAATGCCCTTTATCAGTGAATGAATCATGTCATTCCTTTCTATCTTCTCTTCCTGCTTTGTTATTACAATTCTATGAAAGTTCATTACAAGTGGTATCAAGTCTCTGATCCTGTAACCAGCAAATACCCAGAGAAAAACAAAAAAAATTTCCTCCCTACAATAGCCAAACAGCAACCCAGATAACCCATATATCCTTCCATTTCCATTCCCAACCCAATACCAAACCAGAAAATCACCACGATTCCTTATGGCTGACAATACACGTTCCAAACACCAGGAAATCTCCCTACGCCAGGATGCTCAAGATGAAAAGATTCATGCCATATGGGAGGATCTAACCCAGTTGACTGAGATGGTCCGGACATTAGTCACAAATTCTGCTGCCCAGGTGGCTCACCGTGACCACACCCTGCATCATGACAGAGAAAACAATGAGATACGTAGAGAGTTTACTAGAGGTATTAAACTGGATTTTCCCTACTGTGATGGTAAGAACCCAGCTGCTTGGGTATTTAAAGCCAACCATTATTTTGACTATTATCAAACCCCACCTGCTCAGAAATTACTAATGGCCTCCTACCACATGGAAGGTGATGCCTTAATTTGGTATCAAGATGCAGCAGAAACAGGTCAATTTAATAATTGGGAGACTTTCACTAGAACCTTGTTGTTACGCTTGGACCATCTGCTTATGATGATCCAATGGAGACACTTACTAGGCTCAGGCAGGTTACTACTATATCTCAGTACAAGGTACACTTTGAGGCACTCTCTAATAGACTCCGAAATCTTCCAGAAGCTCACAAACTCAGTTGCTTTCTGAGTGGGCTGAAAGATGAAATCCGTCTTCCAGTACGGATGTTCAACCCATTGAACCTTACTGCTGCCTTTGGGCTGGCTAAAATTCAGGAGGAATATTTGACTAGTTCTAAGCGATCTGTGAAAGGGTGGGCTGACAAAACAGGCTCCCCTAGCTCAGGTTCCACACCTGACACTCACTTCAGTTTTTCTACAAACCAAGGCCAGCCGGCGCAAGGGCAGAGGTTTCTGAAATCCATCAAGCAGGTCTCATCTACTCAGATCGATGAGAAGAGGAGAAAGGGTCTTTCCTATCATTGTGACAAAAAATGGAACCCATCACATGTATGTAAGTCTCCTAAACTCTATGTGATTCATGGTTGGGAGGAAATTATGGAGGAAAAAGGAGAGGAAGTTTTTTTTGACTCACATGATACAGAGGAGGCTATACTTGGGGATAAGGCTGAGAAACAAATGAAGATCTCCTTAAATGCCATCACAGGAGCTCCATTTCCAAACACAATGCGCTTATGTGGCTCTATTGGAGGAGAATGTGTGGTAGTCCTAGTGGATTCCGGAAGCACCCATAACTTCCTGGATCCCTCGATTGCTAGAAGGGCCAAACTAAATGTGGATTCTACCAGACAGCTAAATGTTAAAGTTGCAAATGGGGACTCTGTTACCAGTGAAGGGTTCTGCCCCAACACCTCCATTAAATTGCAAGGTAATCAATTCTTTGCCCCTTTTTATTTGTTATCCTTGGGAGGTTGTGATGCTGTTTTAAGCATCGAGTGGTTAGAGACATTGGGTTGCATTAATTGGAATTTTTCCAAGCTCATTATGCATTTTCAGTGGAAGGGGAAACAGATTAACTTGATGGGTTTACAATTGGGCAGTTCCTCCTTTAGGGAGGGTAGTCAAGTGAAGTTGAACTCTAATAAGGGTTCTAAAGGGGTCTTTATTCAACTTAAAGCCATGGAACTTTTACCACCATTGGACAACAAGACCCCTAGACCTGTAAATGTGGAGATTGATGCACTGTTGAGACAGTTTGGGCAAGTTTTTGAGGAACCTGTGGGGCTTCCTCCAGTGCGTACTCAGGACCATAAAATCATTTTGAAGGAAGGTACAACCCCCATTTCCACTAGACCCTATCGATACTCCTTCTATCAAAAAACGGAGATAGAAAAAATTGTGGCAAATTTGTTAAAATCTGGGTTGATTAGGCCCAGTTCCAGCCCCTTTTCATCTCTCGTTCTCTTGGTCCGCAAGGCCGATGGGAGTTGGCGCCTATGTATTGACTATAGGGCTCTCAATCAAGAAACAATTAAGGATAAATTCCCTATCCCAGTCATTGATGAACTTTTGGATGAGTTATATGGCTCGGTTATCTTTTCAAAATTGGATTTACGGTCCAGATACCACCAAATCCAGGTGGCCCCTGAGGATATCCCCAAAACGGCCTTTCGCACCCACGAAAGGCCATTATGAGTTTTTGGTGATGCCATTTGGGCTCACAAATGCACCAGCCACGTTCCAAGGCTTGATGAATGAGCTGTTTAAACCTTTTTTGAGAAGGTTTGTTTTGGTTTTTTTTTATGATATATTGGTTTACAGCCACTGTTTAAAGGACCACTTGAACGACCTTAAACAAGTGTTGGAAGTTCTTGCCACAAACCAACTCTTTGCTAAGTTGTCTAAGTGTACTTTTGGGGTGCCTGAAGTGGAGTATTTGGGGTATGTGGTGTCGCAGGAGGGGGTTAAGGCAGATCCTAATAAAGTATCTTCTATGTTAGAATGGCCAACACCCACTAATATAAAGGCACTGCGAGGGTTCTTGGGATTGACGGGGTATTACAGAAAATTCATTAAGAACTATGGCCTCATAGCTGCACCTCTCACGGCTTTTCTAAAGAAAGATGCATTTTCTTGGTTCCCCGAAGCTAATGTGGCTTTTCAATAGCTTAAAATTGCAGTTTCACAGCCACCAGTCCTTCAGCTTCCTGACTTTACCAAGGCATTCACAATTGAGTGTGATGCTAGTGGATGTGGCATAGGAGCAGTGCTCATGCAAGGGGGGCAACCAATCTGTTTTTTCAGTAAGGCCTTGAAGGGTAAGGCAATGGCACTCTCCACTTATGAAAAGGAGTTGTAGGCACTGGTCACAGCAGTGCAAAAGTGGAGGCCCTATTTGTTGGGCCAGGCTTTTGTGGTCAAAACTGACCAACAAGCCTTAAAATTTTTGTTAGAGCAGCAAGTGGGAACAACAGCCCAACAGAAGTGGGTTACCAAGCTAATGGGCTATAATTTCACAATTGAATTCAAGGCAGGGCGGGAAAACAAGGTGGCAGATGCCTTATCGCGTAGGCTTGAGGGGGTTGTTGAAGAAGAAGGGTTATTAGCAGTCATTTCCTTCCCCAAGGCGGAATGGATTGGGGAACTGAAACAGAGCTATAGTTCTGCACCTGACTTGCTGGAATTAATCCAGAAGATTGAGGACCACCAACTAGTTCCTAAAGGGTACACAGTGCAGCAGGGGCTGCTGCTTAAGAAGGGGAGGGTGGTCATAGCCTCTAATTCTGAGTTTAAAGCTAAGGTTCTACAGTTTATACACAGTGATCCAGCTGCGGGTTACTCAGGGTTTCTAAAAACCTATCAACGAGCCAAGAGAGATTTTTTCTGGCATGGCATGAAGAAGGACATCAAGGACTTGGTCAAGTTCTGTGATGTGTGCCAAATCAACAAAACAGAGAATGTCTATCCTGTAGGTCTCTTACAGCCACTGCCCATTCCTGAACAAGCTTGGCAGGAACTTTCTATGGATTTTGTGGAGGGTCTTCTTTCATCAAAGGGGGCCAATGTCATCTTGGTGGTTATTGACAGGCTCACAAAGTATGTCCATTTCATGAGCCTATCACATCCATATTCAGCCACTGATGTAGCTCATGTGTTTTTTAAGGAGATATTTAAATTGCATGGTTTTCCTAGAGCCATTACCTCAGACAGGGATCCTATTTTCTTAAGTAATTTCTGGAAGACCCTGTTTGCGTTACAAGGAACATCATTAAACTACAGCTCGGCTTACCATCCCTAAAGCGATGGCCAAACTGAGGTCTTGAACAAAGCAATGGAAGGGTATCTCAGGTGCTACGTGGGGGCCAAACCGAAGCAATGGGTACAGTGGTTGACTCTTGTAGAGTGGTGGTACAATACTTCATACCACACCTCTGCAAAGATGTCACCTTTCGAGGCCCTATATGGGTATCAACCCCCTAAGCTCACATCCTATGTCTTGGGGACCACTGCTAATGACTCAGTTGACAAGCTACTCAAGTCCAGAGAACAAATCAAGCATATACTCAAGGAAAATCTCAACTTTGCGCAGCAAAGAATGAAGAAATACACAGACTTGCATAGAACGGAAAGGGAGTTTGAAGTGGGGCAATGGGTTTACCTCAGATTGCAACCCTACCACCAGAAATCAGTGGCAGTGAGGCACAATCACAAACTGTCTCCGAGGTTTTACAGACCCTTTCGTGTGGCGCAGTGACTGGGGACAGTGGCTTACCGACTGGAGCTGCCGCCAGAGTCGAGGATCCACGTGTCTTGCCTCAAACGCAAGCTAGGTGCTCAGATCAATCCGCTTCCGTCGCTGCCTCCTGTCAACGACCAAGGGGAAGTGAAGCCGGAGCCGGAAGCAGTGCTGGATCGCCGTGTGAGTCGCCATGGAAATCGGCCTCGCACAGAGGTGTTGGTGAAATGGCTCGGGACAGCTGAGGAAGATAACTCATGGGAAGGACTAAGAGGGCTTCAGGAGGAATACCCCCACCTGGTGGGCCAGGTTCTTTAAGTGGGGTGGGTTGTTATGAAGTCGTAGGGCTGAAGCCCAGAAGGGGATGGTTCGGGCCAGAGTTGCTTAGCGTGGGCCAGGCCCAGAAAAGAAGACAGAACGCTACATTTAATGATCTGAAGAAGGAAATGTTGTTATTTTCCATGTGTCCATTTACGTTTATGCACCTGCTTTACATTTCTTAGTTTTACACCTGTAAGCCAGTGATTGGCCGAGTTAGTTATTTTTCTCTGACAAGATTCTAGAAAAGGGGGGAGGTAGTGGAACGGAGGTTTTCATCTGGAAATTTGTAAGAGCAAAACGTTGTTCATGGAGGTTGGGTGTTCCTCGAAAATGCCCTTTATCAGTGAATGAATCATGTCATTCCTTTCTATCTTCTCTTCCTGCTTTGTTATTACAATTCTATGAAAGTTCATTACAGCCGAGAGGTGAGGCAGATTGCAGAGAGACAAAGACAAGAGAGTGAGGCACTGAGGCAGCACCGGACCGGTTGAGTGGGGCAGAATGCAGATTGCAGAGAGACGGACAGAAACGAAAGAGTGAGGCAGAGACGAGGGAGTGAGGCAGCAGAGACGAGAGAGAGGCAGAGATGTTTGTGCGTTGGAGACTGATTTTAGGGTTTATTCAAAAGGAAACACTGGAGAGGAAACGGCACCGTTTGCCTAAAGTAATGTGGTTCTGTTTTTTTTTTAAATGATAATTAAAAAAAAATTAATGGTTTGAGAAATTGATAATTATAATTTATATATATTTGTAATACATTTGATAGACTATAGTGATTTAGTTATAGTGATTAGTATTAGTATAACTATATTAGTATTAGTTATAAACTTATATATTAGTATAGCTATATAATATATTAGACTATATAATAGTATTAAAATTATACTATTAGTATATTAGTTATAAATTTATAATGATTTAGTATAGCTATATAATATATTAGACTATATAATAGTATTAATATTATACTCTTATTATAGTTATAAACTAATATATTAGCATTAGTTATAAACTTATAGTGATTTAGTATAACTATATAATATATTAGTATTAGTTATAAATTTATAGTGATTTAGTATAACTATATAATATATTAGACTACATAATAGTATTAATATTATACTATTAGTATAGTTAATAAGTTTATATACTAGTATTAGTTAAATTTATAGCTATATAATATATTGGACTATATAATAGTATTAATACTATACTATTAGTATGTTAGTTAAAAACTTTTATATTAGTATTAATTATAAACTTATAGTGATTTAGTAAATTAGTATAACTATATCAGTATTAGTATAACTACTAAGCTTAATTATATTAGTATAACTACCAAGTAATAAATTATGAAAATTATAGTACCTTCCATTTTTTAGACAGAGTAATACTGAGGTGTTTAATCCATTTATAGTGAGTAGTTTTATAGCTACTTGTATTAATCCAATATGTATGAAAGAATATTTCTAAGAATTTATACACTAGAATTTTGTGTATTAAATTGTAATAATAAAGTATATCCTTTTGGGCTAATAATAAGATCTTGTAGTTCTAATGCTGTTTTCATTAGTTTTTATTGGATCCTATATACTACTGTTAAAAGATGTGATTCTTTCATCATATGATAATTGTTTGTTTTAGTATATATTTAGGTAGATATGAATAATAGCTTAATAACAATAACAAGTGGTATAACCAGCCATATGCATGAGAGCAAATAACACAGGCGGTATAACCGATCATATGCATGATAAAATAAATAAGATAAAAGAGATATACAAAATAAACTTCATTAAAGACATAATACTTACAAGGAGATTAATTTTCAGAAGAGTTGGAAGTAGAAGACATGAACAAAGGAAGATTGATTTACAAAAGATAGATTTACAAACTCTTTTATATAGACACTAGAACACTACCAAACAGTAATTCTAATAATACATTATTAGTACCAAAACGATTAGTAATTCTAATAATACATGATTAATGTATGATTTTTATTTTTCGTATTTGCTACCTTGTTTATTTTTTTTCATTTTACTTGCCGTTCATGATAATATAAAAATGATACTACCTTTTAAAGTTATATTTATATAATTTAACATAAAAGAAATCACGATAAAGTTTTGAAATTAATTACATAAGATTAATTTATGCATTTATAAGTATTTTAACTCACCACAAATCATAATATATAATATATACACATTTTTATATTTTGAAAATGATAACAAATTAATGGAAAAAAATATTTATTACTTTAATGGAAAGAATATACGCACAAATTAATGGAAAAATGTTCATTCAAACAAATAAATTTAAATTCGAACGGTTATTAACTTTCTCCTGGAAAAATAAATTAATTTCCCGCCAATTTTTCTGTTCGAACGAATTTAGTAGCTCAGGCATTTTTTACTTTTAGGGACGAAATTTCTTGAAATTTAATTCGTCCCTAACAAATTGTGTCCCTAAAAGTCAAATTTCTTGTAGTGTATGTTGTTACAAACTCTTCCATCTTCTCTTATGTACCACATTAGCACTAAGTCTTCGGAAGTTGTAGGACGACCTCTCACTTGCAGTAACATCACATACATCGATAATCAAGGTTAATGGATTGTTATGGTATTTATTTTAATTAAATACAAACAGTGCAATAAAAGAGAAAGGGCTAAAGTAAAACTTGTTGTCCATGTAGTATTCCCACCATCTCGCACCCCGTAAAGCATACACCTGTTAAAACAACCACTCCAATTTAGTTAACTCATTATGTACAAGTTCAACCATTACAATACTTATGTCCAAATATAACTTAAGCTTCTCCAACATAGCACAAAGGCAAATAGTATGTGGGTAATGGCCATATACCATTTTAGGGGACATATATATGGTTTTTACCTTCCATTTATTTTTATGTAGGTGGTCTATTCTGACCCAGACTCTTCATCTGTCGATAGGTCTTCCTCATTAGAATATTCCTCATCCCCATATGCATCTTCTGAACTAGATGCAACGAGGGCATCTTCCATTAATGCTTCTGCTAAATTCCTGCCTTGAACACCCGTCTCCCCCACTTCTCGTGCATGCATCAATTTGCATAGGTTCTATATCAATCCTACTGAGTGCAGTTGAGACTAGAACATCATCACACTGCATAGGTACGCAATCATATGATGATTCATTTTCTTGATAGGCATCATCGTCACTTGATTCACCATCAATATCTTCTAACACCCTCGGCACTGGTGGAATGTTATATAAATTCCTATTTGTGAACTTCTGCACAACATACCAACTACCTTTCATACTTAAATCTCTAATGTATAATCTCTAATGTAAAAACACTGGAAAGCCTGGCATGCCAACACAAATGGTTCATCCTTATACCAAGTATTGTCCACGTTGACACTAATCATATGGTCATCCACTCGAACCCCTCATTTTTTTTTTATCACCAACGTTAAACCAATAACATTTGAACAAGTACACCCGAAACCCTCCCATGTAGTGTAGGTCCATGGAATCATTGATAACACCATAGAAGTTGACATTATTACATTGATGGTCACCCATTGCCAACACCCTTGAATTTTGTGTCTATCGCCGAAGTTGACGTTGTTTCGTATGGAATCTTTTCTCATTTATAATGCAGGCAACATATAATAATGAAACCCAATTGTGAGGACCGCAAGCTAAGGCATATAGATCAGTGAACACATCAAGTGGGTTGATGGTACGCTGGTCTTGAACCTAAATAGTATTGTTTGAAAATCATCACTTATAGTTTCGTCATAGTAGTCAAATTAGTGCATTATTCTAAGTAGAATGTTAGTTCAATCTAACTTACACGTTTCTTGAACCAACCTGAAAACTCATTTTGTTGTGTGCGATCAATTGAAGTTGGGCTTTGCACCTTACATTTCTCTTAGTGCTCCCTACACATAGAAGACAAGAGGCCAAGCCATATCAGTTAGTTAACTAGGGGACATGCAACATATAAGGCTGTCCCCAAACAGAATATAGTTTTAGACATTGAGATAGCAGGATGCTTACTCTAGCAATCTTAGTAAAGTTGTTAAGCATATACCAACGGGCTATGATAAAAAGTTTATCTTCTAATTGCACATTAGAAACTACAACCAAGGGACGAACCTTCTGGTTGAATATGCCAAATCCATCTATAGTCTCCTCTTGTCCACCATCAATATTGCAGTCCGCTAGATTAAACTTCATCTCGCCATCATTAAGATACATTGAACAAAATGTCAAGCACTCGATATAAATGTAGGCTTCCGCTATTGAACCTTCGGAGCGTGCTTTATTCTTAACATACTGCTTGAATTTTTTCAGATACCTCTCAAATGAGTATATCCACCTATATTGTACTAGACTCTCAAGTAAGACCTCACAGGGTAAATGGATAGCAAGGTGAACCATGATGTCAAAAAATGATGGAGGGAATATCATCTTCAATTTGCATAGAATGATTACAATATCACTTTAAAGCTAGGAAAGGCAATTTATATCAAGTGTTTGTGTACACAACTCTTTAAAGAAACTGCTAAGTTCAGTCAAGGCGAAGGCAATATCACTTCTTCGGTACGCCCTAAATGCAATAGAAAGTAGCCTTTGGAGCAAAACATGACAGTCATGGCTTTTCAACCTTGAAATTTTGTAGTCACGTACAAAAACACAACAAGCGATATTAGCAGCAAACCCATCTGAAAATTTCACATCAGCCAGTCAAGAACAAAAATTATTCCTTTCATCACCGTGTAAGGGGAAGGGATTTCAGGAAAGTGGGGGTAGGAAAAACATAGGAAACTGTTCAAATCTTATGCAGGGCATCACACAATTCATCCAATAGAACGCCTATGTGTCACAACCTTATTGGTGGGTTGTTATCTCCTTGAAATAAGCCCAACCGATCTCCAGCTTTTCTCAACTTGAAATTACCTAGATTTTGCTATGAGAATGGGAGTAGATGGAGACTTTTGCGACGCTTTCGTATGAGGAGGAGACAAATTGAAGGACCTTGACCCTTATGAAAATCCACGGGAGGAGAAATGTTAGGGATTCGACTTTGTGGATGACGAATCAAAGCGATACCCAAACCCAAGGAGATTAAGCTTTGCAAAAATGGAGAAGGGAAATTTGTGATTTTCATTCTGGTACATTTTGGAGAATAGGAGAAGGGAAAAAAAATTATTTTTCTGCCGTTAAAACACATTATCCTGATGGTCAAGCACGTCGCAATAGACAAACATTAATTGCAACGAAAATTGTAGTCGCAATAGGATCAAAACTCGTCGCTAAAAGATCCTAATCGAACCCAAGAAGTGAATTACTAAAGTTGTTGCAAAGTCTCGGCGGCGACTCAAAATTCATTGTAATTACTTAGTAATTGCTGCGATTTCTATTGTGACCAAAACAATTCGCCGTAATAGCCCTGTTTTCTTGTAGTGATAGTACATGTTCAATTCGAATGATTGTTTGGGATGAAAACATTTCGTCCCAAAAACATATTCTCGATCAAAAGCTTTTGACCAGTTCGGCCAGATTTCGTTCTAAAAGTATTTTTTGGGATGAAATTATAATTTTATCTACAAAAATCTTTTGAGATGGACCTTTTGGGACGAAAATTTTTCGTCTCTAACTCTCTTTTGGGACAAAATTTGTCATCCCAAAAAATGCATTCTCTTGTAGTGGTGTAAGAAAAAATAAATAAGAAAATTAAAAATTTCCTTCCAAGCTTGATAATGATACACCCAACAAATTACTAAGAGTTATTATATTTTCAAGTCGGTGCGTAGAGTACATCATCCGTATCACTTAGAACACGTTAATTGTTTGGACTATTTGGTGTTGAATGATGTTAACTGCATGCATCTATACAATATGCAGCCATCACAACAAATATAGCATCTGTTTACAACTGATCGAGATCACGCCACAAATATTGCTATCACAATTGTAATTCCCAATAATTGTGGGTGCATTTTTGTAAACAGTCGGATATTCCTTGCATTTACAAAGCGTGGAATATAATAATTGGAATCAATTTTCCATAAATTGTTTTGTCATATCCAAGTCTTAAAACTGAATTCTAACCATTTGGATGTTGAGGTGATTCTAGATGATCTGTAAATAATAGTGAAAATAATGAATAATAGTAACAAAATAGTGAATATATAGTAGTGATGAGCTAGAGTCTGAGATCATATCTCAAGTCACCTCTTAACCAAGCGAGAGGTGTATATATATATATATAAATTAAATAATGAAGTTTTCGTCTAATTCTCATCCTCTGATCACTTCTTTGAAACTTGAGAGGCCGAGATTCCCTTTTCATATACGGTTATTGACTAGTTTCCAAAATAGATGATGCTGCTATTCAGAAACTCATGCCAATGGGTTCTCATATATGATGTTCTATTGTTTTTAAATATTATTGACTTTGCCAATATCCTTCATATCAACACATTGGTTTCTCACTGAGAACCAAGGATCGAATACCCCCTCTCCCATTTATCAATATATATATATTATTGACTTTGACTTAAAAATTAAATTGATTTTCATGTGTATATATATCCGGCCTGCAATACATTGTATGAAGATCAATTCTAGGGAAGAAGGTTTAAGTACTGTAGAAACTCAGAACATGTAGAAACTGGGAGAAGACTTCCTGATCTTTATTCAGGAAAAGTAATATTTCACAAAATGAGAATCAACCTAATAATTACAATGAGGCTCTTTCTTATATACAAAATAAAACCGGAGCCAACTAAACTAAGCTAATTGTGAAACTATAAAATAAAACTGTAACTAAGTTTTGTTTTGCCATCTAGGCTGGTTAGCTCTAATACTCCCCCTCAAGGTGGAGCATGAAGATTATGAATGCCCAACTTGGATAGAAGAAACTGGAACTGAGCTTTCCCGAGGGCCTTGGTGAAAATGTCTGCCAATTGGTGAGTTGAAGTAACATAAAAAGTCTTGATAACACCTTTTGCTTGCTATTCCTGTATAAAATGACAATCAATTTCAACATGCTTTGTGCGAGCATGATGAACTGGGTTGGCAGCCAATGAAACAGCAGATTTACTATCACAATATAAAGAGGCAGGTGAAGAATGAGAAATTCGTAAGTCATGAAGAAGCTATAATAACCAGATGACTTCACAGCTGGTTGATGCTAAGGCACAGTACTCTGCTTCAGCAGAGCTTCTGGACACTGTATTTTGTTTCTTAGACCCCCAAGAAACTAATGAATCACCAAGGAAAAGGCAAAATCCTGTAATAGATCTTCTACTGTCAACACAGGCAGCCCAATCAGAGTCAGAAAAACCACTGATTTTAGTAGAAGATGATGATGGAAAATACAATCCTTGGGCAGGAGTTCCTTTTACATATCGAAGAACTCGGTAGGCAACATCTAAATGAGATTTGCAAGGCTTGTCCATAAACTGTGCTAGGGAATGAACCAAATATGATAGGTCTGGACGAGTTATTGTGAGATATAATAATCGACCAATGAGTCTTCGATACTGAAAAGGATCTTCTAAAACATCAACATCAGCTTTTGTCAACTTAAGATTAGAATCCATAGGGAATTGGACAGGTTTGCAACCAAGATAACCGCTGTCCTCTAAGACTTCAAGAGCATATTTGCGTTGAGATACAGAAATTCCAGCAGTGGTACGTGCTATTTCTAAACCCAAAAAATACTTAAGTTGACCCAAGTCCTTGATTTTGAATTGATTATGAAGATAAGACTTTACTTGAGCAACATATGACATATCATTGGAAGCAATTAGAACATCATCAACATAAACCAAAAGTGCTGTAAAAGAAGAACCTTGCACCTTTTTAAACAAGCTATAATCAGCTTTAGATTGCTCATAACCGAGGGACAAAAGGGCAGTAGTCAATTTCTGAAACCATTGACGGCTAGCCTGCTTCAATCCATACAAAGATTTCAACAAATGACAAACTTTGTGCTCCCCTTCTTTGGCAAAACCTAGTGGTATCACCATATAAACTTCCTCTTCTAAATCTCCATGCAAAAAGGCATTGTTCACATCAAGTTGTTCTAAAAACCAATTTTGACTCGTAGCCAAAGCCAAAAAAACAACGGACTGTTGTCATTTTAGCAACGGGAGAGAATGTTTCAGCATAGTCAATTCCTTCCTTTTGTGTAAAATCTTTTGCTACAAGACGTGCTTTATATCTTTCAACACTCCCATACACCTTGTATTTCACCCTATACACCCACTTACAACCAATTGCTTTCTTACCAAGAGGCAAATCAGTAACTATCCAGGTTTTGTTATTTTCAAGAGCTGAAATTTCTGCATTCATAGCTTCCTGCCATTGAGGGTCTTTGGAAGCTTGTTTGTATGTCTTGGGTTCAAGATGAATTGAAATTGAAATGCTAAAGGCTTTATGAGCAAGAGAAAAACGAGTGTAAGAGAGATACTTTGAGAGATCAAATGTTGTACCAGGATGCTGCTGTATAGAACCCGAAGGCAGTGAAGTTTGATCAAAAGTATGAACCATTTTGCAATGATAATCCTGCAAATAAGATGGAGGATGTTTGGTACGAGAAGATCTTCTAGGAGGAACATCAACCAAATCATAATGTTCTGGACTGATGTCACTAGAAGTGGGTAGGGAAGAAAGTACATCAACTGATGCAGAAGGATCAATGTCATTGACACAAGTAGGAAGAACAAAGTCTGAGTGAGAAACGAAATTAAGAGTCATATTTTGAAAAGGAAATCAATTCTCATGAAAAAAGACATCACAAGAAACAAAGATAGATTGAGTGTCCAGATCTAAGAGTTTATAACCCTTAGTACCATATGGATAACCAATCACATTTCTTAGCATGAGTATCAAACTTGGCTTTGTGAGGAGATATATTGGTAGCAAAACATAGACATCCGAATACCTTCAAGTGAGAATAGGAAGGTTTCTTGGAAAACAAAAGCTCATAAGGAGACTTATTATTGAGTAAAGGAGAGGGAGATCTATTTATTAAGTATGTAGTTGTCATGATACAATCACCCCAGTAAGATAAAGGGATGTTTGATTGAAATCTCAATGCCCTAGCAACATTCAATAGATCCTGGTGTTTTCTTTCGGGTACTCCATTTTGTTGTGGAGTGTATGGACAGCTATGTTGATGTATGATTCCCTTGAAAGACAAGAGAGTGGACATATTAAATTCTATGCCATTATCAGAACGAAGGATCTTGACTTTGGATGCAAATTGAGTTTCAACCATAGCCAAGAAGGACTCAAGTGTTTTGCCAGTTTGGGACTTGAATTTTAGCAAATAAAGCCAAGTACAACGAGTGAAATCATCAACTATTGTTAAAAAATAGTGCTGACCATTATTAGTAGGAATAGCAAATGGATCCCAAAGATCACAATGAATAAGCTCAAAAGGATTGGTAGATTTAATAGAACTAATGGGAAAAGAAGGTCTATGCTGTTTAGCTAATGGATAGATCTGACATTGATCATTATTATGATGAAAACTGACATCAGGAAGTACATCATGTAACATACGCATTCTGGACAAAGACATGTGTCCTAATCTACTATGCCACAAGGCAAGTTTATTTGCAGAAATTGAAGAAGAAACAGATTTGAAAGGAAGTAAAGATGAAAACTGAAATACAGAACATGAGGGAGAGCTGGAATTCAACAAATATAGTCCATTCTTTTGATCAGCCACTCCAATCATTTTCCAAGCAAGCAGGTCCTAAAACAAACATTTATCAGTCAAGAATATCATGGCAATATTGGAATCTGAGGTGAGTTTATGCACATAAATCATATTGAAAGTGAATGAAGGGACATACAAAACATGATGTAAGGTTAATGTTGCCGATAGCATGATTGATCCTATAGGAGATACAGGAGCAAATTGACCATTTGGTAGGCTAATAGAAGCATTAACAGGAGTA
Organism: Cyclocarya paliurus; assembly: GCA_029856935.1. Taxonomy (NCBI): domain Eukaryota; kingdom Viridiplantae; phylum Streptophyta; class Magnoliopsida; order Fagales; family Juglandaceae; genus Cyclocarya; species Cyclocarya paliurus. The sequence continues at coordinate 5,623,103 of CM056956.1, forward strand.
GGAGGTGAAGAAAATAGAGAAAGAGAACAGACCATATGGTCTGTAGCTCCATTGTCAACAATCCAAGTTTTCAAAGAATGAAGATGTGTAAAAGAAATGGAATTAAGACAATGAGCTATTGTAGAACTAACAAAACAAAGAGGAGATGAACTACCTGTCATATTGGCATAACTGGTAGGTTGTGCTGAATTGGATTGAGAAGAAATACCTAGAGGTGAATCTGGTTTAAGCTGAGTTTGCAGGGCATTGAGAAGCTGTTGAAGTTGCTCTTGAGAAAAAACTTGACCAGAATTAGGAACTGAATTTGCCTCTAGGGAAGTAGACACTTGATTAATAGATGAACGGTGGAATCTAGATTTAGAATCAACATAATTTTTCTTCTTTGATACCCAACCTGGGGGATAACCATGAAGCTCGAAACACTTGTCCCGAGTATGGCCCTTTCGGTTACAATGCGTACAGTGAGGGGATTCTCTCTGACCAGTAGAATGAAAATTCTTCCTCGGTACAGTAGCAACAACCGATTGAGAAAGTGAATGTGCTTGAGAAGCTAGCATTGCAATGTTCTCTTGATTCAAAGAGGAGGTATGAGAGAATCCACGCTGACGCTCTTCTTGAATAATCAAAGAATAAATTTCATCCAACGAAGGAAATGGTTTCATAAGGAGAATATTACCTCGAGTAGTGAGATAATTCTCATTCAATCCCATGAGAAAAAGCATTGTAAGGTTTTTCTCTTCACGAGCAGCAATGAGTTCGAGAACTTTACAGGTACATGTAGCACATTTGCCACACGTACAGACAGGAATTGGCGAGAACTGATGCCACTCGTTCCACAGAGATTCAAGGTGAGTGAAATAAGCACTCACAGATGATTGATTCTGAGTAATATTATTAAAAGCTTGTTGGATTTCAAAGATCCGAGCTTCGTTGCTTTGCTGAAAATGATGTTTCAGCAATTTCCATATCTTCTCAGCAATTTCTATATGCAAGATTACCTGTGCAATTTCTGGAATCACCGAAGCACAAATCCAAGAAGAGACCATTAGATTACAACGAAACCAAGCGTTGTAACCAGAATCATCCACAGAACTTGGAGGTTGGATACTACCGTCAATAAATCTGATCTTGTTCCGAGAGCCAATCGCCATAAGCATTGCACGGCTCCAAGAATAATAATTCTTGCCGTTGAGCTTTGGAGAGACGATTGCAGTATTGGAAACATCTGCCGAAGTGATCATATATTGGCTGTCAAGATTAATTGACGAAGAAACCGTAGACGACGAAGAAACTGTAGCCGGTGAAGGATCTGTAGACGATGAAGGATCTGTAGGCGACATACTGTGAAATCAAAGAAAAGTAGAGAAAAACAGAGTGCGAAAACTAGTGAAAGATGGATTTTCTTCTGATACCATGTAGAAACTCAGAACACGTAGAAACTGGGAGAAGACTTCCTGATCTTTATTTAGGAAAAGTAATATTTCACAGAATGAGAATCAACCTAATAATTACAATGAGGCTCTTGCTTATATACAAAATAAAACCGGAGCCAACTAAACTAAGCTAACTGTGAAACTGTAAAATAAAACTATAACTAAGTTTTGTTTTGCCAGCTAGGCTGGTTAGCTCTAATAAAGTACTACTCCATCTTTTTTTAATTGAATCCATCAACATCCAATTCCATAGCGTGCAAAAAGAAACATTAATGGGAGACTTTTTCTTGGTGCGAAGCAATTAATGGCAGAAAGATATATGGTATACGCGTTAGACAAAAACAAGGACCAAAAACCCTTCATGTGGGCTGTGTCCCTCTATATATTCAGAAAAGCAATTATAAGCATCATCAAGTTGTATATGGGGAATTAATGTGGGTTGTCAATTATATTCTCATAGCTAGATAGGCGTGCGGTCGATCGTTGACACAGATCATACTTATGATATCAAAAGATATCATGAAATCTCCAATATCTTCATTGCAATTTGTTTCCTTTGATCTTCTTTCTTATCAGATCTCAACCTCTGCAACAACGATATTCGATATTCCTAGACTGAGTCCACTTGGAGGAATCTGCAAGATCCTGAAACAGTATTGTCTGCAAATGTTTCGGATGACTTCGAAACATTTTACTATAATCAAACACTTGATCACTTCAACTATATGCCTGAAAGCTACTCCACTTTTCAGCAAAGATATGTGATCAATTCCAAGTATTGGGATGGTGCAAATCGTAGCGCGCCAATTTTAGCTTATCTTGGCGCAGAAGCACCGTTGGATGTGGATCTGAGAATCATCGGATTTCTCACTTACAACGCCGCGGAGTTTAAGGCTCTATTAGTATACATGGAGGTACGTATAATTCTATTTCAAGGCTGTGGCACATGAACATATATATATATATATGCATATATATTTATATATATATGCATACACACACTTAAACGCAATCAACGTTCTATCTATCTGAGTCTAATTAATTCGCTTTTGGGGTCGATCGACTAAATAAGTTACGCAGAAAACATTATTTTTTTTTTCATTAATTAATTAGCACCGATATTATGGGGAGTCGATACCGTTGGGGTCAAGCAGGAAAGTAGCACTTGCAAATGCAAGCACTCTCGGGTACTTCAACTCAGCCCAAGCTACAGCAGATTATGCAGAAATCATCATCTATTTAAAGGAAAAACTACAAGCACAAAACTCTCCATGCAGTAATTGTAACTGTAGGATCATATGGAGGAAGTAGGCTATGACCGCGAATTGCTTAACTAATTTCCTTTTGATGAAGAGTATGAACTGAATTTTGATAGATTGGAGTTCTTTTAACATACCTTTTTGATAATTTTGCAGATCGATCAGTGCTAGCTTAATGGTTTCGGCTAACGTATCCTCACATTGCCATTGGCGCCTTGGCCTCATCAGCTCCAATCCTTTACTTGGATGACATAACCCCACAAGATGGATATTACTCTATTGTCACCAAGGATTTTAGGGTAACCATCTGAATTATATATGTATTATTTCTTCTTCTCTTATTTTACCTAACTGGGACATTGTATGTGCAGGAAGCTAGTGAGACTTGCTACCAAACTATAAAAAAATTCGTGGTCTATAATCGATGAAGTTGCATCTAAGCCCGATGGTCTTTCTGTCCTTAGCAAGACATTCAAGACTTGCAAGTACGTAAAGACATTAGACATTAAAGTACTTTTACCATCAATAGTGGTATTGACTCCTCTTTTTTTTTTTCCCTTTTTCCAGACCCCTAAAATCAGTTTATGTGTTCTAGAACTATTTGGTATCGATGTATGGCCGTGCGGCTCAATATAACAGTCCACCGAAATATCCGGTTACCATTGTCTGCGGTGGCATAGATGGAGTTCCTCCTGAAACAGATATTCTTGACAAAGTATTTGCAGGTGTTGTTGCCTATACTGAGAATAGATCAACATGCTACATCAATGCGCCCCAAAATATATCTGAGACAACTGTAGGTTGGAGATGGCAGGTAAATGGTAATAATTTACTGTAAAATTGAAAACTTCCACCTGGACCTCTACATGAAAGCTGATTATAATATTGTAATTGATATTAGTTGATTTCCCCATTTGGATGTTGAGCTGAGTTGAGATGAGTTGAGTTATTTATGAATAGTAATGAGTTGAGATGGTGAAATGAGTTTTGTGAGGCGGGCCATCTAAGATGAGTTTAGATGTATTTGGATATTAAGATGAGTTTATATATATTTATGAGAAGTTGAAAAAAATTATGGGTCCTATATGTAAAGAGGTGTTAAGTTGAAAAAGGTTGTGGGTCCCGTGTAAAGAGGTTTTGAGTTAAAACGAATTTAGTGATTTGAGTGTTAAGTATTTGAATGTTAGACTCGGCTTAAAATTAGACGGAACTGAGTTGTTCTTGGGAGTTCAGTCCAACTTCCAAACGGGGCCTTAGTCTCTATATTTTATGAAAATGACTTTAGTTGTCTTTGTATTTAGACGTGCACTGAGATGGTGATTCCCATTGGAATTACCAATAATACAATGTTCCAGCCTGACCCTTTTAACCGAAGCAGCTTCAATGAGGAGTGCAGAAGCTTATATGGTGTACCCCCTCGGCCACATTGGGTCACTACTAACTATGGAGGCCATGTATGTATATATATATATATATATATATATATATATATATATATATCTTTACTTAATTAATTTTTACAGCTTCTGTCTGCAAATTAATGGCCTATATAAGTGTGTGTATTGGTTTCATTTGGATTATTAATTAGATAAAATATTTTGTGCTTTTTAATGGAAAATTATTAATTGCAGGATATAAAATTGGTTCTCCACAAGTTTGGAAGCAACATCATATTCTCCAATGGTCTCAGAGATCCTTATAGTAACGGAGGGTAATTAATCATAATCTGATGATGATCATGAACAATTGAACATCATGAATTACCAAGAAATTTGAAAAAAAAAAAAAATTATGTAATTTACTATATACCCTGCAAGCGGTACTCTAACAACCTTATATAATATATTTGATCTGATTCCTATGCGCAGGGTGCTTGTAAACATATTAGAGAGTATCGTTGCCGTCGATACAGTTAACAGTATGTAGCTAGCCGATGCCATTAATTGAAAACTAATCAAATAGACATCAGACTAATTTCAGTACTAGCCGGCCGATGCCACTAATTTAATGTATATATGTGTTTGTGTGTGTGTGTATATTAAATATAGTGATCATGAATTGGACAACAAATTTTGATAATTTAAGTATTTGCATAGGATCTCATTGCTTGGATATTCTTCATGCAAAGCAAAGTGATCCGAAGTGGTTGGTCAGGCAGCGAGAGGTGGAGGTGAAGATCATCAAAGGATGGATCACCCAGTACTACTTTGATCTTCTCGCTTTCAATCAATAGATTAATTGTCTGTTCAAACAGATTGCATGTTTGAACATTCGAACAAATAATAATTTGTTCGAACACATTTATCATCATTCGAGTGTACCATATACCATTCAAACAAAAATATCGAACTAGCCTGCATTCGAAGAGATGTTTTCAATTCGATCATTTGTCAATTGTGTTTGATTAGGTTCTTGTTCGAACATAAATATATCTGTTTGAACACAAATAAATTGTTTGAACACTTTTTTTTTTTCATTTCCATTGCACTCCCATATTCATTTTACATTTCATAACTTTTATTTTTATTCTCTCATTGTAATTATTTCCACCATTTTACACGAGTTTGATTTTTAAGCACTTTTCCTCGATCTAGGAATTTATTCCTAATTATTACACGACACGCTTCTGCACTTAGGATAGCCTTTGTGCTGCTCATTTTTTGAGTGAGTCACACATATTACTGCACTTTCCTCCACTATAATAACCGGTGAAATGAGATGGCCTAAATCTGGAGAAATCGCATGAGCCTCCTTCTGTAAAAAGGCAGAAAAATAATTAACTGCTCCTAAATGAATCTCTTCAGGAGTATGCAAATAAGTTCCATTTTGAAGCCGCATCTCCATGACTCTCTTGTTCCTCTTGTAGGCTAAATGAGCATGGAAAAATTTTGTATTTTGGTCTCCTTCAGTACTCCATTTAATTTTTGCCATTTGTAATAATCTAATCTCTTCTCGGCGCCTCCAATCTGCTAACTCCACATGCTTGCTCACAAGTTCTTGTTCAATACCTGGATCCCATTCCTGTTGTTAGACTACCTCCAAATCATCAATATGATCTTGCATTTCCTTTAAATGGGTCTCTGTTCTACCAAAAATCTGCTTTTTCCAAACTCTTAATGCTCCCCTTAGTTTTTTCAATTTTAATGCCAATTTTAGAAGACCTGTACCACCCACTTCCTCTTGACAAATTCCTTTCACAAAAGGCAAAAAATCTGGATCTACCTGAAATGGTGGAAACAAAATGGTGGAGGACCATAATTACAAGGATCTACCTGAAATGCCATGAACATAGGAGAATGATCCGATGTAGACCTCGGCAAATAACTAAGAGACGCATTCGGGAAGCTCGTCAAGCAACTAGTATTCAAAAAGCACTTATCTAATTTGGCCCAACTTCTCGACAGACCACTCTGCCCATTACACCAAGAAAATCTTCTTCCCAAAGACCTCATTTCAATCAAACCACAGTGTTGAATCTAGGAATTAAAATCTGCCATGGCTGCTCTTGGTCGAGGTCTACCACCCCTTCATTCCGAATCCTCTCTAATAATATTAAAATCACCTACAATAAAGCAAGGTTCCGAACCAATCACCTGGGCATTTAAGTGCTCCCAAAGATCTCTTCTCTCAACCATATTGCACTTCGCATACACAAAACAGCAAAGAATATTTGTAGAACCCGCTGCTAGCCTAAGTAAGATGAACTGCTCTCTACATAAAACAGTCTGAACGAAAATGTTGTCTTGCCATAACACCCAAATTTTTCAAGCCACCCTTCCATTCGTGATAAACTTATCCATACGTAAACTAAGACACAAATCTTGTATCTTATTAGCCGCTACAAATGGTTCCATTAGCGCAACAATTTTTGGTTTCCTTTTCATCACCAATATTTTTAATCTACCCCTAGAAGTTTCGAGACCACGAATATTCCATGCTAAAATCGGACCAATCATAAGGAAAATTTATTAGGCCGGACTAACACCCGAGTCGAACTACGGACTTTATCAAAAGTTTTCCGAACACCTTTTTTCTTGACTTCTACTCCCTCATTTTCAGTGGAATAGTCTTTTTGCTTTGAAAAATTTTCAATATTTACTTCCATATCAGGTTCCGAAATAGTATCACTCATTGTTATGTTTTCCTCCCCAGATTTTCCAGTCACGTCCTCTGTTTCCAGATCTACTTCATTTTTTTCCATAGGGTCAGCTAATAAGTCATCCTCAACCTCCTCCACTTCATAACCCCTTTCCTTTGCCATTTGCTCTTCACTGTTTATCCTCACTTATGCTGACCATTGCTGCATCTTGTGTAGGGCCAGAGTGTCCATCCTTTAGACCATCTTCATTAGGAAGAACATGATCCTCTAGTACCTCAATCTGTGGATTTTCTGTCTCCATCGAAGTATCTTCCTTATTACCAGAAACAACCATCACACCTTTACCTTTATCAATATCTTTCAGCCCAGAAACTCTCTCTATTTTTCCAGAATCCATATCTTTGGCATCCTTACAGACCCATACTTTCTCTCCATTATTTTGAATCTTTAAACGACATGTACGTGCATTGTGGCCTTGTACCCTGCACCTAGAGCAAAACGCCGGAAGCGTTTCATAGATCACTTCCTGTTTTCTTCCCACCCCCAGCATCCCAATCCATCTCCAAACACAAGCGTGCATCGTCAGTACGAGTAGTGCATTTCGTAGAGTTATCCCTTTGAATGTAATGGCCTAACAGAGCAGTAAGAATCTTTAGGAAAGATTCATGGTAGAAATTCGGAGGAAGCCCTAGCAGTAAAATCCAAACCGAAACGAGCGAAGGTTCCTCATCTTCATTGAAATCAGGCTTCCAGTGAAAAGCCCGATATAATGATCCGTTTACCTCACAGGTTTCACGAGAGAGGGCTTTCAAGAAATCTTGTTCGTTTGACAACCGGATGAAAAAATTTCTTGGTCTTCTCTTGGAAGAAACAATCGGCATGCACGATAATCCCCAACGATTCTTGATGAAAGATCGGATAAGGTCTAAAGAAGGTCTCTGTTTTACAAATTTTAGGACAATGGAGAACTGGAAAGGTTTAGCAGATCATGCAATCTCCTCTTTAGAAAATTGAAAGCAGAGTTCTCCATCTACATATTTTGGCCCACGATAAGCGATGGGCATCTCTGGAATAGGCTGAGGAACCATAGAGACAATTTCAACGTAGGGACGTCGAATTGCCTCTACGTCCTTGACTACCATGCAGCCCTGTGACGAGAAGAAAATAAACTCTCAGAAACACCTATCACTTCTTGGAGCTTTCTTGAAACGCCCTCATATGTGGGCCTTTGTTTGAACACTTGCTCCATTCAAACATGATCAAATAAACTCGTATTGTTTGACTCAAATTTCAATAGAGTTCGAATAGATACCCGTCCGTCCGAATACACTACAAGGAAACAATGTTTTTCCAACGTCAATTTTCGTCACAAATGGTATCATATATTGCCGCAATTTTGTATTCTTGTCGGTATTTGCATCGCCGCAGTTTGGACACTAGTGTCTGTTTACATTTGCTTAGACACATCGAACACCAAAATCGTCGAAAATACTTAGTTTTTTTTAGGTGGATTGTGATCTTCACCAATACAATTTTAATTGCTGGTATTGCACATATGGCTTGGCGTGTATTTTGTTGGGAAAATTTTATACCATCAAAAAGTTTCCACAATATGTTTCAAAAATCGCTGCAATTACTTTGGCTTTTTAGTCAATTTCAATCTCGTTGTAACTATTTCTTTTCTCTGCATTTATAAATCGTCATAATAACAATTTGTGTGTCGCTAAAAACCTATTTCAATGAGCACCTAACTGCCGCAATAGATCTTCCCCGAAAATGGAACCTTCTTTTGCATCATCATTTTATCACCGCAATAACATATGTCTCAACAACAATATTACGATGAAAAAGCTCATCACCATATTGTTATACCTTTTGCAGCACCTTCAAATCAACGAAATAAATGGCTTTTCCATCGAGTTGAATTATGACAGAAACAACAGATTGCATCAATCCACATATTTCACCGCAACAACTATTTTTGCATTGAAATTTTCTATTGGACGCGAAAATAATGTACAGCAAACAGTACTTGTGTCTAAACAAAAACCGCCACAATAGACTATATCTCATAAACGTGTACTAAATCCATAGCTTTTTTTTGGCATTTTCACTTCAAATAGGGTCTGACACTGTATATATATATATATATACACATATATTTATATAAATTGATCCAATTTCAACTGCATTTTTTTTACACTTATTCTATTGCATGTCTTGACAGTCAATACAATATGTTAAGGAATCAAGGAGATATGAAACCCATCAAGAGGTAGGACAACCAAGGGAAGGATCTAGCCACCAACCTACTACAGTTGAGGAAGACACCACTAGTAGAGGCAAGGCTCCTGTGATGGAGGAACTTGCCATAGACCAACAGACCCCTATAGTCCAGTAGGTATCAATTCCACTGTGCTCCCCATTGATTCAAATCCTGTCCCCCCTCCTCATGAGGACCAGCCTCTTAACAGATCCCCTTTGACTCATGCAATGGTCCCTACCACCACCAATTGCCCCTCCCACCACACCCCTACATTTTCAAAAGGTCAGTCCCTTTCAATCCCCTATGATCACTTTATTCACTTTATCGCATCGGCTACATTGGAAAAGAGAACATGATTCCACTTTCAGTAAAGAGGGCCGCACTATCTAAAGTCCCCAAGCCACCTTTGGAGTCTAGTGTCTTGGATCCAAACTCTATGTCTGACCCTCCATCTCTAGTGGATGAGATCGAACATGATCCAAGTAACGTCTGTTTCAACTCTACCAAACCAGTGGACAAAATTGAACTAAATGGAAGATATTGGCCCATGAAGCACCCTCATTAATACTAGAAAGTGGTCTGGTTACAAGAGGAGGAACCAAGAGGTTGGCATCCCAAAACTCTTCAGATCCTATCTCTCAATCTTTAAATGCCAAGAAACCCAAGGTCCTAACCAATCCTGAGGTACAAATCTCCTCAACTATTCAGGTGGTGGCTACTAGGCAATCCCACCAAATACAATGAAATACCTTAATTGGAACTGCTGAGGGCTTGGGAACCCTCGGAAAATTCGAGAACTACACCACTTGGTATATCATAAAAGTCCACACATTGTCTTCCAAATGGAAACAAAGTGTAATAGACATAAGGTGAAACATAGCAGCAAAGAATGTGGTTTTTCCAATAGTTTTACTATAGACATCAAAGGCCTTAGCAGAGGTATAGCCTTAGTATCGAAAGAGGACCTTGGAGTCAATTTATTCCCTTACACTAGATATCACATCTCAGTAGAGGTACTCAACTCTGAGTGTCACTGGCCTTTACCCTCATAGGTTTCTATGGTTACCCTAAGGCACACAAAACAACATGTAACTGGGACCCATTGAGAGCCTTGAAACCTAGTTCTACTCAGGCTTGGGTCTGCCTTGGTGATTTCAATGAAATATGCTTTCAACATGAGAAATTGGGTGCAGTAGAAAGGCCCTAGAGATTGATGGAAAACTTCAGAGCTACAATTGAGGATTGTGACCTTAATGAAATTTCCTTCAAGGTGGATTACTTTACCTGGAGCAACAAAAGAGATGGTGCTCAGCTCACTAAAGAAAAACTGGATAGGGTCTTAGGGAACATGCCATGGTTTAACCTTTTTTTTCGAATAGCAGTGTCACAACCTTAACTACTCAATGTTCAGATCGTGGCCCCATCCTATTATCAACTGAATCAAGCTCGAGGGTTTGTGAAAAACACCACAGGCCCTTTAGATTTGAAGCTCATTGGAACTCTAGAACGGAATGTGGTGACTTGAAAAAAAAGGCCCAGGATGAAACACCAAACCAGAATTCAAAGATGCAGGAATTCTCAGATAGCCTCAGTAGATGCAAGGTGTATATGTAGCAATGGAGCAAGAACATTTTCAAAAACCAGAGCTAAGAAATGGACAAGCTGCTTGAAGAAGAGGATACAAAATGGAAAAAAAGAGCTAAGAAAACTTGGCTTAAGGAAGGAGATAGGAACACGAAATTCTACCATATGTGTGCAAACCAAAGAAAGAAACAAAAAGCCATAAACAAAATCTCCAATGAAACAGGTTTTACTGCTACAAAGCTAGAGGAGATAAGTGGCATGTTTAACCTTTTCTTTAAAGACCTTTTTACTACCTCCCAGCCTAAACTTATTGATGAGTGCTTAGAAGATATGGAGAAATCAAATGAAATGAATGCCTTCCTCTCCAAAAACATTTCTATGGAAGAAGTTAAAAAAGCTATGCTCAACATGAATGGTCTAGGGTCCCTAAGACCCGATGGCTTCCATGCCATCTTCTATCAAAAGTATTGGGAGGTTGTAGGCCAAAGAACCTACTCAGCTGTGCGGGAAGCTTTCAGTTCTGGTGTCTAGCCCAAGGACTACAATGCTACCCACATTGCATTAATTCCAAAGAACAAGAACCCCATCAAAGTTTTTGAATACAGGTCAATCTCACTTTACAACATTATTTACAAGATATTGGCAAAAGTCCTTGTTAACGGGCTAAAACCACATCTATCTCAGCTTATTTCTCCATCTCAGGGTGTCTTTGTCCCAGGCAGACTAATAACAGACAATACCATCATAGCCTTTGAAACAATGCACACTACAAGCAATTTGTTGAAGGGTAAAGATGGCCGCATGGCACTCAAGTTGGATATGAGAAAAGCCTATGATAGGCTCGAATGGCCATTTCTCGCAGCTATAATGACAAAGATCAGGTTTGCCTCGAAATGGATTGATACCATCATAAACTATGTAAATTCAGTTTCATACTCTATCCTTCTCAATGGTATTCCTCAACTCTCATTCTCACCATCTAGAGGCATTAGACAAGGTGATCCACTCTCCCCATACTTGTTCATCTTATCTGCAGAGAGTTTGAGTAAGTTAATCCAAAAAGCTAAAATTAAAGGAGCAATCATAAGAGTCCCTATTGGCAGGTCTGGATTGCATGTCAGCCACTTATTCTTTGTGGATGATTGCCTCTTGTTTTATAAGGCAAACCCTCTAGAGTGGTGTAGATTACTCTTCCTATTGGAGAAATATGAAGAAGGTTCAGGTCACAGGCTCAACAAGGATAAAACTTCTATCTTCTTTAGCAAAAATACAAGAAATGAAGCAAAAGATCTAATCATAGCAGCTACAGGCATCCAATCTTCCCAACCTTATGACAGGTATCTAGGATTACCAACTCAGTTAGGGAGAGACAAACTAAAAGGCTTCAAAGCATCATTGATCGCGTAAGAGGTAGAATAAGTAACTGGAAAATGAAGCATCTGAGTCAAGCTAGTAAGGAGATTCTCATCAAAGCATGTCATTAGGCAATAGTCAAAGTAGTTTGTGGCTAATCCTAGCAAGCTAGCATCCCCTCACATAGTTGATCAACTTGGGCGTGGTCTCAAATTAAAGAGTCATGCATATGGAATAAGACATGTATTTCCATGGCGCTTTGCCCCATTACTTATCTTTTTAAAGCAGTGGTATTTTTTTTTTTTTTTTACATATAGATTATGCTAATTTATAAATTATGATACTCAGCCCCATGATTTTGCAGATAACCTCTAATGTACTACTTGTGCAAGCTACACTTTATTTCCCTTTAAAGAGAAAAGGGACCCAAGAGTCCCCTATTATGCCAACATCTCATAATTATGATATATACAATTCTACACAATGTGCATCTATGTACATAAGGAAGAAACACGTCGATGTAGTCATTAGTATGTTCACTGCAAGGAAAAGAGTAAAACTGAGCTTAGTTTTTCATGCCCCATCTCTGTATACAACGGTAACCAATTGGCTACAATGATGTTTGGGGTTAATGCTTTTGTGTTAATTAGTGCAGCAGGATATTTCTTAAAGACACCGACTTATGGCAGTTTTTTTTACATCTAAAGACTTTATAATTACATAAGTACATAATGCATGCAAGTAGCCATAACACTTTAAAGTCATCACCATCCAATATATCTCATATAAATCATTCCAATGCTAATACACAACCTACAGGGAAAGACTAACCTTTTCAAATTGATCAAATTTGCCTACCAATTTGCACCAAATTGGTTTTCCATGTTACATGTTACCCATATTGCTACTTTAATATGCAAGCTACACTTCGCTCAACCCGCATAAAAACACTCCAGTTATTTGCATGGCTGTACATAATCTTGGTGGTTAAGTGCAGAAGAAGCTGACAAATTTAGAATCAAACCAAAGCAAGTCTCGACAAATGTGCTTCATCCACATATAATCCATGGTGTGACCCATATACCATGGAAAACCTGCATGGAAACTAGCCATTGATTTCGTCTACCAAAAAAGTGGCCATGTAAGGATATGTCAGTTTCCCGAAAACCCAACTCCTACCCCAATTAGCTTCCACAAAACCCTGAGCCATGTCTTACTACCAAAAATACCCAAAAACTCAAAAAACTTTATTTCCTAGATTTTTATTGCATAACCAGCTCATTGAGTTGAAGGTAACCGACCCACTCTCTAGAAACCAGACCCTCTCTCTCTAGAAACTCTCTCGTCTGATCACAGCTGGGGGGAGGGGGAGCTTCGACTTACTCTTCCCTTTCCTCTCCTCCATCTCTAACGTTGACCCTGTATCTCCGACGGTTTCTTTTGGTTTTTTTTTAGTTTTATTTCAATTTTTTCAGCCAAATAAGGGGGTAGTTGATCCAAGCTTCTTCGGTGACAATCTTCCTACACGCGCACCATTGGGAGACTCCTCACCCACCGATCTTGTTGTCGTCCTGTTTGGGTGCCATTCGGAACTGTGCGTTGCACCCACGCGTGGGTTGCGGAGAACGTGTGGCACACTTGAGCCACCACGTATCATTTTCCATCGATGCCATGCATGGAAGCTCAAGGCGCAATACACTGACACTGTCTCGACCAACCGATCAGCTCCTTCCCAAAGTGGTGCTTGTCATTCACACGCCACTACCGAGTCCCTTATCTACTTTTCCATTTCTATTTGTTGGTGGTTGTTTGTTGTTTCGGTTTACTGTATTTCCGACTTAATGTCGGAATGTTTTTTGTTGGTACTTGTTTGTTGGGTTTTGGTTGTAGGAAAAATAAAGTGAAATAGGCTATTGGACTTATATCCATAGGAGGATGGGTGTTTTGTTCACTTCTCCTCTTTTGAATGATGGAGTTGGATGCAGGGTTTTTTAATCTCTATTTAATACAGAGACTAATACTCTCTTTTGAGAGTTTTTATGAAGTTCAAACAATGTTCATCGTAAAATTTTTGTGTACAGGAAAGCTTACAACAGGAGTTAGTTTGGCTAGTAACTTGAGTCATAGATATAACTTCCTTATGAATGAAATGATGTCTATTTTCTGTCAAAAAGAAAAAAGAAAAAAGAAAAAAGCAGCTCACTAAGTCTGCCCATGAGACTTAGTGTGGTCCAGGAAATTGTTAAAGAAACTCCTCAACATCTTGTCGGTTTCGTTGTCTCTCCAAAAGCACTCGCATTTCTCCCCTCATATCATCTAGTTGACTCTTGTAATGTTCAACATCTTTCTTATGTTTTTCCACTAATGCTAAGTATTCTTTCTCCCTTTCACAGTCACGTTGTCTTGTAGACTCCGGTATGACCATCTCTCTTAGGCCTCTTGCATATCCTGGTTTCATTCCAAGTACATCCCTAAAGACAACCGTTGCTACCTCCTCAGTACGATTCTAAGCTTCCAACACATCCAGCTTTCCAACCATCTACTTTTGCATATGGACAAAAGAAATAGTTATTGACACTCATGTGTAGTTTATGCATTTATGACTTTCAAAGATTGAAATAGAACCATCAAATTGCATGCAATAGTAGTGGTTGAATGTTAATTATATCACTCACATAAATGTCTTTTGTGGCAGACGTCACAAATTTGTTGTTCTTCTCAGACTAGTGCACATCCTTGTAAAAGTCCACCAAGTTTGCATGTTCAGCCTGGTGTATGTGTGTGGAGTGTGTATAGGTAGATGGATATTAGAATACAGTTATACGCATGAACATGATTACGTTTTTAAAATTTGCATAACACCATCAAAGTATACCACAAAATTTCATACTAAGCCAGGTCTAGCATATTACTAGACCCATATGAAAATCTTAGGAAAATAACTAACATTAAAATGCAGCAATTAATTACTAATTTCAAATAGCACTTTCATCATATCCCTACTGACATAAAGTCTTGTTTTTTGTATGTTGAGCTAGGAGCCCACAACATCGGCCACTACTGTTGTTGTTTAAGCAATTACAGAACCGAGTTAATTATCTTCTCCTCTAGGATCCTCACAAATAATTACACCTTGCAGTGTGATTAATATTGAGCCTCTTCCGATTTTCCCAATTTTTGCTTGAGATTTTCTGCCACAATATCATAAAGTTAGCTATATACAAATAAGAAATAAACCCATCACTAATGTCTCATTTTTCTACCACCTAAAGTTTATTCTTTAACAACCATGTTATACCTTGAATGTGACGCCCCAACTCCCACGTACGGAAATGTTGGAATCATGACATCGGGATGATATCAGCACGAGTCACTCACCCCAATGATAACTGCTCAAGTGTGTGCAATATGCAAAAAATGCACCACAAAAGTCGCAACAGTTAATTAAAAGTTAGCCAATTAAGTACCAGAAATTTAAATACATATTTCCAAAATAAAATGCTTTTAAAAAGTTATACAATTATCTAATATAAATATAATACAAATCAAATACATAGCCAAAAAGTGGAAGAAAAATCCCAATACACGAGCAAGTGATCCCAAATCACTTCTCCGGCAGAGCTGAATCATCAGGCTCTTCATCAACATCATCTGCATCAAAATCTACGATACCATAAAACGATACCGTAGGGTAAAGAATATCACATGAGATATGAATCTCAGTAAGTAACAACCTAAGAGATAAAAGTGCATTAATGCAACCAACAAATATACATACATATGATGCAATATACATTAGACCCAAAACATCATTTTTCCCGAAAATGATATTTTTTCAATGCACGCCAAAATCCCATTATGGCCCAAAACATTCTATTAAAACATTTCCCGCCAT
This sequence comes from Cyclocarya paliurus, assembly GCA_029856935.1. Classification (NCBI taxonomy): domain Eukaryota; kingdom Viridiplantae; phylum Streptophyta; class Magnoliopsida; order Fagales; family Juglandaceae; genus Cyclocarya; species Cyclocarya paliurus. Next base: position 5,638,992 of record CM056956.1, read on the forward strand.
TTTCCTGAAAATGACCCAAAATAATAATCCATCATTTTTCCAAAAAATGGTTCACATAAAATATTTTTATCCAAAACCTGCCATTTCCAAGAAAAATGGCCCAAATATTCAATTTAACCGTATGTACCATGATTTTCCCTAAGGACCATCTACACACCCTAGCTCCCTTCATTACACCACGGGTAACGACCGTGCGAGTGACTTTGTAACAAGCGATGCCCAGTTTCATGCCCAGCGCGTTCGTGGCCAAGCATCCTCTAACCCCCGCCAGCAAGAGGGGCCACGGAGTCAGCACGAGAGCGTTATCATCTCATCTAATCCCGTTGTCACCCAGCGATAATCCAAGGGATGTCACTCAGTATATTCCACTCCTAAGTGACTAGAGGAGCTCCATAGAGATAATGCCCCATCTCGGCTTGGGGTCGTGATACGCATGCACCCAAAAATCCTTTCTCACATGAAAACCCAGTTTTCATTTATAACACATGAAAACGCATGAACACCATGATGAATGTCACGACATTAAACACCACATATAAAATATCCAATATGACATAAAGCACCAAGCATAAGCCAATTCAATATCTAATCTTCTCCTCCAATCCAACCGGCCCCCATACTTCTTGGACTCCAAGTCCGGCAAAACCAATCAAATTGCAGTAAATATGTTAGAGCAAAAATACATTTAAATATTAAAAGTTCTTTGAGAAAATACTTACAAAGATGAAAAGTAACTCTGGAAGATCGAGGGTGACGCCAAAATTGGCGGAGCAACGGTGGGCGATGATTTCCAAACAATGGTCGTGGGTCTCCAAGTGGGAATTCCGAATAAGAGCTTCGGGAGGCTTGGGTTGGTCATGGAGGTCAGTGGAGTTGATGGTGGTGGCTAGTGGTCGTGGGTGGTGGCCCATGAAGGAGATCAGCCAATTTTGAGGAAAATAGGCCTTGGGAGAGTGAGAGAAGGTGTGGTGGCTATGGGTCATGGTGGGGCATGAGATAAGATAGGGGAGGTCACTGGTGAATGGGGAAGCCGTTGGTGGTGGTACGGTGGCGGAAATGGGAGAAAACCATGGGGCTTGGTGAACTTCATGGGAGTGGGCAGCGGCGAGTTAGGGGCTGAGGTTGATGGGGGATGATGGCCGGCAGGAAAGGAAGCTGTGGTGGTAGTGGCGGCATCGTTGGGCAACTCACGGCGGCGCAGAAAATGCACAACCCCAATGGGTTTCACAAAGCCAACAGAAAGAGAGAGAGTGTGTGTGTGGGGAAGGAAGGCTGGGGTGGGGGAGGTCGCCGGAGGGTGGTGGAGCTGGTGGGTAGGTGGGCTGGGCAGTGACACTAGACAGCGGCGCACTGTGGAGGACTGGGGGGAAACGTTTGGAGAGGGAAAAAGGGGGGGTCGTGCGGGAGGCAACAGGGGAGGAGAAAAAGAAAGAAGAAAAAAGAGAAAAGGGAAAAAGGAAAAAAGAAAAAAGAAGGGAAAGAAATGAGATCCAGTCTTTTCATCTTAGGTCACAAACTGATCCAATGAAAATGATTTCAAAATGGCAATTTAAATAAAACTAATTTAAACATAGTGACTAAGTAAAATAAAATATAAAATATAATAATAAACGAATTTAAAATAAAGAGCATTTTAAATGATGAACAATAATTAATAACATTAAAACACATTGAATTAAATTTCACAGTTAAAAGTCAAAAAATAATACCACGTAAATCATCTAAAATTTAAAACAAGAAAGCCCATAATCCTAAGAAATGCAATAATTTCTTAGTCAAAATACACGCAAATATGAGATATCACATTGAAGGCGTCACTTCCCCATCTCCCACGTAGCTTTACCTAGACGAGGGGGTCGACCAAGCTAGCTCCCGAAGTCAAGTACTTCTTGTGTAGCTCATGGTGGAAGGCGATAAATCGCTTATGCAATGCTTTCGTAACTGCCAATCGATGATTATCCGACTCCCAATCCATGACAAAGTCACCCTACATAATTCATGGAGAAGATGCATGTCAGCGATTATAATGCGGCCACTTTTAGTCAATTGCATTGAATGTTTAAATGTCTTACCCGGACATGTTCAACCAACTCATCCTTCTCGAACTTGGGTACATCCGTCCATCTTGCGTAGCTCATGTCCACATAATGTTTCAAGATCCATGTTATTCGTGTCGTAAACATGGAGGCATTCTCACAAAAAGGTGCAGTTTCTCCGTCATTTATCTTCAAGAGAATTTTCCCATGCTTCTGCAACTTTTTAAACTCCGTGCACTTAGCATGCCCATATCCACGTTTCTTCTATACCTGGTTTACTACAGGCACGATGACAGCATCCCCAGCTGTATAACAAAATAAAAGCAATCAATTATCTCATTCTTCATACATTCCTATTTGCCTATTGGACATATACAGTTCAACTCAAGAATTGGTTTCGCACGTGGGGGCTCCCAAGGTATGCTTGGAGGCTGTGTTGAGTCATCAGGTCTAGTGTTCTCGTTATCTCAAAGGGTCCATGAATTGACTATCGGAGGGCATGGTCGGCCCCTAATTGAATACGCTGCAAGTCGTCTAGCATGAAGACCTCGTCCCCTCCCTCTTCCACGACCACTTTGATCCATCGGATCACCTGAATTATATATCTCATCTAACAAAATAACTTAGTAAATGAAGGCATTGTAACAAAGAAACAGCCTGATTAAAAATTTCAGCTAGATTGAATTGCCTTAGCTCCTACAAAAATTGGGTTCATGTCCAAAACCGTGTGTTTTTCAGTGGATAAGTTAAAAAAATGTCCCTGGACTTTACCATCCAATGCTAAAATACAGTAGCAGCCCATGACTCTAACTAGTGTAGTAATTCCACACAAGCATCTCATAGCAAGCATATTAGACCAATTCTACATCATTCTAATTTTACTAAACTAGGGCGTAAAATGATTGCGAGCATGCTGTAATTGATAATCTTTTTTTTGGACATATAGGGTAGCTGATTGCAAGAAGAAAAGTGCTCAACCAGGGTCCACATTAGCAAAATATATGTAGACTAAAACTTCCAACACTAAATCCAGTTTTGACAGGTAAGATTACCCCCAACAAGTCAAAGATAGTACTGGCAGCCACATAACTCTAATTTTTGCAAACCTATATGTTCATTGATTTTCCATGTTCATAGACTTGTATAGCAATCTCTTTTATGACCATCTTTCACGATTGATCAATATCTTTAATTGAATTTACAATTTTTGTGACACAAAAAAGTGATGAACTAGCTAAAATCTAGCAATTATTCTCACCCACATTTGGGTAATTACTTTAATTTCTAGGGATAAACCTGGAAAGTTGTTGTTGTCGATGCCACCCCACTGCAGTTGGTAATCCAAGTAATGGGCAGTTTAGTATTTGCAAGTTTTGGACATGTTAGTGGTCATAGAACAACCTGCATGCACAAACATGTAATAAAATCAGGTGGGAGAAGGATACAAAAGACTCAAATCAACTACAAAACTATGAAGCTAGGCATATTATTCAAAACTATATGGTGTTTACACTTTTAGGATATCAAGGGTTTTGAGTATAAAGCTAACTGATGACTTGACGTGGGTGCAATGCTATGCAAACTATATCTACATACCTTCTACCCTTTACAGAAAACTCTTGGCTTCACTAGCTATAAATATGACATAAATACAAACTTTCTCTCTGCATGATATTTTAATGCAAGCAGCCAAAGCTCCACCCAAGTATTCACTTAATGCATCCCCAGCTAAGTGTCCAAAAACTAAAAAAATATATATAGGTCCAGCCCACTCCAGTAGCCCGAGAATTAATGCTCAAGGATTTTGAGTATAAAAACAAAATACCTGTAAAATGTAGTGGAGGCATACACTAACCATTTCTTATGTCCCAACCAAAGGATACACTCACCTTGAAAGTGAGCTACCAGTTACAACTACCCAGCTTCTACTCATCAAGGCATAGCAGCTACAACCAACCCTTCCTCGAGCAATTAAATTTGGAGTGAAAAGATTTAGGCTGCGTTTGGTTGTAAGACTCAAATGAACTTAGTCTAATGTTAAACTAAATTTAACATTCAAATACTCAACTCTCAAATTACTAAACTTATCTCAACTCAAAACCTTCCTACACGTGGGATCCACAATCTTTTTCAATTTAACACATTTTTATATGTGGGATTCACAACCTTTTTCAATTTCTCATAAAAAGTACTAAACTCATTTTAACATTCAAACACACTTTAAATTCTATTTAGATAGGCCACACATAACTCTATCTACTACTCAACTCATTACTATTCATAAAGAGCTAAGTTCAGCTCAACATCTAAACGCAGCCTTAAGCTTTCTCCAAGTCTAAAACTGTTGCATCTACAGTCTGGCGATAGGGACCTTTTTCTTCCCATGTTTTCTGTATTGTCATGCACTTTGTGAAAGGGGGATACCAGTACATGCACGTACAATCTCTTTTCTTGATTTTATCTGTCAGCACCTTCTCCTCAATTTGGTATATTACAAATTTACCCTTCTTAGGGCCTTCTTTATGTAAAACCCCCGCCCATATGGAAAAGAAATAGCGCCACTTTTTCCCCCCACCTGAGATAAGAAAAAATTATACCAAGTCAATGTAGAAACTGGACCATTCATCCAATTACAATCAAACTGATGCAATTCCTTTATTGAATTTGTGTTCATGGTCAAAATTATATTAGTGCATTTCCCTTTATTCACCAAATGTAGCTCATGGTATTTACTAAATAAAACAATTTTACATGTGTAGTCAACTGCCTTGCACTTTGCAAGAGATAGTTAAGTACACTGTACAATTAAGTGAGGCCCATGATTTCTTTATTATTTACATGTAACTATACATTTCAAGCTAGGTTGCCTAAAATGTTCATGCTTTTCACAAGTCAAATATATTCATCTCTACTATAGCAATTCTCTTTAGCCCTTGAATAAATGCCCCTACTTTTGGCTCACTTTTTTAATTGTTAACCTGCTTACTCTACTAGGAAAGGGAATTTTTCGCTCCCTTTTTCTTGGACGATTTTGGGGTGATTCTAGTTTGCGTCTAGCTATGGAATGGCTACCGCCGTTGGCCTTAGGCCTGCGTCGGCATGTCGCCAACAAACCTTTGTGGACATGATTCTGGATCCTCCACAACCACTTCCTGAGGTGAAGGTTCCTCTTTGGGCGCCACAGATGGTGGAGGGAGAAGTCTGCATTGTTTTCTCAAAGGAAGAGCTTGAGAGATCTGCGTTTCCATTTCATTTTTCTTTGGTGTTGAAGTTTCTTTGACAGAGGCCTACAATGGATGAAATTCGTTCTTTTATTCGTGCTAGATGGGGCCTGAGCAAACAACCGATAGTTTCTTCTATACAGAAACCTAGAAATGTCTTTGTACATATGACAACTGAGGAGGATTTTGTGAAGGCATTAGCTAGGTTTAGTTGTGAAATTGATGGTGTTCCTTATAGACCTTTACACTGGTCTATTGACTTTCATGAGGATCGCAAACCAGTTCGGGTTCCTGTGTGGTTAAACTTGCCAGGTTTGCCACCAAACTATTATCATGAGGATCTTTTGAGAAATATTACATCACCAATTGGGAGGTTTCTGAAGAGAGATAATTCTACCAGATGTGCGACTCGGACGAATGGTGCCCGTGTTTGTGTGGAGATGCACGTATCAAAGGATCCACTTAAGGCAATACGGATTGGTACCCTTTATCATCCCCTCAGTGTTTATCAAGAAGTGGAATTTGAGATGCTCCCTACTTATTGCCTGCATTGTGGAGTGCAAGGGCATAATGAATTAACGTGTAAATGGCATTTGAAGCAGAGAAAAGAAGGGGTTAAGCAGGGAAAGAAAGATGGGGGAGGTGTCGCCTGGGTTCAGAAGCCCCATAAGGAGATTGCCTCGGTTTTTCAGTTAGGAGAATCTAGCAAACAGGTGAATTTGGGGCTTCAAGTTGCCGATAACCAAATCTTAAAGGAACATGCCTCAAAAGCTATTGAGGGGCAGTCTGAGCCTATTGTCACAGAACCTATTGTCACAAAACCTGTTGCCTCAAAGCCTATTGTGAAGGAATTAGAGGCAGTGGATACTCCCAGTGGCTTGAGTAAAGAAATAGTGGTCCAGTTGGAAAATTCGATGGAGGATATGGAAAAGCAAGGTATGGAAAATTCAATGGAGGAGGCCCCTGCTGTGGTAAATTATTTGGAGAACAGGGAGATCACCCCACAACAATTTGAGGGAAATGTGTTTTCGTTTCATAGCTGAGAAATTATCAGGGCAGTACAGATTGAGTGTATAGCGGATCAAGGAGGTGGAACTGATTTTCAGTTTGAAAAGGCTGTGCATTGGTAGAGATGGAAACTTGCTTGGAGAATGAATCTAATGGTAAAATGGAGCATTTGGAAAAAATTAAAGTGGTGGTTTTTGATTCAGATATCTTGAAAGAAACTGAAGATAAGAAAAAAGCAATGAAGGAAAGGAGTTCTAAAAGGGTGGTTCGTAAGCCCTCTAAACTAAATATTTGATTATGTCTTTTTTTATATTGGAATGCTAGAGGTTCAGGGACCTCGAGAAAAAGATTAAAGTTGTTAATTAAGAAATTCAAGCCCAACGTTATTGCAATTGCTGAACCTATGTTGCAGGAGTCCCGTTTGACTTTATGGAAGGAAAAACTGGGTTTTGAGAATTATTTCTCTAGTTATGCTGGGGGTGGTAAGCTATAGATTTTTTGGAGTCAAGTGGTGGATGTCTCAGTAATGAGTATGGAAGATCAGTTTATTACCTTTAAGATTACTTATAATCTAAAAGAATTTTTATTGAAATTTGTGTATGCGAAATGTTACTATATGGAAAGATGAAGATTGTGGGATTCCCTAGTTAATTCAAGGTTCCCCCATTTGCCTTGGATGGTGGCTGGGGACTTCAATATTATTCGTGCGAATCAGGAAAAGGGGGGGGGGGGGTTAGTCCACGATTAGATGTAGCTATGGAGAAGTTTAATGACTGGGTAGAAGCTAATGGTCTTCGAGAGATGCCATTCACTGGGAACTTGTTGTCTTGGTGTAATGGTCATTTTGTTCTTTCTAGACAATGGGTGAGATTGGATCCGATCTTTATGAATATGAATTGCTTGAATGTGTTCCCTGCTACAGGATTATCTTACTTACACAGATCATCCTCTGATCATTCTCCCATGGTCATTAATTTGGAGCAGGATAATTTTCGTTATGGCTTTCCATTTTTTAAATTCTAACAAATGTGGGTCTCCGATGAGCTATTTTTTTACTATGTTGTGAGGTTTTGGCAAGAGGATCTGGTACAAGAGGTTAGTAGTCTAATGAAGCTTATGATTAAACTTAAGAGACTGAAAGTTGCTTTGAAAGAGTGGAATAAGTGGACGTTTGGCAGAACGGAAGATCACATTGCTGAACTTGAGTCTTGTATTGAAAGTTTAGAGGTGTCTTTGCAGGAGAATTATTCTATGGAGATAGAGGATGATCTAATTGCATCTCAGGTTGAATTATAAATTTGGAATGATAAAGAACAGTTGCAATTGCCTCACATGGCTAAGCAAAGTTGGATAACTAAATGGGAGGCATCTTTAGAATTTTTCCGTGCTATTTCTATAAGGAAAAATCAAGAGATATTTTCAATGTCTTTACAAGATGGTTATGTTCTCTTTAATCTCGAGGAAATACACAATGGAGTAGTGCAATATTTTCAGTCTTTTCTTTGTGAGAATAATAGTAATCATGCATTGCCTGATTTTTCTAACTTTGTGCAACCTGTTTGTTTCAGATCTTGAGAATGAGGTGTTGTGTAACCTTCCTCAGCCCAGGAAATTTTTGAAGCTCTTGAATCTATTCCGATGGATAGTTGCCCTGGCCCAGATGGGTTTGGCGCAGGATTTTATAAATCATGTTGGCATATCGTGGGTGCGGATGTTGCTGAGGTAGTGAGGGGTTTTTTTAGAGGGGTTACTTACCAAGGTTCTATAATGCAACATTTCTAGCGCTTATTCCTAAAGTGAGCAATCCAACAAGTTTTGAGAAATTCAGGTCGATTAGCTTATGCTCAGTTTTCAATAAGTTATGTTCTAAAATTTTGGTGAATCGGCTTTCGCCTATTCTCCATAAGATTATATCTCCTACGCAAGGTGTGTTTATTGCAGGTCGTAGCATATTTGAAAATATTAGCTTGACCCAGGAATTAATTCATGGAATCCGTAAGTCATGTCACGGAGGGAATATAGTGTTGAAAATTGACATGGCGAAAGCCTATGATAGTGTGTCTTGGGAGTTCTTGTTGAATGTGTTGAAGGCCTTTGGAATTTCTGAATTTTTTTGTATGATTATATGGCATTGTATATCATCATCATGGTATTCTATTGTTCTGAATGGTATCCCCAAAGGTTTCTTTAAAGGAGGAAGAGGCTTGCGCTAAGGGGATCCAATTTCGTCCTATCTATTTATTGTGATGGAAGAAGTCCTGACTAGATTGATAAAGAAGCAAGTTGAACTAGGCAAGATTGTTCATTTTTCTCATCCAAGAGTTACTCCTACTATATCACATCTCCTTTATGCTGATGATACTATTTTGTTTTCTAATGGAGGAAAGGCATCGTTGAGGGCAATCTCAAATGTGTCTAAAGTTTATGAAGAGTGGTCAGGCCAAGTTGTGAGTAAGAGTAAGTCCTCCATTTATTTATCTAAACAAATTTTAGCATCTCAAAGAAGAAGCCCGCTTAGAATTATAGGCTTCTCGAAAGGATATTTCCTTTTTGTATACTTGGGAGCCCCGATAGTTTCAGGGAGATTATTATTCAGGCATTTTGACCCTATCATTCAGAAGGTCCAAGCAAGGCTAGAAGGATGGAAGGCTAAAATGTTATCAAGCGGGGCTAGGTTGTTGCTCATTAAACATGTCGTACAAAGCATGCCGATCCATTTGCTTTCGATGTTGAATACTCCAAACAAGTCATTAATAAGCTTCATTCCATAATGAGCACTTTCTCTTGGGGTAGCATTGATGGCAAGCTGAAGAGGAAATGGTATGCATGGAGGGAGATGAGTAAACCAGTAACTGAAGGAGGCATGGGCATCAGGAATTTAAATGAAGTCCAACAATCACTTCACATGAAATTGGCCTGGAACTTGCTTTCCCAATCTTCTCTTTGGGCTAATTTTTTCACCAAAAAATATGTAGCAGCTATGCATTTCACTAAGATTGATGCCATTAATGGTACTAATTTTTGGAGAATGATTGTGAGATGTATTCCTTTGGTAATTGATAAGTCAAGATGGAAGGTTAGAGATGGGAAGCTCTCATTTTGGAGGGATAACTGGTCGAGTTTGGGTCCTCTAGTTTCTTCTCAAGCTATTTCTGAATTGCCGGATCTGCAGTTAGAGGCATGTAAGGATGATAGAGGATGGAATAAAGAATTGTTTTCTAGGTTATTGGGCAATGAACAAGCTACTGAGATTATTGAGAAGCTTGGTAGAGTAAAATCGGGTATTGATACCCTGATTTGGCTTCCAAACAGTGATGGCAAGTTTTCTACTAGTAGTGCACTGGAGTGTATTCATACTAGAGTTCTAGTGCTTGCATGGGCAAAATGGTTTTGCATCCAGCATTACCAAAGAGAATTTTAGTTACAATGTGGAGAGCTTGGCACAACTACTTACCAGTTGATGTGGAGGTTTGCAAGTTGAATATCCCCATGGTATCAAAATGTAACTGCTGCTCATGTGGCCAAGAGGAAGACCTTGATCACATTTTAGCTAATGGAGAGCTGGTTGAACACGTCTTGGCTAGATTTGCTTCAATGGTAGGACTTCCTTGTTTACACGGAAGGTCATGGAGGGAGAGAGTTGAGTCTTTTCATAGAAGGGCTAAGCTATCTACTAAGGGGGGTCAACTGGTTGGCATTTTGCCTCCTATTATTTCATTATTTCTTAGATATTGTGGTGGAGAAGATGTCAAGAGAGAATGGATGATAGAAGAATTTTTGTTGATTCGGTATGTGCTTCGATTAAATTCTGGTTGGTTTGGGTGGCTTTGAAAATTAAAGAGTCCAAGAGAATGAGTTCTTTGGATGATACTTTGTTGAGGAATTTGCAGATTCCTTCTAAGCATCCTTCAAATAATAAAGTTCAATTAGTGAAATGGAGGAGACCAACGGCAGATTTTGTGAAGTTAAACATAGATGGATGTTCTATGGGGAATCTGGGTGCTGTTGTCTCAGGTGGGGTGATCTGGAGTGCTAATGGCCAATTAATTTGTGGTTTTGCAAATTTTCTGGGTGAAAGACAAATTATGCTGCAGAAGTGCTAAGTATTTTGCACACCCTTCGTATGGTGGATATGATGGGGCTTAGACAGGTGGAGATTGAAATGGATTCAAAACTGGTAGTGGATTGGCTAAAAAAGAAACGTTGTGGTTTATGGTATTTTGAGGATTTTTGGGAAGAGATTTTGCAGAGACTAGAGGGGATTCAGTTTTCCATTAATCATATTTTTAGAGAAGCTAATGCTATTGCAGATGATTTAGCAAAAATGGGTGCTAAAGGCTTGAACAAGTTATGGGTTGGTACTGATAGAATTCCGGCTTCAATCAAAGGTTTAATTAGACTTCACATAGGAAGTGTTCCTTATATTCGTTGTTGATTATAATGATTCTTGTAATTTTTTCATTGGTTATTTTTTCTTCTGTTAGGGGAAATAAGTGCACTGCTTGGATGAGTTTATGGTTTATATGTAAGTCCCTAGCGCTAATGATTTGTGTATGGTTTCCTTAGCCATAAGTAAGGATTTATGAATAAAATTTGGGCGATGATCACTCCTGGACATGTGATCGCTCTCTCTTTTTTTTAAAAAAAATAAAATAAAATAAAAAAACCTACTTACCCTACCAACATGCAGCTAGCATTATTCTATAAACATGAAAACTGGTTGTTCAATGTTTCCAACCAATTTACTCAATATTATTTGCAAATTACATGGATATTTGGGACAAGCAATGGAGCACATTATTACATAAAACCAGAAAAATAATCTCATCACCATCAAACCACTTTCTTGTTGTTCATTTTGCACCTTAGGGTGCATTTTGACTTTTACCTGTTGATTTCATTTGACAAACTTGCCCAGATTTTAATATAGGTATGTCCTCACAATATGAAATAAAATCAGTCCATGTTCATATGCCAAAAATGGTTCAACCCTTTAAGTTGTTGTTATTCTTCTATGGGGTTAGTTATGTACTTTAGCTTATAAAACTATTTATGTGAGGTAAGGTAGGGCTTTTTTTTTAATATATTAACCACTAATGGCCATGAAATTTGCTAGATAGGGGGGATTAGTTTATATTCAAAGTAGAGCATATGTAATTATGTTGTTACAAACTCTTCCATCTTCTCTTCTGTACCACATCAGCACCAAGTCTTTGAAAGTTGTAGGATGACCTCTCACTTGCGTTATCATCACATACGTCGATAATCAAGGTTAGTGGATTGTTATGGTATTTATTTTAATTAAAACAATGCAGTAAAAGAGAAAGGGCTAAAGTAGAACTTGTTGTCCATGTAGTATTCCTGCCATCTCACTCCCCGTAAAGCATACACCTATTAAAACAACCACTCCAATTTAGTTAACTCATTATGTACAAGTTCAACCATTACAATATTTACATGCAAATAAAACTAAAGCTTCTCCAACTTATCACAAAGAAAAATGGTATGTGGGTAATGGCCACATACCATTTTAGGGGACATATATATGGTGTTTATCTTCCATTTATTTTCATGTAGGTGGCCTATTCTGACACGGACTTTTCATCTGTGGATAGGCCTTATGGCCTCATCAGAATATTCCCCTTCCCCATATGCATCTTTTGAACTAGATGCAACAAGGGCATCTTCTATTAATGCTTATGCTGAATTCCTACCTTGAACACCCGGTTCTCCCACTTCTCTTACATCAATTTGCATAGGTTCTATATCAATTCTTTTAAGTGGAGTTGAGACTGGAACATCATCACACTACATAGTACGTAATCATATGATGATTCATTTTCTTGATAGGCATCATCGTCACTTGATTCACCATCAATATCTTCTAACACCCTCAACACTAGTGGAATGTCATATACAATCCTATTTGTGAACTTATGCAACATACCAACTACCTTTCATCCTTAAATCTCTAATGTAAAAACACTGGAAAGCCTGGCATGCAAACACAAATGGTTCTCCCTTATACTAAGTCTTGTCAATGTTGACACTAGTCATATGGTCATCCACTTATACCTGTCATTTTTTTATCACCAACATTAAACCAATAACATCTGAACAAGTACACCTGATGCCCTCCCATGTAGTGTAGGTCCACGACATCATTGATAACACCATAAAAGTTGATACTATTACACTAATGGACACTCTGTAACGCCCGTCCTTGCGGTGGGTATTTTTACAAAATATTTTAGAAAATACGACGGGAATTACCGTCCGATTTAAAACACTTTTACTATTCTTCCCATGGTGCAAGACTCTACGTTATAAAATAAAATGTGTTTTTATAATAAGAGAGGCTTGGGGTTTAAGAAAGTAGAAAATATAAATCTTTAAAATAAAAAGGCCTTTTCTTACATTTAGGACCATCATGCCTAGACTTTCGTGCCCTTCTCCTTTGGCCGTGTCCCTCCTGAGCGTCTTACTCATTCAGTTCCTGTGGGGGGAGGGGCACACATAAAAACTAAAATGAGTCGAATACTCAGTAAGCATTACTTCATACCGTTAAAATATAAAAACATAGGTTTTCAATCATGCATTCATCATTCCATACATACTATACGCACATGCATACATGCTTTTGTTCGTAAACATCAGTAGACGGGGGTTTTCATATTTAAAACGTGTTTTTCTTTTAGTAAAACTTTCCCTCGTTACTGCCTTCATTTCTTAAAGAATGTCATGCATTCATACATTCTTTTCTTATCACTTTCATATGCCAGTGCACACTGTTACGCTCCGAGTGCTAGGGTTAGCGGCCTTTTGGGCCGATGGATTCACCCGTGGCCACGGGTTGGAATCCCTTTCCGTCAGGGATGCAGCACTGGGTGCACTACTAGATACTACCGCCCGGAATTTCAGTCTGCCCATTCATTCATTTGGGTACTCCGTTCATTCATTTCATGTGGCCGTTATGTATTTTCATACATTCATACATGCTCATGCCTTTCTTGCATTCTTTCTTACATTCATTCATTCATGGCAACTCTAGAGAGTCGTAGCTTTCATTCATTTCATGTGCATGAGCATGCCTTTCCTTTCTTTTCATTTCATTTTATGCTTTCATGGAAAAACGTCTTTTCGTGAGAAAACATTATTTTCTTGAGAAAACGTTCATTTGGGGCGAGAGCCCGAAAACATCTTTTTGTGCATCGTCTTTTCTTTGAAAATACATACAATAGATACTAATATAGTCATCCATTCACATGCATACAGTTAATACTTTGGGTGCGTGAACAGGGGCTGCCAAAGGAGGTCGTATATACTTATACTTCAAATGCGTTACTTTTCGTTCTTCTTTTTCGTAAAAACGTCTGCCCTTGAAAAGGGAAGACCATCTCTTTTCTTCGTTTTCATAAGGAAAAACATTTATTTTTCTTTTTCTTTTTCATATCTTTAGAAAACTCTAGAAGAGTATGAACGTAACACTTACCTGGACTCCATGCTACTTTCATACCATACAGTTCATTCATACCGTACAGTCCATTCATGTGCGTGTCAGATGGAAACCTACATGTATACATAACTTTAACGTTATTCTCTATCTAGTGCATAAGCAACTGACTAGAAATAGAGCTATGCTTTACTTAGAGAACACTTTCCTTCTATCCCGTGCTCTTTCACGTTTCTTACTATGATAAAAACCCTTAGAGACCCATTACGGTCTCTACTTCCATCAACCTTGACGTTCTACTTCGAGTGCTTACTCACTAGGATGAACCCATGTTCATCTTAGGATTAAGACACTAGGACCTTTGTCCTGTTCTTCTTATTAACCACATTCCGACGCATGACTTAGACCAAACAAGTTATGCATCCCATTCTTAGACAGTACCTTCATCATCACCTTCATATATCTTAGCTCACTCTACTTCTCATGACCATCTGTACACATCACACGGCTCTACGCCACTCCGAGGCTTAAGTACCGCGTCATCATACTTAGGACAGATTACCCATTATTTATGGTAAATCCATCCGGCACATGTGTCTAACCAGACAACACACGTACTTTACCCGTTTATCATCTAAGACCAACATACCTCACATTAGTCATCGGGTCGTATGGACAAGCGCCATACTCCGATACCATCCTTCCCTTACCCGGCTAGCACGACTCTCTGTGCTACCCAAATCTCATGACAGTTCATCCCAACACTTAGCCGACGAGACTCTGTTCATAGCTACACTTTACGTCACGCCATATAGCTCGAGACTATTCCCAAGCTACACCGTGACCTTGTCACATCACCTCACATACATCTTAGGTCATCACAGCGCAACTCCATGATGGACCACGTCGCTTCATGATGTTGCCCAATCATGCTTCCGCTGCACTGCTCTGATACTTCTTAGCCACTTCGCACTTATTCCCGGCCATAAGTCAATCACATGGCGACACCCGTCGCCTTGGACTACAGCCATACTTTACAGCCATTTTGGGACACTATTCCACAGTTCCCGACACCATACACCAAGTTCTTCCCTTAACAACTACGCAACCACCATCATTTTTACGACACGCCATACAGTGTATTGCTGTACCTCAGAGAGTACACTCCATGCATACTCCTTCCACACACTACGACACATTACCATTACAGCACATGCGTCGTATGGTGCATCATCCCATCACATGGAGTACACTCCACGTGTACTCCATTACGTCACTACCACACATCACTATTCTGGCATACATGCCATATAGTGTATCGTCTCACCACATGGAGTATACTCCATTCACAGAACTACGTCACATCACCATTATGGCATACATGCCATATGATGCATCGTCTCACAACATGGAGTACACTCCTCGTGTACTCCATTCACAGAACTACGCCACATCACCGCTATGGCCTACACGTCATACGGTGCATCGTCTCACAACATGGAGTACACTCCTCGTGTACTCCATTCACAGAACTACGCCATATCACCACTATGGCCTACACGCCATACGATGCATCGTCTCACAACATGGAGTACACTCCTTGTGTACTCCATTCACAGAACTACGCTACATCACCATTATGGCACACACGCCATATGGTGCATCATCTCACCACATGGAGTATGCCCCGCGTATACTCCATTCATAACACTCCGCTACGTCACCAATATGGCACATATGCCATATGGTGCGTCACTCTACCACATAGAGTACACTTCACACGTACTCCATTCACAATAGTACACCACATCACCATTATGGCACACACGCCATATTGTGTATCATCCCATCACATGGAGTACACGTGGAGTGTACTCCATTACGTCACTCCACCACATCACCAATACAGCATATATGTCGTACGGAGCATCATTCCACCACATGGAGTACACTCCACGTGTACTCCACTCACAGCACTATACCACATTACTACTACCGCACGTGCACTGCAACCACACTTCACAGCACAGTCCACAACACTACACAGCACAGTCCACCACGCCAACAGCACAGTCCACAATATTATATAGCATACTTCCCAATACGCCCAACACTTCACGCCACAGTCCATCACACCACCATCATACTACATAGCAATCCTATAATACTAACAGCACAGTCCACAACCTAGTCAACTAGCTAATATCTAACATAAATAGTGAGGGATGAAGAATTATACCATCGACAGGATAACCCGTGCGTCGCTTGTTGACCGTCACAGCGAATACGCTGAAGGAGCGTACGGGGTGGCTACACCGCCTACAGTGACTATTTAAGTGTTTGGATAGCTAGGTGTGGTCTTGGAAGGGCCTAAGGTGGCCTTGATGATGGCAATGAGCATAACACGGCAGATCTAGCCATGTACAATGGCGGTCAGTCACGCGCAGTGACTGTCCATCACATGCAGTGATTACCCACCACATAAAGTGGTGGTTTAAGCTTGGGCTAAGCTAGGGGAGGTTGCTAGTGGAGCCGGGGAGGCTCAGTGGTGGTCAGTACAGTGGTCTACGGTGGCTGGCCTTGCACTGTGAGGGAGGAGGAACCGTGGGAGAGTGAGAGAGAGTGTGGGGCCATGGGTGGTACCGTTGGGTTCTTGGTGATCTAAGGGTGCCAGCTGGGGTGGTCGCTCACCGTGGGTGGCAGCGCACGGTGGCGGATCGGGTTAAACCTGTGCGTGACAACGGGAGACACCGGGAGGTGGAGGAGGGGTCTACCGGTCCTGGGTTTACTGAAGGAGGAAGGGGGAGACCTCAGGAGTCTCGTGGTGGTGTCCGGTGGCCGAGATGGCTAAGCACGACGGCGCTACGGACTTGCACAGTGAACCCGTGCGTGGAGGAGCTTAAGCTCGTGCATGGAGGAGGGTGGCTGCATGGGAGGGGCTGAGCTCGCTGGAGGGGGCCCGTCGGTGGCAGGGGAGGCTACCGTGGGAGTGGTGGCGCCGGAAGATGGTGCACGGCAACGCTGGAACATGAAGCCCGTTCGGGCTATGCGTGGCCGAGAGAGAGGAGGGGCGAGCGTGTGGGTGCAAGGTCGGTATGGGTAGACTCGCCGGAGGGAGAGGAGCCGGTGGTGGTGGTCGTGAGGCACGGCGGCGCCAGGCTGGAACCGATCGGGCGAGAGAGAGGCTGCGTACATCGCAAGCCAAGAGGGGAGAGAGAGGGTTGGGGGAAAAGTGAGGGAAAAGAGAAAGGGGTTAGGGTTTTATCTTAAAACCCGACATCTGGGGTCTATAAAATGGTCTACAATGACCTTTAAATACTGATTTGAAAATGCGTAAAAGCTAACTTATTTAAAAGTACTGAGAGGAATTAAGATAGGATATTATTTAAAATAATATTCCTTCATCATTTATAAAATGATTAAGTTTTACTTAAAATATTTAAAAGAGTAAAACTATTAAATAAATAAAGATTCCATCATTATTTAAATCACCTAATATTTTAAATAACTGGAATCATTTATATAAAATGATTCCCTACAATTATAATATTTTTGGAGCTCTTCAACGATATTATGATTGAGTTATTTAAAATATTCTTTATTTAAATAGTAATAGGAATCTTCTATTTAAAATACACCTTGCTTTAAAACATAAAACTAGCTTTATAAATTATGTAGTATCTTTTAAAAACACGTAATTGGGGTCTGGCATGCATAACGAGGCTCTTAGACACTAAAGAGAGGGGTGGGCAGGCTAACGCATGTGACGTAATTGCTTACATCAGAAGAAATGAAGGAGCAGGGTATTATACACTCGTTACCAACAACCCCCAATTTTGTGTCCGTCGCCGAACTTGACGTTGTTTCGTATGGAATCTTTTCCTATTTATAATGCAAGTAGCATATAATGCAACCCAATTGTCAGGACCACAAGCTAAGGCATATAGATCAGTGGACACATCAAGTGGGTTGATGGTACAATGGTCTTGAACCTAAATATTATTGTTTGAAAATCACCATTTATAGTTTCATCATAGTAGCCAAATTAGTGCATTATTCTAAGAAGAATGTCAGTTCAAACTAACTTACACATTTCTTGAACCAAGCTGGAAACCCTTTTTGATGCATGCGATCAATTGAAGTTGGGTTTTACACCTTACATTTCTCTTAGTTCTCCCTACACACAGAACACAAGAGGCCAAGCCATATCAGTTAGTTAACTAGGGGATATGCAACATAGAAGGTTGTCCCCAAACAGAATATAGTTTTAGACATTGAGATAGCAAGGATGTCTAGGTAGGGTCCAATCTTAGTGCAGTTGTTAAGCACGTACCAGCATGTTATGATAAAGAGTTTATCTTCTAATTGCAAAGCTACACCCAAGGGATGAACCTTATGGTTGAATATGCCAAATCCATCTATAGTCTCCTCTTGTCCACAATCAATATTGTGGTCCGCTCGATTAAACTTCGTCTCAACATCATTAAGATACATTGAGCAAAATGTCAAGCACTCAATTTGAATGTAGGTTTCCGCTATTGAACCTTCGAGGCGTGCTTTATTCTTAACATACCACTTGAATTTGCCCAAATACCTCTCAGATGAGTACATCCACATATATTGTACTAGACCCCCAAGTAATGCCACACAATGTAAATGGACAGCAAGGTGAACCATGATGTCGAAAAATGATGGAGGGAATATCATCTCCAATTTGCATAGAATGATTACAATATCACTTTGAAGTTGGGAAAGGCAATTTATATCAAGTGTTCTTGCACATAACTCTTTAAAGAAACTGCTAAATTCAGTCAAGGCCAAGGCAATATCACTTCTTAGGTACCCCCCAAATGAAATAGAAAGTAGCCTTTGGAGCAAAACATGACGGTATGGCTTTTCCACCCTGAAATTTTGCAATCACATACAAAAACACAATGAGCAATATTAGCAACAAACCCATCTAGAAATTTCACATCAGCCAGCCAAGAATAAAAATTATTCCTTTCATCATCATGTAATGTGTATAATGCATATGGCATTGTAACACGATCATCTTCACCCTTCAAATTCAATTCCTTTCTGAAGCCCAAAATCTCCAAGTCACACCTGGAATTTATATTATCATTTGTTTTTCTAGGAATGTTCATTAAAGTGCCAAAGATGTTATCGGTTATGATCTTCTCAATATGCATAACATCTAAATTATATTGTAGATGAAGTGATGACCAATAGTTCAACTCTTCAGCAGAGCGTTTTCTCTTTCTAAGAGATTTACCAAATGACACATTCCCAATCATCTATAGCTAGGTTAAAATATCTACTCCATCTAACATCCTTGGTGGCATGTGATGATCTTCTTTAGAGTTGAACAACCCTTTTTTTGTCCTCCAAATGTGGTCTACTGGTAAGAAATGTCAATGTCCCATATAACAATGTTTTCGGCCATACTTCAACCAATTACAATCTATTTTGAATTGCAAGATGGACATGCCAATTTTCCTTTGGTTGATCAGTCAGAAAGATTTTCATAGGCAGGAAAGTCATTGATTGTCTACAATAAAGCAACATGTAGCATGAAGGTTTCCTTTGTGGAGGCATCATATGTAGGTACCCATGTTCCCAAATATCTAGCAATCATTAAGCAACGACTGCAAATAAACATCAATGTCTTCCCTGGTGATTTTGGCCCAATAATAATAAGGGATGTAATGAAAAATGGTTCTTTCATACATAACCACGGTGGCAAGTTATAGGGAACAAGGATCATTGGCCATGTGCTACAGGCTTTGGCCATATTGTTGAAGGGATTGAAGTCGTTGCTTGCCAAACGGAGCCTAACATTCCAAACATCATTAGCAAACCGCACTCTAATGACCTTAACTCTTCATATGAGTGTGACAATTCAGCATCCAAAAAGGCTGACCACAACAAGCTAAGGAGTATATCAAATGACTTTATCAACCAACCTCCAATTCTTTTAATGTGTAACAATTTGACAATGAACAACAGTTTTGAGAATTTTGTACAGTAATTGAAAAGTTGACGTCAGGCATTCTCTAATAGCTGATCAAAAGTTGACTCCCAAGGTTTAGATATTGATGGATCAGTTAAAAATGGAGTGTTGTCGTGGGGAACGTCATCAACAAAGGTGCCTGCCCATATGTCCTCTAACATATGGTCCATGTCATCATTAGTACTAATGTCGAGATCATCATCAATTTCATTGACAATCTGTGTTTCCTCCTCCCCATGAAAAATCCATTAGGTGTAGTTTGGATTGATCCCTTTTATGAACAAGTGACTCTTCACTTGATCTATAGGTAGGAAGAGATTATTACAGCATATCCAGCATGGACACCGAATGCGATCACTTCCCATGGTGTGGTTTTGTGCCATTATAAGAAAATTGTTAACCCCTTCGGCATATACAAGTGATAGAATTTTATTGGGCAAATTCATCCAGCTTTTGTCCATCTAAAAAAAATGATACAACATTATTAGCTAACCGGAGATCTTCAACATAGGTAGAAAGCAGATGGGAGAAGATTTTGAAAAAGTAAACTGGTGAATATAAGCTCACTAATGGTTAAAGTTATTTGTGTACAGAGGAAAAAACAAAGGAGAGAGAAGATGCTAACGCAACGGTGTTGCCGAGCTGTTTAGTATCGAGGGATGAAGATTATGGTCAGTTTCATCAAGTGAAGTTCCTATATACCATGTCCCATGGTTGTGATATGGACAGCAATGATTGCAAGTGGTTGTTATCAAACTAGATGAGGCAATTTAAATGTATGGAAAGGGGTAGTAAATGACAATAGGAAATTATTTGATCCTACCATGTAAAATATAGGACCAAAAAGTATTTGTTGCTATCTCCCATGCATAATGCATATCAGGATGCAAGTAGAAGGTATAGACGAGATGTGACTAAATTGGAGGTTATGACAACAATAACTTGATTTAGAAAGCGTACGTAGACAATAGTGTTTTAGTAACTTAATAAATCCTGATGGTTACAGTCAAAGAGCCACTACAACACAATTGCTTTTTAATGATAGTTGGAAAATTGTGATAGTCCCCAAACCATCACTAAAAAGCATTTTCTATGACGGCTTGTGGAAACCGTCACTAAAGACAGATGAGATTTTTTTTACATTAAAACATATGAAAAATTTACGTTCTAACTTCACATATACGTTCGAACATTGTGGCTATTTATGTGCGAACGTGAAATGTTTTGGCGCCAATGTTCGAACATTATTAATTAACGTTCAAATATTAATTCTAAATTTAAATTAAATATGACTCGAATTTAAAAATTCTGTAGTTTTTATAGTGCATAATTTCTGAACAAGTCTAAACAATTGACTTGTATATATTTATATATACAGAGTTTGTAAAATATAATTATGTATTTATATATATAAATATATATTTATATATACATATATACTTATGTTTATATATATTTGAAGTACAGTGATTTAGTATAAAATTGGAAAATCTAACAATAAAGAAGATTGAGAATTGAAATTAAAAAGTAATAGATATATTAAATAATATTGTTCCTTACATATATTAAAAGCAAAATACAAAATATGATCGAATTTTGTAAACAACACTCAGATGAATGCGTTGTTCATGAAATTTGTACTCCATATCTCCTCAGTCAAGCTATCAACCTTCTCATTGAGGATACCTACACGATGGGCAATCTCAGTTACAGACTCCTCTATAGCCACGATATGTCGATCGATAAGCGCAATCGGCTGTGAGATCACCGCATCAACCCAAGCAGGCCACGCATCTCCTGTAGATGTACTCGTCTGTTGCTGGCTACTACTCCCCACACCGGGCTCAGGCTGCGTCGGAGGAACTAGATCCTTTAAAAGGGTGGCTGACATCAAGGATACCCCATCATCTGTCCAATGCTATGTCAATGTATGCTCATGTCGAAGGGGCATATCTTATCTTTTACCCGCTCCTCCAGCTAGGTTGGTACTTTTCGAGCAAGTAATAGCTGGCTGATGATGACATCGTATGGGAGGTTGTCCATGGAGATGATGCTTGTCTCGTAATGAATCCCTTCAAAGATGTGCAGTGGCAAATTGATGAGATCTCCATATGCCACTCATATCAAAAACTGTGCCCGAATCTGACTAAATGTGGTCTTATATGCCACAAAATCCAGGTTTGTTGCAACAATAAGCTGCAACATGCGGAAGAAAGGTAGCATATGTATTTGGTTGAAGGCGTTCTTTCTCTCGATCTGCGTGCGTTCTCTTCTGGTAAGGATGTAGAAATCCTCGTCTCAATCATCATCCCGAGCCTCACGGCTAGTACCCTTGTCCTCTGACTAGTCTGCATCTCTGGTTAATGATGGCTCAAATAGGCTAGTAGATGATGCAGAAGTACCTATATCTGCATTGAGTGTGCCGTGTGCAGATGTAGATGTGCGAACCAAGGCTAGAGAGTTAGCTGTAGTTGATGTCTCAACTCCTTCACGAATCCTGAGGAGCTCGGTAATGCCATCTAGTGAAATCTCAAACGAAACACTGCATACAGTCACGGTGTGCAAGGATGCGTCTTGAGGCATGTAGCACATCCCCATATAGAACTCTATGTGCAGATATTTCCCCAGCCTCTACTGATGAAGACATCTCTGAGGTTCGTCTGTTCCCATCTGAGCTTTTCAAACTCATTGATCAGGACCTCTTGCTTCACCATAATAGTACGAGCCCCTATAGGAGCAGTGTCCTAAGTCTCTCCTTCCCTCCCTTGTTTCCTGGTATAGAAAGGATGAGTCATATCTTAAAAATAGAAAAGGAAAAAAAATTATTAGTACTGCATCTTTTGTATTAATTTTAAACTGCTCTGCATTAACGTTTGATCATAGTAAAACATATGTTCAAACGTTCAGATAAAACATGTATGTTATGCCTTACACGTTCGAACGTGTATATTACACGGTTGAACGTATCTATTTTACGTTCGTACGTATACGTGACACGTTCGAATGTATGTGTTTTACTTGAGAACGAAAAAGATAGACGTGCGAATGTTAAAATTAAATGTTTGGATGTAAATGCTACGAAAAGTAATGTCCGAATGTAAAAAATATACATTCAAACATAGAAGGCATAACGACTATGTAATTGAAACATCGTACCTTCGAACGTTCTGTCAAAACGTTCAAACATAATGACACAGAATAGCTGAGTCAACTTAGCCATTCTTGAAATCTCGAAAATCATGTACCACAGTTCTAAGTGGCGAAATGCCACCATAAAAATGAAATATACACTTTAAAAAACTTTTCTACGGTGACCATTTGGCCAATGGCAACCTGTGGTGGCCGAAAAATAGAGTTAAAAATTCGGTCACCACTAACTTCGTTTTGGAACAATTTCCTACTAAATTTTAAATAAAAACCATGTAAGAGGATAAAAGAGGGATGCCTACCTTTTTGTGACGGTTGTGGCGGGTTTGACAGCGGTGGTGATGGTTTAGTGGCGGCGTGCAAACGGTTGAAGATGAAGAACGGTGAAAATGACATTTCTCCTTTCGGTTTTAGGCTTATATACACGAAACGTTCGAACGTCATTCTTAGTAACATTGCAACGTGGAAGGAAATGTATGAACTTGAGAAAATATTACGTTCAAACGTTTTGCTATTGAATTTCCAAAAATATATTAATAATATATTATATTATTAATATATGTTATACATTATAATGTATACTATAACATAAAGCATACTACATCTAATATTATATTATAATATATATAGTATAGAATAGTATATATATATAGTATATATAATATATATATATATATATATATATATAATACATTATATACTATATAATGCTATATACTATACATTATAGCCAAATGTCTATCACTATATTATTATGCTTTCATTTAAAGTATTATACTATCATAGTACATATATATAATATAGTATAATATTATATATATATATATATATTACAGTATATAGAATCTACTATAATAGTATATATATTATACTAAATTATAGCATTATAAATTTTATTTATAATAGATACTAATTATAATATACTATAATATATAATTATTACTAAATTTGAAAAAAATACCATTCGATTGGTAAATACCACCGATCAAACAATTATTTAAAAGCGTTCGACCATTTAAATATAGCATTCAAACGGTTTGGACATATAAGTTCATCGAGGGCTTTTTCATTTCAACACTGCCATCCCCAATTGTTGAAAACCGAGAGAAAAAGTTTGAACGCCCATCAATCGCCACCGTAATCACCACCCATGTCAAACACTCATCCTCCTAAATGAAGGTATGCTATTTATTAGTTATTTTGCTGTTTATTTTTATTGTTTTAATGATTTATTTTTTTTCTCTAGAAAAATTATATTTTTCCATCAATAGGCACCGTAGAACACCACAAATCCACCATAGGATGTTTAGAAATGAAGAGTAGTATGAGTTTTGTCAAAGAAATCGAGACAAAACGTTGTATTTAATGTGTTTTCATGGCCGCTGAGTTGACTCAGCCATAAACGAGCTCGATCTGTGGTGTATTTAATGTATTTAATCTATATGGTGTTTTAATAATTTGCTTTAGTTATGAATTAAATGTTTTTGGTTTTTCTAGATTAATTATTGATTTATATTCTGTGGTGTATGGCTAATAATATACATTTAACTAAAAGTCTTATTTAACATAAAAGAAATCATTAAAATATTTTTAAATTAATTATATAAAATTAATTTATGAATTTGTATATACGATATATAGATATATACATTTTTTATATTTTGAGTTAGGTATAGATCGAGAAAATTGAATAATGTTTTCAAAAATAAATCGAGAAAATCAATAACTATTAAAAAATATTTAATAGTTATAATATTAGTTATAACATATTATATTTATATATTATATATTAGTTATAATATAGTGTATATAATATATTATATAATATAATATAGTATAGTAATTATGTTGTGTAATATAATATATATATATAATATAGTATATATATATAACTAGAATATTAATAAATACCAACTATTGAATAATGTCCTCCCTTCATGTTCAAACATACATTATTTATGTTCAAATGTGAAAAAATTTGGGTGGAAAATTTTTCGCTCGATTTCCTTGCTCTATGATGAGTATTCACGTCTGAACGTTACAATTTAACGTTCGAACGTTAATGGATGAAATTTGAGATGAAATTTATAAACGTTTAAACGTTAAATTATATACGTTCGGACGTGAAAAAATTTGGGCGAGAAATTTTCCGCTCGAATTTAGGCTCTATCATGAGAAGTAATGTTCGAACGTTACAATTTAACTTTCAATCGTTTCAGCTAAAAATTGAGCGGGATGAAATGAACGTACGAACGTACAACTTAAACGTTCGAACGGTCCATCAAATGAAATGTTTTTTGCATGAAAACACGCACAGGAGGAAGCAGAGTCATTTATGCTGCTTCCCAGTTGCGCGCGCGCGCGCGAGAGAGAGAGAGAGAGAGGGGTTAGAGAAAGAAAGAGTTAGAGTGAGAGGGTTAGAGTGAGAGAGAGTAGAGTGAGAAAGGCTTAATATTTTGAAACTATTTTGGTAAGGAAAAACCCTTTTTCTTTTTTAGTGTTTTGCAATTTTATGATATTTTTCTTGTGTTTATATATATATATGTCTCTAACAAGCTAGTATTGTATTTTTTTTTAAGGATTGGTTGTTTTGGCAAGTTTAAAAATTTTGGTTTGTAAGAGGATATTGTGAGTGCTAGGTATATTTCTAAACTTTAGTAATATGTTTATACATTTTGTTGTGATTTTATTGTGGATAATGATGAATATGGGATGTGTATAATGTGAGTTGATTGTGGATTTTGATGAATTGGATATAGGTAGAATATTGTGAGTTGAGTAGTGAATTTTGATTGTATATATATATATAGTGAATATGTATCAATTGGTATTGATGAATTAGAAGGAAATATTTGTGATATAGATTGTGTAATATGATGAATTAAAATGAAAAATTGTGTTGTGTTTATGCTTACTCTTGAAATATTGTGATTATTGTTTGTGAATATTTTGTAAGTTTATAGTGTTTATTGATGAATTAATATGTTTAGAAATATTGTTGTGAGAATATTGTGAATATGTTGTGATATGAATTTGAAATATTGTGATTATTGTTTATGAATTTTGTGAATATTTTATGAGTTTATGGTGTTTACTGATGAATTAATATGTTTAGAAATATTGTTGTGGGAATATTGTGAATATGTATTGATATGGATTTGAAATATTGTGATTATTGTTTCTGAATTTTTATTGAATATGTTTATATGGTTAAAAATATATTGTGATTAGTTTGTGGATTTATGTGAATTTTTTTATATAATATTTCTTGATTTTTTTGGATTTGTTCTTTCTTAAGAAAAATATAAGTTTAGGAACTTAATTCAAGTTAAAATTAAAAACATTTAATATACATTTAATATGGGAATAAATATTTAATATTTAATAAGTATATATAATATATTCATACTAGTTTAATAAGAATATGATTATTATGCAATTTATAAGTAAATAACTTAACTATATAAGTATAATATACATATAAGAACTATAATGAATAATATATACCTACCATTGTGAGGTTCCAAATCATTATATTATTAAATATATATATATATATATATATATATATATATAGTAAAATACTCTTCAAGAAATAAGTCTTGAACCCACCAAATAAGTAGAGAATTGGAATAAATAGATATACTTATTTAAAGTAAAATAAAGAGTAAATAAATAAGGTTCAAATAAATGTTTAATTAGAAATTATATACTTATTGTCTATATAAATAAATAACTCACTCAATTAAGTATATAAAGATTAGTAAACATTTTAGACATAATAACTAATTCTAACTAATATGTGCTTATTTTTGTAAGTAATTAAAATAAATCAACTTATACTAAGTTATAATATAAATATTAAGAAATAAATAAGTAGGAATTATAATAACAATGGTATAATAACAATTAAAATTAAATAGGTATCAATTAATAAGTAACTAAGATATATAATAACAATTAAAATGATAATTTAAGAATAGTAATAATTAAAATGATATAATATTAATTTTATATAACGAGAGAAAATGATCTTAGAGAAATATTTATCAAATTGCTTGACTGTCAAAGTCTCTCCGACCTTGAGAGTTGTCAAACCCAGAGAGTTTGTAACAGTTAAGTAATTAGACTAAAATTTAGACATTTTTTCAAGATCATTCTCCCTCGTTGTGTACTGATAGGAAACTTGTGAACATATTCTTTCATCTCTCTCAAGTTCAACAATATAACACTACTATTTCTTTAACATTGTTAATTTAAACAATATGGAAATATTATTTCATGTGTTTTTTAATAGATATTGTGTGACATTGCACAAATAACCTTAGACCCGTTTAGGAATTAGTGTACATTTAGGTGTCCACTAATTCTTGAATTGTCTAGTGTGGACAGTTTGGGATTATATTATCTATATTGCACATTCTTGTTACTCCTACTAAACACGTTTAGTATGAAATTTTGGTGTCTTCCTCTACTGTTCTTTAGGTTTACTGTTCGTAAGGTCACAATCCCTCTATGTAAACATGTATGTTTGGAGAACTATGGAGAGATGCTGCCAAAATTTCTACTAACATGGAAAGTAGTAAAGTGACAGAATATGTGCAATATAGATAATATAATCTCGAATGGGATATGACCAACTACCTTATAAAAAGAGCAGTGAGAATTGGAGCATGACATGCATGCGAAGAAGACATGCAACCCTTTTGGGAATATGAGTACAAGTTATAGGTTTTGGCCCGTAGTGTTGATTCCGTACAATCTTCCACCATGGAGGTGCATGAAGGCACCTAACTTTTTTGTTAACTTTACTTATCATCGGCCCGAGATCACCTGGGAATAACATTGACATATTCATGCAGGCGTTGATTGAAGAACTAAAAGAGTCATGGGAAACAAGTATCAGAACTTATGATACATCCACGTCAACATCTTTTCAGATGCATGCGGCAGTAATGTGGACGATAAATGACTTTCCGGTATATGAGAATCTTTCTGGTTGGAGTACTAAAGGCAAGTTAGTATGTCTTACCTGTAATAAAGAAATTGCTAGTGAATGGTTAAAATATTCTCAAAAGTTATGTTTCATGGGCCATCAACGTTATCTACCAACAAATCATGCTTTGAGAAGAGAATGCGCTAAGTTTGATGGAAGAGTAGAGGACAAAATTGCACCAAATGAGTTTTCTGGATAAGAGATAGTAAAACAACTGGTACATGTTAGAGCAAACAATTTTCGCAAAGGTCAAGGTAAGAACGAGAGAAAACGAGGCGCAGCAGAATTAAATTGGACAAAGCATATTTTTTTTTTTTACTTGCCATATTGGTCGTCCTGCATGTTGCGACATAGTTTGGATTTAATGCACATAAAGAAGAATATCTGTGATAATATACTGTGTACATTGATGAGCATTAACAAAAAGACAAAGGACACGATCAAGATGAGGAAAGATCTTGAGAGAATGTGACTTAAACATAATCTACATTTGCGAGTAGAAGGCAATAGGGTAGTCATGCCTCATGCATGTTTTATGATGATGAGGGAGGAGAGGATGGACTTCTTCAAATGGTTGCAAGGTATGAAGTTGCCAGATAGTTATGCTTCAAATATCGATAGATGCGTGAGCGCTGATGACTGAAAAATTAGTGGATTGAAAAGTCATGACTGTCACGTATTTTTGCAGAAGTTATTACCGGTGGGAATTCGTGGGAAGCTAACATCTAATATACATGTTGCCATAACCAAACTCTGTATGTTTTTTAAGGATTTGTGCGTTCGGGTAGTAAATCAAAATATGTTGTAGAAGATGGAAGAAGACATTGCTACTATACTATGTAAATTCGAGCAGATCTTTCTACCATCATTTTTTGATATCATGGTCCATTTAGCAATACATTTTCCCCTGGAGATAGTGTTAGGTGGACTGGTGCAGTTCCGTTGGATGTATCTAGTTGAAAGATATTTGGGTCGACTGAAGCGCATTGTTGGGAATAAAGCCAAAGTTGAGGGTTGAATAGCAGATACCTATATACACGATGAATGGTTAACATTTTGCTCTCTATATCTTCATGGTGTTGAGACACGATTTAATCATCAAGAGCGAAATGTTGAGCTATCAGTATTTTTCCAGAATGCACGACCCTTGGGTGCACAAACGGGTTACGATTTAATTAATTGAGAGTTGGGTAAAGTTCAGTGGTACGTGCTAAATAATTGTCAGGAGATTGATGACTATCTCAGGTATGTCGTTGCATGTTTCGAATAATTCTAGTGAAAAAAGTTTAACTATAACTTTTGTACTCAAAACAATATTCTTTTGCACTTATATACAGTGAGCACATGGATAAATTTAGGACGAAAGGCGTAGAAAATATAGAGGCAAGACACAAGGATGGATTTCTCGGATGGTTTGAACAATGTGTATGAACTAAAATTACATATATGTTAGATTTTGAAACTTTTAATGCTGGGTAACTTTTAATAAGTATATACTATTTCAATTGATAGATTTTGGAACAACGTGCTCGTGATCCCTGATTAGTTTCTCTTGAATTGTATGCATTGACCCGTGGTCCCTCAAATAGAGCACTTCCCAGATTGTATGCACGGTTCAAGGTTATATATTCCATACTCTGGATCGTGAACATACTAGAAAGACCCAAAACTGTGGTGTGTTGGTCGTGGGAAGTCATGGAACAAATGATATTTACTATTATGGCGTCATATGTGATATTATCAAATTGAAATATCTTGGTGGGTCCGTAACATATGTCTTTAAATGTGATTGGTGGGATCTAGGCAGTGGTCGATTTCGATACACAGGGAGAATCACTTTACGAGTATCAATACTACATCTAAATGGTACAAAGATGATGTATTCATATTGGCTTGTCAAGCTACCCAAGTCTATTACTTGATTGATCCAATGAAAAGCATTGATAAAAATAGTGGAGAGATAACTTGTCGAGTCGTACAAAAATTTACTCCTCGAAATATATATGAAACAAGAATGAGTGCGGATTACGAGAATAGTGGAGATGAAGATGACATTTCGATTGTAGAGGCCTACCAAGAAGATGGAGAGGGTATTAACTTGTTTGTTGACCTCAGTGCACTTGAGTTGCTCCCTTTGTGTAGAGATGACGTCCCATCTGTCCTTCTCGACTCATCTGTATTAAATGATCATTCAATTCAAATAAGTGAGCAAGAAGAAAAAGAAGAAGACGAAGAAGAATCCGGGGAGGAAGTGGATAAGGAGAACGAATAAGAGGTTGATGATGATGGCGAAGATGTTATTGAGGGAGATTCTGAAACAAGCATGAAAAATACATCCGAAGATGAAGAATAAAAGTACTAAATATTTTATTCATATAGGTGACTATAGAATATTATACTTTTCATATTTTCTTTTAATTAATTTTCTTTATCACATTAATCATGCCTCAAGGATGCCGCCAAAATGACAATGAATAAATGTCTCTCCATTGCCAAGTCCAAGTCCCGAACGCATTGAGGATCCCCTCCTGAGGAATTTGCTCCTGAAGATCAAGTTAACACGGAAGAGAACGACAGTCAATCGACACCTACCAGTAACAAAATGTCGTTGATAATTAATTATATATTAATACTTTTGTATCAATAACTATATAACTATAATTATACTATTATCTATTAGTTGATGCATCCGCTCATCGTGATTGTGGCTATACACGTGGTATTTCTCTTGAGAAAAATAGAAGGTATGAAAAACTCAAGGTCATCATTCCTGATAATTCCATTAGAGGAGTAGATGATAGTGCAGTAGCGCTTTCATCCTATATTGGCACAATAGTCTGAGCTTATGCTCCATTTTATGTGCGAATATGGTGAGATGTTTCGAATGAAATTAAGGAGCACATTCGGAGTCCTGTGCTGGTGAGTTTACTTTGAGAGTACATTTTTTTCACCTAAATTAGTATATCATATTTTTGATATAATTCACTTATTAGGATGAATTAGACCTCGACCTTAGTCGTAGCGAGAATTCGAGAACTATGAACGAGTTGATGGCTACACTATTCCGACGTCACAAGGGACGATGCCATGACTACTTCAAGAAGTTTGAGACATTGGAAGAGGTTGCGCAATCCCCTTTCCAGCAGATGAAGTTAGACGATTGAAGAAAGTGTTGTGATCTTTTCGCAACTCTAGATTATCAGGTATTCTAGATTTATATCCTTTAATTATTTACATTTATATTTGGGCTATATATTATATGTATATATATATATATTACAATTAACATTCTTAATTAATTTTGTAGCACTTAAGTTCTACGAATGCACAAAATAGATCCGCTCTGACTGTCCACCATTGTGCAGGTTCAAGGTCATTCCACCGTCTTGCTGATAAAATGATAATTAATAAATTATAAAATTCATTTATTTTTCTAATATTCTTTTCTTTAAATACTAACATTATCTTTTAAAAATTACTAATGTCGCTTTGTTAGAAACGTGATGATCCTAAAAGCTCTTCCCTCATTCATGTATATGCGGCTGCTCACACCAATGAGCGTAGTGAGTGGATGAATCCTACCGCTACAGATAATTATGTAAGCGGTATTGATTTTGTTAAATCAATTGTGCAACATGTGAATAATTTATTTTTTATTTGTATTTCTTTTAATACGTTTCTTATTGTGTGTTTTCTTTCAAATTGCAGGAAAAAATGATGGAGATGCAGTCAACTTCTGGGAATCCTCTCCGAGTGACATAGACATATTCACACAAGTGCTCAGGCCCAAGTCTAATATGACAAGAAGTTTGGGACAATCTTTCAAGCATTCTGGTTCATCTTCCTCAACCTCATTGACTTCACAAATTAATAATCTTACCAAAGATTTAGAAACTGCACAGTGCGAGAATGAGTATATGAGGTCGAGACAGCAAGAGTTGGAGTCCCTCTTAGAGCTACAGTCTCATTTAGAGACGCAGTGGCAGGACTAACAGAGAGACCAAGAGGAAAGAATATGCAGTGAGTGAAGTTCAAGAGCAAGTGCAACGGGAGATGATGGTGCAAATGGAGTGTGTTATGTTATTGCAACCGAATCGTGGTGGGCAAGGAAAGAAGAATAAATAAATTTTATTAATTTTATCAATATATATAACTTTTAATATCTAATTTTAAAACTTTATAAAACATTGTTAGTTGTTAAATGATGGTGTGTAATATGATACAATTGATATTTTTTTAATTTTATGAAATTAGTATTTCTGATCTGTACGTTTGAATGTAAATAAAAAAGTTCAAATATTAGTTCACATTCAAACAAACGTTCGAACATAATTACACAAATGTTGGAACGTACTTTTTAACGTTCAAACATACTCACCCTCAAATGAACAAAACGCCCGAACGTTTAAACGATTAACATTCGAAGAAACCTTCGAACGTACCACGTGCGTTCAAACTCTTCTTCATTAACATTCTAACTAACGTCCGAACATTATACCTGTTACATTCGAGCATTGGTATGTTAACGTTTGAATGGAAATTTGAATATTTATTGCAGTTAACATCTGGACGTATAAACGTCTGAATGTAAATATGATACATTCGAACTATAATCAATGAATGTCAACTTTTGTCATTCGAATGTCAATTGGTCGGGTTGACGTTCGAACGTTATATTTGATGTTCGAGCATTACTTTCTATGACAAATCTCAACCTTCACAAAAAAGGGAACGTTTAAACGTTACTCCAAACGAAACATCTCCAACATTCACTAAAAAAAATTTTAGTGACAGTTCAACAGTAAACCTTCACCAATTATTTTCTGTGACGCACATTAGGTAATGGTCGTGGTGACGGTTTCAAACCGTCACCAAATGTCTTTAGTGACGTTTTGGTTATGTTTTGTGACGGTTTCCTCTGTCACAAATGAAAAATTGTGTTGTAGTGAGCATTTCAGAGAGTGGCATTGAGAGGGAAGAAGAAAAGATTGGATAGCTGATAGATGTGCACCTGAGATCTACTTACCCTGCAGTGTATGTGGTAAATATACTCATCCACACTTGTAGCAAATATGGAGCATAGCATATTTAAAATATGTCATTTCAATTAGTCAACTAACCAAAATGCCAAAATTATTGAATTAATAGATGGTTGTAATTAATTTATAGGGCTTTTGCTTATCTATGATTGTAATAAGTATAACATAATGTCCAGACCGTAAGAGGATCACACAAGTGTAGAATTTCTGGATGTGGATCTAAAATAATAAAGAGAGACTATCTCCAGATAACAGCAATATGATACAATGCATTGATGTAGGATCTAAATAATAAAGAATCCTTTGTACAAGACTATTTCTCTTGTAGTGGCGTAAGAAAAAATAAATAAGAAAATTAAAAATTTATTTCCAAGCTTGATAATGATACACCCAACAAATTACTAGGAGTTATTATATTATTAAGTCGATGCGTAGACCACAGCATCCATATCATTTAAATTCTAAGATTTGATTTGTATGTAAGATTCAAATATTAAAATTTATCTTACAAATCAAATTATACTACATAATCAGTATGTGATATAGAGGTTTAAAATAACAATGCTATATTACTAAAGTGGATTTTAAAATAATAATGAAAAGTATTTTCTGTTCAAAATTTTTATAATCATAATCATCATGAGTCACATGAACAACAAGTGATGCATGTGTTGACTAAGTACACGATGTCGACTAATGAGCTTATAAAACCACAAGATCAAATATTCAAACCTATGAATTATGAGCTTTATCCTCAAATATATATGGATATTCCTTGCATTTACACCTTGAATGCCAGGAATATAATAATTGGAATTAATTTGCCATAAATTGTTTTATCATATATATCAAGTCTTAAAATTAAATTTGAACCGTTTGAATGTTAAGTCGATTCTAGATTATTTGTAAATAGTAGTGAAAATAATAAATAATAGTAACAAAATAGTGAATATATAGTAGTAAGGTATAGTCTGAGATGATCTCAAATCACCTCCTAACCAAGCGAGAGGTATATATATATATATAAATATATTTATATATGTATATACACACATATAATTTAAAAAATGAAGTTTTTGTCTAATTCTCATCCCTCTGATCACTTCTTTGAAACTCGAGAGGCCGAGATTCCCTTTTCATATACGGTTATTGACTAGTTTCCAAAATAGATGATCGATGCTGCTTCAGAAAACTGCCACGTTCTCATATATATGAATGTTCTATTGTTTTTAAATATTGTTGACTTTGCTAATATCCAATTGGCAATACCTTGGTTTTTCACTAAGAGAACCAAGGATTGAATACCCCCTCCCCCATTTATCAATATATATATCTATATATATATATATATATATATTATTGACTTTGACTTAAAAAATTAAATTGATTTTCATGTGTTTATCCGGCCTGCAATACATGCATTATATGAAGATCAATTCAAGGGAAGAAGGTTTAAGTACTACTCCATCTTTTTTTAATTGAATCCATCAGCATCCATTTCCATAGCGTGAAAAAAGAAACATTAATGGGAGACTTTTTCTTGGTGCGAAGGCAATTAATGCCAGAAAGATATATGGTATACGCGTTAAACAAAAACAAGGACCAGAAACCCTTCATGTGGGCCGTGTCCCTCTATAGATTCAGAAAAGCAATTATAAGCATCATCAAGTTGTATATGGGGAATTAATGTGGGACGTTGTCAATTATTTTCTGATAGCTAGCTGATAGGCGTGCGGTCGTTGACACAGATGATCATACTTATGATATCAAAAGATATCATGAAATCTCCAATATCTTCATTGCAATTGTTTCCTTTGATCTTCTTTCTTATCATCTCAACCTCTGCAACAACGATATTCGATATTCCTAGACTGAGTCCGATTGGAGGAATTCTGCAAGATCCTGAAACAGTATTGTCTGCAAATGTTTCGGATGACTTCGAAACATTTTACTATAATCAAACACTTGATCACTTCAACTATATGCCTGAAAGCTACTCCACTTTTCAGCAAAGATATGTGATCAATTCCAAGTATTGGGATGGTGCAAATCGTAGCGCACCAATTTTAGCTTATCTTGGCGCAGAAGCACCGTTGGATGGGGATCTGAGAATCATCAGATTTCTCACTGATAACGCCGCGGAGTTTAAGGCTCTCTTAGTATACATAGAGGTACGTAGAATTCTATTTCAAGGCTGTGGCACATGAACATATATATATGCATACACACACTTAAACGCAATCAACATGATTCTATCTAACCGAGTCTTAATTCGCTTTTGGGGTCGATCGACTAAATTAGTTACTCAGAAATCATTATTTTTTTTTTATTAATTAGCACCGATATTATGGGGAGTCGATACCGTTGGTGTCTAGCGGGAAAGTAGCACTTGGAAATGCAAGCACTCTCGGGTACTTCAACTCAGCCCAAGCTATAGCAGATTATGCAGAAAACATCATCTATTTAAAGGAAAAACTACAAGCGCAAAACTCTCCAGTAATTGTAATTGGAGGATCATATGGAGGAAGTAGGCCGTGACGAATTGCTTGATTAATTTCCTTTTGATAATTAATTTCCTTTTGATAATGAGCATAAACTGAATTTTGATAGATTGGAATTCTTTTGACGTACCTTTCTGATCATTTTGCTGGTCGATCAGTGCTAGCTTCATGGTTTCGGCTAAAGTATCCTCACGTTGCCATTGGCGCCTTGGCGTCATCAGCTCCAATCCTTTACTTCGATGACATAACCCCACAAGATGGATATTACTCTATTGTCACCAAGGATTTTAGGGTAACGATATGAATTATATATTTCTTTTTCTTTTTCTCTTATTTTACCTTTTCGTTTTTTTGCAGTAATTGAAAAGGTGTCACTCGGGATATTGCATGTGCAGGAAGCTAGTGAGACTTGCTACCAAACTATAAAAAATTCGTGGTCTATAATCGATGAAGTTGCATCTAAGCCCGATGGTCTTTCTGTCCTTAGCAAGACATTCAAGACTTGCAAGTACGTAAAAGACATTAGACATTAGAGTACTTTTACTACCAATAAAGTGAAAAGAACAATAATATCGATCACTAGTATTAACGTGATATTGACTATTTTTTATTTTTTATTTTTTCAGTCCCCTAAGCAAATCTTATGAGCTCAAGAGCTATTTGAAGTCGATGTATAGCCATGCGGCTCAATATAACAGTCCACCGAAATATCCGGTTACCATTGTCTGCGGTGGCATAGATGGAGCTCCTCCTGAAACAGATATTCTTGACAAAGTATTTGCAGGTGTTGTTGCCTATACTGGGAATAGAACATGCCATGTCAATGCACCCCAAAATACATCTGAAACAACTGTAGGTTGGAGATGGCAGGTAAATGGTATTAATTTAATGTAAAATTGAAAACTTCCAGTACCTGGACCCCTTCATGAAAGCTGTGATAATATTAATGTAATTGATTTTAGTTGATTTTAGTCTCTATATTTTACGAAAATGACTTCAATTGTATTTGCATTTAGACGTGCACTGAGATGGTGATACCCATTGGAATTACCAATAATACAATGTTCCAGCCGTCACCTTTTAACCTAAGCAGCTTCAATGAGGACTGCAGAAGCTTATATGGTGTACCTCCTCGGCCACATTGGGTCACTACTTACTATGGAGGCCATGTATGTGTGTGTGTGTGTCTATATAAATATATATATATATATATATATATATATATATATATATATATCTTTACTTAATTTTTACAGCTTCTGTCTGCAAATATTTTTTTGGTTGCCCTTTACATACATGTGTGTGTGTGTATTGGTTTCATTTGGAGTATTAATTAGATAAAATATTCTGTGTTTTTTAATGGAAAATTATTGCAGGATATAAAATTGGTTCTACACAAGTTTGGAAGCAACATCATATTCTCCAATGGTCTCAGAGATCCTTATAGCAGCGGAGGGTAATTAATCATAATCTGATGATGATCGTGAACATTATGAATTACAAAGAAATTTGATCGTGAGGAAAAAAAAAAAAAAAAAAAACTTCTAATTTAATTTTACCCTACCTGGCATGCAAGCAGTACTCTAACAGCCTTATATAATATATTTGATCTGATTCCTCATGCGCGCAGGGTGCTTGTCAACATATCAGAGAGTATGGTTGCCGTCCATACAGTTAACGGTGTGTAGTCGGCCTGCTGGTCAACTCATTATAAATTTCAAGCTGAGAGCATTATAAAACTGATCAAATAGACATCGGACTAATTCTTAGTACTAGCCGGCCGATGACATTAATTAATGTATTTGTGTGTGTGTGTATATAACATAGTGATCATGAATTGGTCGACAAACTTTGATCATTTAAGTATTTGCAGGATCTCATTGCTTGGATATTCTTCAGGCAAACCAAAGTACTGATCCGGAGTGGTTGGTCAGGCAGCGAGAGGTGGAGGTGAAGATCATTAAAGGATGGATCACCCAGTACTACTTTGATCTTCTCGCTTTTAGTCAATAATTAATTATAAATTAATTAATTAATGCCTTCATGATGTATGCATGTGTATTTTATTAATGTCTACGTACGTACGTACTATTGGATCATGATATAATTAGGGAATTAAATAAAGAATATACTAAACTCCAATTAATAAAGACGGGAGATCAATATTATTACATATTATATATTTCTCAAAAAACTTCTCTACTTATAATTTTATTAACAAACCATTATTAAATACTATAAATTAAAATCAACGTTCGATAAAAATAAAACTACTCGATCCTGCATGCAAATTCAAAATTAATCTAGTAATTGGTTTTAATTGATAAGCTTATTAATTAATATTGGGCCTTGCACCTTTATTTTTTCAAATTTTCAGAAGCCATTCT
Organism: Cyclocarya paliurus; assembly: GCA_029856935.1. NCBI lineage: Eukaryota > Viridiplantae > Streptophyta > Magnoliopsida > Fagales > Juglandaceae > Cyclocarya > Cyclocarya paliurus. Next base: position 5,676,793 of record CM056956.1, read on the forward strand.
ATTTATAAATTATTCTCGAGAAAAGTCTCAAAGCCAGAAGTTTTTTTATCCATTATTATATCCTCAATGTTAGGTCAAATATTCCGTTAAAGGAAACGAGCCGGACCCCAAGACTGCCCACGAACCCAAAACCAAGAGCTCGCTCAGCGAATATTTTTGTCAACTAGAAGGGATCACACAGTTTCACTTCTAGAAAAAGAATTTCCAACTTCTCTCTAAAAATTTTTCCAATCCAAAACTAGCTTGAGGGGTGGGAGCTTTGGCTCCTCCCGCCTCACTTCCTCACTTCCTTATTTTTCAAGTCTGTGTTTAATTTTTTTTTTGTTATAATTTTTTTTAGATCTAATGAAGGAGGAACACTCTCTGGTATTCCCAGTTTAGATTCCTGAGAAACTCTTCCGTTTCTTGCCCTTTGCTGCACAAATCCACACACTCACGGTAAGGGACAATGGATGAGCCGCTTGTGCAGGGGCTGAGCCAAAAATCTGCCTCTCGGTGGTGAGCTGCCTGTGCAGGGGGCCAGGAAGTACACATGCGTAATGGGAGTGCCACCTGGTGGTGGGCGAGGAAGATGGCTAATGGTGGCCAATGAAGAGAACTGGTGGCGGTGCTTGTGCTCATTTTTTCGCTTGTGTGCCGTGTTCGTGCCGCCTATTAGTGGGCGAGGAAGAAATGGCCGATGGTGGTGGCACTCGTGCCCGTGCTCATGTTTCGCTTCTGTGTCCTGGTGCTCATAAACCGGTGCTAGGTAAGGAAGCAATGGCCAATGAAGAGAAAAGGTGGCCGGTACTCTAGTGCCGGTGCCCGTGCTCGTGCTCGTGGCCCATGTGGGTGACGAATGTAGAAGAGATAAGGAGAAAGAAGCACAGGTGAAGGAGGGAAGAAGCAGGAAAACAAGGGAAAAAAGAAAAGAGAAGGGTGGGGGCGGCGGTATAGAAAGAGATGAAAACCTTAGGGGTCTTCCCACTTGCAAATAGGCTGGACCCTTTTTTTGTTTAGGCTAGGCCCATGTGGTTTTCTGTTTGTAAATGGGCTTCTAGTATTTTCTATGTATTTTCTTCTGCACTATATTTACTTTTTAGAAAAATCAAAAATATCGTCTCTTCAGACTATAGTCTGAAGAGCTGTGTCCCCCCCTCCTCCACTTAGTCGAGGTTTGGATGGGGTTTGGTGCACCCTACTCCGCCTAGTCAGGGTAAAGGACTTTGTTACCTATGTCGTGGACAAAGTTCATGTGCTGTCTCTTAGACTTAGTCTTTAGAGATTGCGGTCTAAACTAGACCATGTCAGTCACGAAAATGTACTGAGAAGTTATAAACATTGTAATTGGCTTGTACTATTTGTTTCAAGTCAACTTTGTAATGTCTGCTTTTAATGAAAGAATGTGATCTGTTTATCAAAAAAAAAAAGAGTTCGCTCAACAATCTAGAGACCCAACCACCAAAACACACTAACATGAAATTCAAATTTGTACATCATTAATGGCAATCCATTAGCATAATGGGCAAGTATCACAAGCGTGATATCCACCCATGATATTCGCCCCGCAGATCAATTCCTCCCAGTGGGGTATCAGACTTGAAGCCCTAATAATCTGCAATCCAACAATAATTAGAAAATGTCAAGCCATAAAACAAGTCATTCTAGTCAGGCGCTTGTCCCGTATAAATAAAGATTAAGATATACGCTAGAGGGGACTTCTAAACAATCTGAGAATAGAAGCACTCTACACACTTTATTCTAACTTAGGCATCAGAGGTGTCTCTTCCTACAACAACATGATCAAGCAAACAGCAAAATGGAGGGCAAGAGAGAAGGAGCCGAGGGTTTGAAGAGGATTTTGTAGAGGGAGGGTGAAGGGAGCAGCGAGAGGAGATGACACTATGTTTAAGGAGGTGAGGGTTTAAGGAGTGAAGATTTGCAAAGATGGAGGAAAGGCTAAAGAGGATGACTCCAGAAATGGAGAACCTCTAGCACGAAAACGAAGCTCTTAGGCAACAGAATGCAAAGAACACCGCATCAAGGTACATCGAGAGAAACAAAGCTGAGTCACAGAACGTGGGCAAGTTAAACTTCAATAACGAGGAGAAAAGGAAATGCATCAATATCTACGCAACCTCAATCATGCACAAGTATGATGAGATAGCCAAGAAGATAGGCGCATCTTCATCTATTGACCACCTACTAAATAATACCAACATGCCCTATAGTATCGAGATAATGATGGTGCCACTCCCACCCAAGTTCAAAGTGCCCTAAGGATCATGTCGAACACTTGGAGACATTCAAGGCACACATAACTCTCCATAGCTTTCTTAGAGAAATCACGTGTTGGACCTTCCCCTTGATTCTAAAATGAGTAGCTAAAAGATGGTTTGGAGCTTTGTAGACAAGCTCCATGGAGAGTTTCGAGGAGCTTTGTTGGCAGTTCTTAACACAATTCATGGCTAGCAGGAGAAGGAAGTGACCAATAGCATACCTCCTGACTATCAAACAATGGGAGGACGAAAGTTTGAAAGCGTATCTTGCCATATTCAACAAGGAGCACATGGCAACAAATGATCAAGATGAGAAGATTGCGCTGACGGTGCTCCTAGGAGGCATATGGCCCCAAAACCCATTCATGGTGGAGTTGGCAAGAAAAACTCCAATAATGCAGTAGGAGTTCATAGACAAGGAGAACGAATTTGGCAATTTGAAGATACACTCAGGGCCTTAATTGGCCCCAAGGAGATCCTAGTTAGACCAACCAAAAGGTAGCTCTAAAAAAGCAAAAGGCGGGAAAGTTCAGAATAATGTGAGAAAAAGCCAATACAATAGAAGGCAAGATGGGGGCACGTCTACCAAAAATCAGAATTCTAGGCCAGCACACACGAATCTAAATGTGCAAATAGGAAGCGAGGGGTATGCACAAGGTTGATGGCAACCGAAACAGAAGAAACCATCGCTTCTGCAACTACCACCAAGTGGAAGGGCATAGGACAAAAGACTACTACTCCCTAAAAAAGAAGATAGATAAAATGAGTGAGCATGGGGAGCTAGAGCAGTTAGTCGCCCAGCATTCAACTCCAAGAGGACACTTTTCAAACCAGAAGTCACAACAAACTCAAAGATCGCACAAAAGTGAAAGGCCAAAACAGAAGGAAAATATGGGGAAATCTTGAAGACGTTTCTCGCCAAAGCCCTAATAAGAACAGCATACCCTTGGGAGAGATCGGGACAATAGCAAGAGGATTCACCAGAGGTCGTGGCCTCATCTCTTCCAACATAAAGGCGCATGCTGGGAGGGCTAGATACGAAAAAGTATTCGCAACAAATAGGCCACCAAAGCAAGCAAAGAACCAGAAGGTGATCGCCATATCCTTTGGCAACAAAGATTACGAGGGGTGCAATACCCCTATGACGACGCATTGGTAGTAACATTACTGGTGGCCAACTACACTACCTGGAGAATTCTAGTTGACAATGAAAGCTTGACCAATGTCCTTTCTTGGGATGCCTTTACAAAAATGAGAATTGACCCAAGCAGGTTGCGCCCTTCACCCACGCCACTAAAAGGATTCTCAAGAGTCGCAATCCAACATGTGGGTGTGATAACACTGCCTATGTCTGTATGGAAATGGTCCTTCACAGCCACCACCATGACCGACTTTCTAGTGGTCAAGGCCCCTTTATCTTACAATGTCATTCTTGGGCACCCAACCCTGAATAGCTTGAAGGCCATAACCTCCACCCATCACTTAAAGATGAAATTCCTGACAGAGGCAGGGGTAGGACAAGTGTGCGGCGAGTAATTATTGGCTCGAGAATGCTACGTGCGTGAGTTCAAAAACAAGGGAAAAGACATACAAGTGATGGAAAGTTTAAGGCCTAGTGAAGCACTGCCGCAGCCACCACCCAAATTCATGGACCATGAGGTCTAAACAAGGGATAAGCATAACCAGAGAAAAATAGAGGCGAACAACCTCTAGAGCTTATAACCCTGGACCCAGACTATCCTGAAGCAACGACGAGGATTGGAACCAGAATGGGATTAGAAGTAAGGTAACGGTTAAAGCAACTCTTGATCAAACACAAAGACGTATAACCATGAAGACATGTAAGAAATCGACAATAAGATAATCAAACATCGCCTCTATGTAAGCTCCATGGCCAAAAAGATCTGACACAAACGAAGGAGTTGTAGCACCGAACCAGGACTATCCTGAATCAACGCTGAGGATTAGAACCATAATGGGATCCAAAGTAAGGCAACAGTTAAAGCAACTCTTGATCAAACACAAAGACGTGTTCACTTAGATTCATGAAGACATGTTTGGAATCGATAATGAGGCAATTGAGTATCTCCTCTGTGTAAGCCCCAATAATAGTTGAAGAAGTAGAATGACTCTTAGTTGCGGGGTTCATTAGGGAGGTTCACTACCTAGAGTGACTCTCCAACGTGGTTTTGGTGAACAAGTCAAATGGAAAATGTAGAATATGCTTGACTTCATTGACTTAAACAAGGAGTGTCCAAAGGATAGTTTCCCCTTGCTGCATCTTGATTTAATAATAGACTGCACTGAGGGACATCGAATGCTCAGTCTCATGATCGCCTATTCATGGTATAACCAAATTCAGAAGAACCCAGACTATCAGGAGAAGACTCTTTCACAACTAATCATGGACTGTACTGCTACCAAGTGATGCCCTCTGGGCTGAAGAATGAGAACCATGAGAACCGAAATAAGAAGTATTACGAGGGGCCATCGATGACAACAAATATCAAAAGAAAGGTTAAAAGTTAGGGCTTTGAGGAGAAGTACCACAACAACAAAAAAATATAGGGTTTTGAAAGAGGATGCAAGGGCAGGAAACAAAAAAACATGAAGATAGGAGTTTAAATAATAATAGTGATGGTTGGAAATCCCCAACAATATCACGACAAGTGTCACTAACACAGAGGCAAAATGGGATATTCAAAGATATGGGAAACTTAGCCCAAAGCAAATAAGCATATCTTCATAAGATATTCAAAGAGCTCAAAGGGATTATGTAATATATGGTGAACATCCCAATGGACGAATGACGGAAATAAAGTCGCGTGATGTCATATTTATTCAGAATGGTTTTCTTAATACAGGTGAAGCTAAGAAAGATCTTGAACATTTTTAGTTGCAAGAACTTGAGGGAGTTACACCATATTGCCAAGGGTGGAGAATTATCACATCTTGGAATTGCAAAAGTTAGTCGGAGTGACTTACCTCCTGGTGGGAGTGTACCACTAGAAACTGACTCACAAGAGTCTCAGTTACGTAGAAGTGAACGTGGAACCATTCCTCTTCTTCATTTTGAGATTGAAAAGAAATCTTTAATGTGTGCTCTATGTGACCTTGATGAGACTGCTTCTTATGAGGAAGCACTAAGTTCATTTGCTGCAAATAAATGGTTGGCTGCTATAAGAGATGAGATGAGTACTATGGCAAAGAACCATATTTGGGAGTTACTTGATCTTCCACCTAGGTGTAAACTATTGGAAACAAATGGGTTTTAAAAATTAAGCGCCCGCAGATAGATCAATTGACAAGTATAAGGCCCAACTCATGGCGAACGGGTATACCCAAAGAGAGGGTATAGATTATGAAGAAACATTCTCTCTTGTGATGAGATTTGCTTTCATTCGCCTCATTCTAGCTATAAGTTGCACATTTAGATTTGAAATTTTTTCAAATGGATATGAAAACTGCATTTCTCAATGGAAAGTTGGACGAGGAGATCTATATGGATCAACCTATTAGTTTTGAAGTTGAAGGACAAGAGCTCAAAGTTTGTCATCCGAAAAGTTCTATTTATGGCCTTAAACAATGATCTAGACAATGGTACTTCAGATTTTATGAGGCTATCACTTTAATTCACTTTGAGATGCTAAAAGAAGACCATTGTGTGTACGTCAAACATACAGAAAGAGTTTTCTAATTTTATCTTTGTACGTGAATGACATTTTATTATCTGGAAATGATATGGAGATAATTTTCACTACAAAAGAGTGGTTGTCCTCTACTTTTGAGATGAAAGACATTGATGAAGCAAATTATGTGCTAAGAATTCTAGAACAATTCCATATGTGCAACTCCAAACCTATAAACATTCCAATTGAGAAGGGTTTTATACATCAAGCCTAGAATATTGCCTAAGAATGATGAGAAAAAGATAGAGATGACCAGAGTTTCTTATGCAAGTGCAATTGGAAGTCTGATGTATACTATGTTGTGTACACGACCTGACATTTGCTTTGTAATTAGATTGGTTAGTTATTATCAGAGTAACCCAAGGCCTGTTATTTGGCAACCAGTTAAAAGGATTTTTTGTTACCTTCGTGCGACAGTGGACCTCATTCTTTGCTATCAAGGTGGAGACATGAGATTAAAAGGTTATAGATATACTAATTAGGCTAGTGATAAATATGAGGGTAAATTCATGATGAGTTACGCATTTATGTTTAGTGGAGGAGTTATTTTTTGGTGTAGCAAGAAACAATCATGCATTGATTTGTCCACGATGGAGTCAAAGTATGTTGCGTGTTCAGCAGCTAAATAAAAGGTTGTTTGGTTGAGGAGATTTTTTCAGCACCTAGAGGTTACAACTCTTGCAGAAAAAGACATTAAGATATATATGGATTGTATGGCATCTTTGGCATATGTCAAGGATCCCAAATACTATAGCAGAACCAAGCATATAGATTTTCATTTTCATTACATTCGAGATGTTGGTTGTACAAGGTGAGGTGATACTACAACATCTCTCTACTAATAAGATGGTAGCCAATCTTCTTAATAAGGCTACTAGTAGAAAATGTTTTCCAAACTCATGTTAGGAGTTTGGGACTTCATCGGATTTTAAATATGTTCAATTAAGAATACCTTAGACTTTTTCGTACATTTGATATTGTTAGTATCTATTACATCGGTGACATTGTGTTTATCTCATATTATAAGTTAATTGATACTAACTGAAAAGCATACATTATAAAAATTTCACCAAGCAAAGATCAATCCACTCATATGGATTATCATCTTGGCACTTGAATAGCGAGCAAGATGAGACAAACAGATTACTTTGGCACTTTGAAATTGAGCAAGTAAATATTTTAATGCTTTGGGAGCATTCAAGATAAATTTAAAATATTTCATCTTAACTTGGCTAAGAAGAGAATTTCAAGAGTTGTATATGAAGTATATGAACAATTTCATGAAACCCGATTAAAGCGGAATATGAGATTTTAGGCAGGCACGATGACAACTGTGCTAAGAAACTCAAGTTAAAGTGTCTTTGTGGTGACTAGACTAAGTGCATGTTTGGGATTGTGGTGGAAAATATAACTTATAGCTTTAGAGCTTATAGCTTATAACTTAAATAATAAGCTCTATACTTCAAAAGTTGTTTGTTGTTTGATAAACATGTGTCTAAATTACTTTTAAAGTTAGTTACATTAATTTTTTTAAAATATACAGTTATCTGCATGAGTTTTTCGATAAAAACTTCAATTTTGTGTTTTTTGAAAAAGTAGATTTTCAGCTTTTTTAGGTGATTAAAGCATTTTTTATAAATTTACCAAACATATCATTTTTTCTTTAATAGAGCTTTTAAACAGTTAAAAGTACTTTTTAAACTTTCAAACTCAATCCCAAACAAGCTCTAAGATTCCTACAGTGTTTGAATGTGACAAGTCCAATTGAGTGGGAGTTCCACCTTAACATACATTCATACTATATGTGCTATAGACAACCATACGAGGGAGTGATTGGTTTGGATTCTTACTTATTATTTTATACTCATAGCCCGGGCGATTATGTCATTTTGACTCGGTATAATTTTGAGCATATTATATAATGTGAGGTTAAGAATAGCTTTGAGTTATAAACTCGTAAAGGATTAAGGACCCTGGACCTAGTGAGATCAAATAGTCTGGGACATAGATGAGATGTTATGAGTAATGTACTGTGTTAGTAAGATGGTGACTTAATATAGTACTCATATCATTTGTCTTCTCGTTAGGTTGCACACTTCATTTTCTATATGAGGGATAGTTGATTGAGAAGTTAGGAGGAGATTGTTAATGGATATGGCACCCATTGTGGACAAGTGGGAGATGTTAGTAGTGGGTACCTCAAGACCCATGTTGTATCCACATGGTTGGGGAAGTTACAAGCAATTAATTAACTCTCAACCACTAAAAGTTAATTAACTCCCCACCACTAATACTTAATTTTAGGGAAGTTAATTAACCATCCAATTAGAAAACTATATAAATGAGAGTTTTACGTAAATTAATTATAAGAGTGTGGAAAAAGTGCAACATACAAAATAAAAACTCTCCTCTCTCTCTCTCTCTCTCTCTAAATTTCCTAGAGCAACCATTTTAAGCTCTTATTCTTAAAGTGTGAAATTATTTTAGGAGACTCTAGTAGCCTCCTAAACGACTTAAAGGTGCAATCACTACAAAATGACATGAGACGTAAGACGAGCAAAGATCCGAACTTGTGGAAATTATACTCCTCTTGAGGTAATTCAAATTAACCTTACAAGAGACAAGCCTCACAACAAATTAAGAAAAATTTTCATTTATCTGGCCATAAGTTGTCACTCAACTAGTAAGAGAACTTCTTATATATAATGTGTTTCACGCCTCTTCGAGACCCCATAAAATAGAAAAACTCCTTTTCTTTTCTTAGAAATAAAATATTTGACATGACTTCAATCTTCCTATACATATAACACTCATTATGCCTAGGACTGTTCATCCGGACCGGATTTTTTTTCAACCCGGTCCGGAACCTGGGAAACCGAATTTCGGTTCCGAGTTCAGGGCTGGAACCTAAGTTGCCAAAACCCAAACCTACTCAGTCTGGCTACAAGTTTGAAACCCGGGTACCGGGTTTGAAACCTGAAACCTGGTACCTGAGTCTTTTTTACTTGGAATTCAGCTTTTGGTTTCTTTGATAGCAAACCGTGTCTAAGGGATAACCAATGCCTTCCAGATAACTTTTATAGCTTCTGAAACTGTCAAGTCACATCAAACAAAGCATACAAGGTCTGTACCTTGTACCCGTTTACTACCCATATATATTTTTTTTTTATTTTTTCTTTGCAATTGCCTAGCTTCTCTCTACCCAAGGTTTGCACCCTCTTTTCCAAGCAATACCCTTACTATCAAAGCTTTTAGTGAGATGAAGCGTTATTCAAAAAAAATTCTTTTGTTCTCTCAAGCTAGCCCGAAGCCGCCGATGAACTCTCTCCTCTACTCTCTCTCAAAGCCCGCCCCTCTTCTTTTGTTTTCAGTGGCCAGCACCGTGCAACATGCCGATCAAGCCCACCCAACTCAAACCTCGAGCCCATACCGCCCAAACCTCCACTACAAGCCCAGACCTCTACCGGCATGGGAACAATGGCACTGTCAAAGGTTTCAAAACCACAAATCTCAGAGAGTGACCTCTTTTCATTTCCTTTCAAAACCACATTTTTGTCTCCACATTTAAGTTTTATGATGTGTAGCTATTTAGAGATCACATCAATAAAATTCTGAGATGAAGTTTGACAAAAAACTAAATATATAGGTTACAACTATTTGATGAAGGATTCTAAGCGAAGAAGGGTGGATTATGAAAGAGAGTAGAGGAGAGAGACTGAGAGAGTTCAACGCGGGGGCCGGCTTATGAGAGAGACCAAAAGATTTTTTTTTTTTTTTTTTTAGTAAAGCCTCATCTCATTGAAAGAAGGTTTAGACCTTAGGCAGTTGCAAAGAAAAATGAAAAAACAAATATACGGGTAGTAAACGGGTAGGTTGGAGACGTAAGGGTATCATTACCCTTTCTCTAAGCAATCAAAATCTCCAAGAAACCACATCATTTCCTCGATTCAAGAACCCGCTTTCCTAGTGGTGTCTTTGGCCTCTCATTGTCTGCCTCCTTTTTCTCTCTCTTCAGAGACCATCTTTGAGGCATCACTGCTTGCTATCATTACTAATCGTACGTTTGCGGTGAGCACCACACTTTTATTCACACTCTTTTCATTTTCTTCAAGCCAATGTGACTCTCTCTCTCTCTCTCTCTCTCTCTCTCTCTCTCTCTCGTTGTATGTTTTTTTAAAGACTTTTTACTTTTGATCGTCCGATTTTTATATTATATGATACTATTAATATGAAGAAATTAGGTGAGGATTTGAATAGGTAAGCTGCTTCTATTGGTACGGAGTATAGATCTAAACAATCATGTAGGCTTTTATGTGTTAAAAAAAAAAAAACCAGATTCAACTCGGGACCCAGAATCCGGGTTCTGGCCTAGGTCTGACCTAGGCTAACTCGGTTTGGATTCGATCCGGGTTTGAAACCCGAGTTCTGGTCTAGGTATACTAGAGTTCCCGGGCCAAAACTCGGATGAACAGTCCTAAGTATGCCCTAAAATAGTACATTGTAAGAATCTAATTTTGGCTCTTACAATATCAAGAATAGCCGTCTTCTAGAGCTTGGTGATTCATTCACCCGAGAGAAAGAAAAACGCATAAGAAACAATAAATAAGAAAAATAAGCAAAACAACCAACCGTCTTTTAGGAAAATTTTCACATGTACTTGATGACTTAGGAGCTTAATTAACTACAAGAAACCCTATGAATTATGAACTTCATCCTCAATATATATCATGTGTTAAAAATAATTGAATTTGTTACTTCCCACCAACTTAAGTTTTTAAGACAAAAGTAGTCATAATTTCTCGTGCATGGTGTATATATATATATATATATATATGTATATCAGAGTCCTTATATAGTTCGAATTGTGATCATATATTCTAATCCATTTATTTAAATATTTCACGTGTTGAATATAATACAAATAATTAAATCTCCTCATTAAATTAAACTTTTGAAACAAGTAGCGGTTTCACAATATGCACGGCCACCACTACTGCAAACTTTGTCCTAGTTAATTAACATTTGTGATCAATTTGTACTCTTTTAGTAAATCTTCTTCTGTTTTGTTTTTATTAACCTCCTTGTCGTAGGAGTGTCTGAATTGTGATCTCGTTGGTTGTCAAAATGTGTCGCGTTGGGATAATCAATCTGTATATATGATCATGTCTTAGTCTGGCCTAATTTAACACGTTTGTATCATGGATAATGGAGTACTAGTCTTTGGTACTACTGTTGAATGTTTACATGGAATCTCTCTGTTCTTTGAAACTCGTGAGGATCGAGATCGAGGAGATTCCTTTTTGTAAAATGCTGCTTCAGAAAACTGCCAATGGGTTCTCACCCTATACATCATGTTGTATTGTTTTTAAATACAATATGCACAGTATTTACAGGCAAAAGTAAGGTATAGATATATGAAGTGAATTTAATATGTAGCATTTATTAGGCATTTAATGTTGTCAAATAAATTTCCAATTAAAGACAGCTATAAATGTTAATTATGGGCTAAACCACTTCTATCTGATCAGATCTACGAGACTACGTACCATTCTAGATCTTAAACACTATAGGAAATCCAAATCTAAGATGATACTCAATTATCCATGCAATTCTCTTCTAGATTTCATTTTTAACCTTCCAATTAATTCAGAATATCATAATTAATAGGCTAGCCCCGCAGTCTAATTCAATTTTCAGTTGGCTTACGGCATAAAATTATTTTTCTTTATTAATGTAACTTATTTCAATATTGTAATAAATACTTTTATATATGTAAGTCCTTTTTTTTTTTTTGTTCCGTAACGTTGTTTCCTTATGCAACATGTATATATGTGCCACCCTTCACGCGCGTTACTTGTGGCACTTAGATCTACGACTTCCTTTTCCCTTGTATTATTACAAAGAGAAGGCGCATGCATCTCATATATATTAGAACACATTGTTTGCACCAATTTTAGCTTATCTTGGCGCAGAAGGACCATTGGATGGTGTTATGTCCGGCATCGGATTTCTCACTGATAACGCCGCGGAGTTTAAGGCTCTCTTACTATACATAGAGGTACGTAAGTTTAATTACAATTATGAAACTTCATTAATTATAAGCACTTTAATTTTAATTTTCTTCAACCTTTAGATACAAAATTACCTGTATTTTTTATAACTTCGACAAGAAACTGCGTACTAAGAAATCATGATTCTTTTCATTAGCATCGATATTATGGGCAATCGATACCATTCGGATCAAGGACAGAAGCATTTAGAAATGCAAGCACTCTGGGGTACTTCAACTCCGGCCCAAGCTATAGCAGATAATGCAGCAATCATCATCATCTATTTAAAGGAACAACTACAAGTACAATATTCTCCAGTAATCGTCGTTGGAGGATCATATGGAGGAAGTAGGCCGCCGTGACGAATTTCTTTCCTTTAATCATGACTTTGAACTGAATTCTTAAAGGTAAGAGTTTTTTTAACTTTTCTAATCACTATCATCATGTTCAGTGCTAGCTTCGTGGTTTCGGCTAAAATATCCTGACGTTGCCATTGGCGCCTTGGCTTCATCAGCTCCAACCCTTTAGTTTGATGATATGACACCACAAGATGCATATTACTCTGTTGGTTGTCACCAAGGATTTTAGGGTAACGATCTGGATATATATTTCTTTCTCTCTTCTTTTACCATTTCGTTTTTTTTTTTTTTTTTTGCAGTAATTAAAAAGTTGTCATGCCCCGGATGGTACTGCAGGAAGCTAGTGAAACCTGTTACCAAACTATAAAAGATTCATGGTCTGCAATCGATGAAGTTGCATCTCAGCCTGATGGTCTTTTTACTCTTAGCAACGTATTCAAGACTTGCGAGTACGTAATTAAAGATCATAGCCTTTAATTTTCATGACCGTCTTTGAATCAATAAAATGGAATAGAGCAATATGCCAATACCACTAATTTTGTGATGACTCCTTTTTATTTTTATTTTTTTTCAGACCCCTATCTTCTGTTCTCAAGGAGTATTTGGAGTCAATGTATGCCAGTGTAGCTCAAAATAATAGTACCCCAAAGTATCCTGTTACCGTTGTCTGCGGCGCCATAGATGGAGCCCCTCCTGAAGCAGATATTCTTGAGAAAGTATTTGCAGGTGTTGTTGCACATTTTCCAAATAAAATATGCTAGGTCAATGCGCGCCGAAATTTATCTGAAACAGATGTATGCTGGGCATTGCAGGTAAAATATTTTTACATGTAGTCGATAAATAAATGTTTAATATATACAAAAACCAGAAAAATGACAATATTTATATCTTGCATGTGAGTAAACTAATAATATTTATTATTTCTTTTTCACTATTAATTAATTTATAACTGCTTAATTATACGGCCGGTTTTAATAATTATTTGATTTTAGTATTTGAAGATATATATATAAATATATATATATGACTTGTGTGTGCATTAATTTAGAGATGTAGTGAGATGGTAATGCCCATAGGAATTACCAAGAATACTATGCTCCGGCCTGCACCTTTTAACCTAAGCCACTTCACTGAGGAATGCATGAGCAAATATGGTGTGTACTGCCTCGGCCTCATTGGGTCACCACTTATTATGGAGGCCATGTACGTATGATCTTAATCTTCTTCTTTTTTTTACAAACAGTACTTTCAAGAGCAGTACTACTACTATTACTTGCTCTTCTGCCTGCAAATATATATATTTATATATATATTTTTGTTGGTTGCCCTATTAATGTTTCCAATATTTCGAATATTAAACCAAATGTTCTGTGTTTTTTAATGCAAATTGCAGGCTATAAAACAGGTTCTAAATAGGTTCGAAAGCAACATCATTTTCTCCAATGGTCTCATCAATCCTTATAGTAGTGGTGGGTAATTATTATGGAAATTGTAAGGGTCAAATCAGTAGCACTAGTCTATAATTAGACTCGAGATAAGATCAAAAATCAAGATTAGAGATAAAATCAAGAAGAGATAAGACAAGTTGACTCAAACTCTTAAAATGAAAAAGACTCAACTTCTAAAAGGAAAGAGACTTCTAAAAAGAAAAGGCTTCACAAGACAAGTTAGACTCAATTACTCTAAAGAAATATACTTCTATAAAATGAGGAGATCCCCACAAATCCGACAAACTCATCAAAAAAAATAATTTTTCCAACAATTTTTAGTTGTCGCAAATGCATAAAACCTCGCCGCAAATGGTGTGATCCATTTTACCACTAAATTGTTGACAAAAGTCAAAAGCAACAAAACATTTCATCGCAAATACTCAATAAATCACCGCAAATGACTAGATCTTTTTTTCCAACGATTATGAATTATCATCGCTATTATATCTTCCAAGTGGGTAATTTTCACCGAAATAGAGCTTGTGATCGCCGCAAATAAGTTTAATGGATGAAAAAAAATATTTCCGGCGAATTTTACTCGCCGGAAAAGGTTTTTCACAAAATAAAAAAGAAAATGCACAAAAATAGAATACATAAATTACTTGAACTTCCCAACTCACACCCAAAAAGGCCATTATAATCCAACAACACATGCAGCACCTCTTCAACTGAGAAAGAATGAAAATCGAATAAAATGTCACAATTTATCAAATGAGTCTCACAATCTCACAACCCAGGAAAAGAAAAAAAAAAAAGAGTAAAAAGTAACAGTAGTAAGAAATCCACCAGTGTATAGAAAATTTCACAGCCAAATGAAATGAAGATACTCAGCTTAAAGTAGACTCACAAGTTCTTTTTGCTGTCCAATACCTAGTGAGGTACTTCCCCGCTTAATGAGTTGTTGGTTAAGAACCTACATCCATAAAATACATGTCATCTCATTTCTTGCCAAGTGAATAGTAATTGTTGCAGAGAAGATAATTTGAGAACCAAATTAAACATGAAACATTTGCATAAATAAACTAATATTTAGTTCCTGTGATTATCAACTTACAAAAAATTTAGATTCAGTCCTCCAATTTCCTGTGGAATTCGGCCACTGATATTATTGAAGCTCAAGTCTCTACAAGGGGAGAAAAACTCTTATGAACATATATATAATTATTTGTTTCAATGATTTACATATTAATAGTGGAATCCAATTTGTTTAACATAATTTATTTTCCAGATTTTTTTTTATAACGGATCTAGCAAAATTATATCCTCCATGATGCAGTTTCTAAGTTTCTTACGTGAATAAAGCCATCACCACAAGTTAATAGGTGATATTGCATAATACTCCCCAAACCTTCAGAGAAAAAAAAGCCATACACCGTGTGACTTATATCTTATAGGCTGATATTGCAAGCAAGGGCATAAGCAGTGGGCTTTATTGAAATGAAATGATTCAATCGCCATAGCATGTTCTATCTATGGAGAACATAATAATGAACAAGAAATAATAAAAAATTGCTTCCATCCAATGATTCAAACCTTTGACTTGGGGAGGATAATTTTCAAGGCCAAGACCTATCCACTTGGGCCAACCCCTAAGAGTTAGCAATATTAGATGCATTATATTAACAGTGAAACAGCTCAATAAATTTAAGAAGAAAAACAAAAACAAAAGGCACAGCTTATTATGACACGATTTTTTTTTTCTTTACTAGATTGAGCATTTATATATAACTCACAAATATCTTAACTTTTTCAGATCCTGCAAATGAGGGAATCCAATACTTGATCCTTTCAAATCAGATATCCTCCTGACAAACATGACAGATCAGTACAAATCAAATGTACCATCCTTCAGATTTCATATTTCTACTCAATTAATGTCCAGCAAAGGAACATATACTCACAATTCTTCTAAGTTAGTCAAACTGGATATGTTAGAAGGAATGGGGCCACAACTCATATGAACAAAACAGACCCACAACACAGATGCAAAAAAAAGACTCACAACTCAGATGCACAAAAAAAGAACCACAACTGTCTTCTTCAATAAAATGCCACTGCACTAAAACAGAACCATATAACAGATAAGTTTGTAGTGCATGCAGTCACAAAGGCTAGTAGAATGCACAAAACACAAGCCGAAGACCACTTCTCTTTCTTTTATATTTTTTGAATTATAAGTTTTACTAATTTGAAATATAAAATAGATGTTAAACCAGGAGTAGAACAAGAAAAATTATGAGAAGCCATAATAAAAAATCTTATAATTAGTACTTATAAAAAAATCTTATAATTAGTAGTTATCTAGAATATACTACAATTAAGTAGTTCATAGGAATCTGCTGGATCCAAACCTCATCAAAGCTTACCTGGAAGTTAATTCTATCTGTAAGTCCACCATGTCCAGGTATACTATCACCAAAATCCTGCAGGAAAAGGGGGACATATAGCAAATGGTGTGTGACAGAATCTTGGAAGCTTGATTGAATCGCATAAATTTAGGAAGTATAAAGGCAGACCTTGATTTTAAAGGCTCTTTTGAAACCACTGGCAAAGAAGCCTCCAAAAGGTGCTATATTAGATGCAAACAAGCCAAGACAGAGATCCAAATCGAACAAATCTGCAAAACAAGACAACCAAAGATTGAACATACTAAAAAAAATTTACTTTTCAAAATTGTACATCTTAATAAATCATTAACAAATGCCAAAAGAGAAAAAAAAATGCACAAACAATTACATATTTGTACAAAAATATAAAAATACACCTAAATATTCACAGAAGTTAAAAATAGAGGGAATAAAACACTGTGCAACATTTAAATTCATCTCTTTAAATTTTTTATTTCCTTAAGAATATTTTCTGCTGTTCGAGGTAGCTAGATTAGTCGCAATAAATAAGAGTTCTCGGATGAATCAAATATTCCTATGTCAATAGAGTTGAGAATATATCCTCAACACCAATTTGCAAATATAATGTTCCTAGAATTTATTTTCCAAACCTCTGAACAAGTAATTTTAGTGATATGGCTAGTAACTTCTACCAAATTATTAGCCATAAAATCTTCTTTAAAATGTCAAACTTTTTGGCATATTCACACCAGATTGTTCCACTTCATAATTTGAGATATTTTGGAGGAATTTTTAGAGAGAGTGGTCAGAATAGTGGCGAAACAGAGCACAAAAGTTTCTACCTTCCAAATCAAGCTGGCCAGATTAGGATTCAAAAGGTGAAATGTCTAAAAGAATTTGAAGTTTGACATTTTTACATGCAATAAGATCAAATAATCATTGATAAGGGCTATCTAAACCTGTACATGAATATCAGAAGCAAGCACACCATAAGAAACCTAATCTTATCACATGCATAAAGTCTGATACAAGGAAAGATAACCAAAAGACAAAACTTCATCACAAACTGTACAAAGTTTCTTACATGAAAAAATTAGAGTACGCAAATCTCAAGCTACAGATCGACTGCATAATGCCATTCTCAACAGTAATAGCATCAAGATATCAATAAGGAACAATATACATATATACATATAACCCAAAATACCTAGAAATTAGTCTACAGACAAAAAGCCCAATTTTTTATACTGCAACAAGCACGGATGGAGGGGACAGATCGAAGAATTCGTTGCAGCCAAACCTGTGGTGCGGAAGGTACCCAACAGTCTCGGTCGACAATCTCCACCTCTGATTTGCTCAAAATCGTTGAAAAAACCCAAATGCTTCAAATCCCCAATCGCACGGCACCCAGTTGAATGGGGAGGAGGATTGGGGAGGAGAAGACGACCCTAGCTTCCGCTGGGAAGGCTAACGGCGTGGAGGAATAGAAGCTTGGGTGGTGATCGGCATAACGCTGGTCAAGCCGTGGGGGGGTGGGTGGCTTTACGTCGCAATGGTACGTTCGGGAATGCAGAAGAACAGAGGAGTGGAGAAGGAAAATTAGTGGGGAAAGCTAAGCTCGTTCGAGGGGGAAAAATAAAGGTTTCGTGCGTTTCGCCGCCGAAACCAAGTAGAGACGATTTTTAACCCGTTGAAAGATTTTTTTTTTTTGCGGCGAAAAATATCGCCTTAATAACCATAAAAATCGCTGTAAATGGGTCCAGTGAGGGGCCGCTCCATTTAAATCGCAAATAGTGGGTGACGAATTTCGAATCGTTGGAAAAGTGACTTATTGCGACTATTTTATTTGCAACTAAATCCTATAACTTATGTATAAGCTATAATCCCTAAAGGTATAAATTATATTTTCTATCACAATCTCAAATATGCACTAAAACCCATATAATTAGCTATAAATCCTAAAGGTATAAATTATAAGCTCTAAAGGTATAGCAAAGATTGCTGAAAATCTCTACTAAAGAGAAGAAAAGATGCAACTTGGCATCTTCACATGATGAACTTATGTTTGGATGTCAAGATCACTTCAACTTATCTCAAACTAATCATTATGAGACTCAAAATTTTTTCAATTTTTCATAAAAGAAAATTAAACTCATCTCGACTTATTTCTTACATTCAAAACATATCTCAACATATTTATATTCAAACGCATCTCAATAAAATTTATAAAATATTATTATTTACAGATCAACTCAAATTATCTGAAATCAACTCAGCTTCAAATGAACATTAATGTATCAAGATTCTCTTCAATTTCGAAAAAATCTTAGAAGAGGATACAGTGTACACCCTCCAATTAGAGGTTGACATGTCAACTTTAGCTAGATGAATAAAATATACTCGCCCACTCATGACATGAAGACATTTTTCTGAAAATTTCAGCGGTACGACTCATCTTAATTTGTTAATTAATTCAGTTCTAACAAGTTCTTTTCCTCTCCCTCTAATTTAATTTCTGGGTTCTTATATCTGTCTATCTATCTATATATATATATATATATATATATATATATATATGCTTAAAGCTTAGATCAACATTATTCAATCGGTCGATGATCTCTAGCTTCTAGCGTATTTAATTGCAGTTTACCTTAGCGTAAACACTAACTAAAAGTGGCGGACAAACTAATTAAAGTTCCGAAAAGACCCAACTAATATTTTTCGTTTCTGATAAACTAATTATTAATTAAGCAAAGCATAATCTAATATTATCAAAGCCTTTGAAGCAACAGCTAGCTCCTATATATGCTATATCTATTTAAACAGTAGTAGTACTACTAGATAATACTCGAACTAATGAAGCTTTACATGCATGAAATCTCAGAAATTTTTAATATTTGTCGATCATCTGTTCTTTGCCATCATGAACTCTCCAACATTTTCATTGCAATGGCTGATTATTTCTTTCGTACTTCTTATGATCTTCTCAACCACTGTGATCTGTAATGCAACGACGTCGATGCTTTTTGATATTCCCAGACTGAATCCACTTGGAGGAATTCTACAAGATTCTGATATTGCAGAAACAGTTTCGGATGATTTCCAAACATTTTACTATGATCAAACGCTTGATCACTTCAACTATTGGTCTGAAAGCTACACCACTTTTAGACAAAGATATGTGATCAACTCTAAGTACTGGGGTGGTGCAAATCGTAGTGCACCAATTTTAGTTTATCTTGGCGCAGAAGCACCTTTGGATGGTGCTCTCACTCGCATTGGATTTCTCAACGAAAATGCTGTGCACTTTAAGGCTCTCTCACTATACATAGAGGTACATTTATATATTAATTAATTTACAGTCAGCAATAGATTGCATATATATTACTACAAGAAAAATAAGCATTTGTCACGGATTATTTACGACGATAACGACTATTTGTGACAAAAATAGACTCATTTTAACAAAAAATAATCATTTTTGTTAAAAATAACTGATCACAAGTAAATAGTTTTCTTGTAATGTATATATATAATCACTGATCTTTGGCTTTTGGGTGTCATATGTTGCCAAAATATATTCTTATAGTCATTTTACTTGTAAATCAGTGTAGTAAATGACATACCCTCTATGCTAGCATGCCGACAAAACATGATAATTCAATTTAAAATCAAATCTGGTCACGTAAGTATTACGAGAGTACTGTATCTTCTAGACTTCCATACCAACTTGTAAGTAGAATGATTCTTTCGTACTAGAGGAATTGGACATAATGTCAAACTATTTAGATAAAATTTTGAAACCTCATCTTATATATAAAGAAAAATTAAGTACTACTTGTTTTACTTACAAGCATAGATTGAGAATTTGTAGTTTTTAAGGTTAATTTGAAAATTAGTCACTCTGGACTCATTATTATTTTCTCAACAGCACCGATATTATGGGAATTCGATACCAATTGGATCAATACAGGAAAGAACGGATCTGGGATACTTCAACTCAGCCCAAGCTATAGCAGATTATGCAGAAATCATCATCTATTTGAAGAAACAACTACAAGCACAATATTCTCCAGTAATTGTCATTGGAGGATCATATGGAGGAAGTAGGTGACAATTTGCTTAATTTCCTTTTAATCATGACTATATATGAACTGAATTTTGATATGTTTTTTTAAAAGCTATAGCTTTATGATATTTTCTTCAGTGCTAGCTTCGTGGTTTCGGCTAAAATATCCTCACGTTGCCATTGGTGCCTTGGCCTCATCAGCTCCAATCCTCTACTTCGAGGACATCACTCCACAAGATGGATATTACTCTATTGTCACCAAGGATTTTAGGGTAATTATCAACCATCTGAATATGTACTTTTTCTCTTCTTTTACCTTTTCGTTTTTTGATTCTTTGGCAGTAATTAAAATGTTCATATCACTCGGATCGTACTGCATGCAGGAAGCTAGTGAGACTTGCTACCAAACTATAAAAAATTCATGGTCTGTAATCGATGAAGTAGCATATGAGCCCGATGGTCTTTCTATCCTTAGCATGAGATTCAAGACTTGCAAGTACGTAAATTTCCATGACTTTCTTTTAGGTTAGGTTTGGTTAGATTTGACAAGTGAGTTGAGGTGAAAGTTGAAAGTTAAATAAATATCATTAGAATATTATTTTTTAATATTGTTATTGTTTTAGAATTTGATAAAATTGAATTATTTATTATATTTTGTATGAAAATTTATAATAATTATAATAATGAGATGAGATAAGATGGGTTGAGAGCCTCTCTCAATCCAAATAAAGCCTAATCAATCAGTAACCTGAATTTGAGGACTTGAAAGGGAAGAAAGATAGATACATGAAATTAGTTCTACAATATATATTGCTTATTTAATGTTGTTCAAAAAGCTTTTAAGGACAACAATAAATATTGTAAGATCATGCAGTAGTACTTCTTGTGTCTCTCTGCCACTTGAAGGCATTTTTTTTTTCATTTATATATAGTAATAATTTTGGAGTAATAATGCTATATATGATCACATTCTCACCTCACTTGGTAAGATGTGGCATATTTATCACCATTAAATGATAAAAAATCATCTAATAAATAATTATTTAATAGTAATAAATGTATCACATAGATCTTATATATATAGTTGGATGAAAGTGAGATCATGGTAATATGGTTTATAGAATTTTCTATAATTTTATGTTCATGACTCCGTTTTTCTTTTTTTTTTCTTTTTTTTATTTGTTCAGTGCCCTAAGCCAATCTTATGAGCTCAAGAACTATTTGATGTTGATGTATGCCAGTGCAGCTCAATATAATAGTCCCCCACATTATCCGGTTACCATTGTCTGCGGTGGCATAGATGGAGCTCCTCCTGAAACAGATATTCTTGACAAAGTATTTGCAGGTGTTGTTGCTTATTTTGGAAATAGAGGATGCTATGTTAATACACCCCAACAAATATCTGAAAGTGAAACAGCCGTGGGTTGGAGATGGCAGGTAAATTAACTAGATATCTATCTCCTCTAAAATATTAATATTCTTTCTTGTATAATTCGATAAATAATTTTTGGGAAAAAAAAAAGGAAAAATGACAATATATAAGAAGGCGCCGGCAGTCGTGCCTAAAATAATAATATATTTTTATTTTTATTACTAATAAATTAGCAACTCTTAGACCATTTAAGTTTGAGATCAAGTATTAGGTCTACGTATAAATCTTGTACAAGAAAATTTACACGTTATTATGGGTTAATTATGTAATACGTCAGATCTATTTTACAATAAATAAATAAAAAAAGGTTTACAATATGATGACATGAATCGCATTAAACAACGTGTCAATGCATGGAATGAGATCTATTTTGACAAAAGTACAATGGAAGGAGATCAATTACCGTTAATTTTAAAGGGTTTGGCTTAATTTTATCATTGGACGCGGTGTCCCATGCATCAAGTGAAAAAACCGATTGAGTTGAATAAATGGATCGATTGAGTTGCAAATCAAGGTTTTTTCTCTGTAATATTATCATAATTATTTGAATTTTAGTGACTACTTGTCTGTGCATTAATTTAGAGATGTAGTGAGATGGTGATGCCCTTAGGAATTACAAAGATTAATACAATGTTCCAGCCCTCACCTTTTAGCCTCAGCGACTTCAATGATTGGTGCAAAAGCATATATGGTGTACCTCCTCGTCCTCATTGGATCACTACTTATTATGGAGGCCATGTACGTATCTTAATTAATTAATTTAATTACTTCTTCTTCTTTTTTACAACAAAAATAGTATTGAATCAAATTATATTCTGATTTTCTTTTATTTTCAATTGCAAAATATTGCAGGATATAAAACTCACCCTCCACAGGTTTGGAAGCAACATCATTTTCTCCAACGGGCTCAGAGATCCTTATAGTAGTGGCGGGTACGTAATTTGTTCATAAACAATATTTAAGTATTACGTACCAAGAAAATAAAAAATAAAATCTTTTTAATTTTACTCAACTAAGTTTAGAGAAATTGTGTTCTTTATGTTCTTAGATTAATTTGTTATCCTCAATTAACACATTAATGCACCACATTTTAAGGAGCTGTACAGTCTACTCAACCAAATTTAAGGAAATAATTAATGTCGTTCTTTGTTTTAAAAGTTTTATAGTATCTCCAAAATATATGCTGATCATGTGGGATTGTTCATTTATGTGGTAGATATATGGAGCTATTAATTAAATTATATCACATCAATAAATGTGACTAAAGATGACAAAATCTATTCTCGATTCATGCAGGGTGCTTAACAACATATCGCCAAGTATCATTGCTCTCAATACAATGAACGGTATGCGCGCATGAACTCAATTTTTTTCACATTTAATGGATATGTTAATGTTTAGAAGCAAACTTATGGGTGTAATCAGTCCGATTTTAGATATATTTTATAAACGAACCGGTATACATTAGTTATATTTAAAAAAATCAATATCGCACCGATAACACTCCTAAACCGGTACTTTTAGTTTTACCAGTTCCGATTCGGTCCGATTTTAATATAGTATTAGTGGATTATATAGTTATAAGTATAACTATACTATAATGATATAGTGATAGATAGTAGATTACTAATAGTATTAGTATTAGTATTACTATATATATAATAGTATCATACTATCATATAGTGATATAGTATTTGATTATTTATGTTAGTGATAATATACTAATGATAATATCTTAGTTTCTAATTTATTTATATATTTGATTATATATGTTAGTGATAATATGATTAATTGGTTACATACACTTTTTATATGAGTATATATGATCAAATGTATAGCAATGTATTTTTCAAAATGAATATATATTATAGTTTATTATGCTACAAAATGTATTTATCCTTAATATATATATATATAGTTTATATTAATAACATATGATCAAATATTCATGTTTAAGATTAAAATTTTATGTTATATTGATTTTATGTTATAAAATTATTTTATATATAGTTATATACATTAAATATAAAAATTATAAAAAAATATTTTATATAATATAAAAATTTAATATATTTATATATATATGAACGGATCCGGTCCAATTTGGTCCGGTGTTAGAAAAAAGAAAATCGAAACTAGACCCGTTTTGATCAGTTTTGAGAAAAATAAAACCAATACCAAACTGAACCAGTTTTGAACCAAATCGAACCCACCAGTTCGGTCCGGTTTAGTACCAGTGCACCAGTTTTTTTTTCACCCCTAAGCAAAATCATAATATTAGATGCCTAAAAGCATGTGATCAGAAATGTTGGACAAATTTAAACATTTGGGGTAGTTGCAGCATCTAGTCAAAAGTCATGTGTATATGTACATAATAAACCTATACAACAAATTTAAAAGATAATCAAAAGTGTCATTAATTTTCAAATTGCAGGATCTCATTGCTTGGATATACTTCCCTCAAAGCAAAGCGATCCAGAGTGGTTGATCATGCAGCGAAAGGTTGAGATTAACATCATCAAAAGATGGATCACCCAGTACTACTTTCATCTTGATTCTCTCTTTCAGGCAATAAATTAATATTATCAGACGACAAGTTTAATGTGTGTATTATATGTCTGTGCAGTATAATATATCTACGTATAATAATAAGTATGTACGTGATGTACACTTCATATATATGGCATTGAAGATATTATTCCTTGACAAGTTGAAGTACTTCAAGTTTAATAGTTATATTGTGATAGAAAATCATATGACTGGAAAAATGTTATTTTTCGTTCTAAATTTTATCTGCTTCCAAAGAAGCAATACAATCACTTTAATACTCGTCTCTATTGAGCCTTCCTTCAAAATCTGAGACTTGTATGTAGATGGCACCAAAGACCTCAGCTGGTTTAAGACTTTACCAATTGGCAAGTGAGTAAAGAGAGCGTGACATCCAAGTAGTAACACACTCCAATTTCTAATTTATTGGCATACAAAAAATGTTTGTACTTTGACTTTATTTTTAAGCATATGAATTCCACAGTAAATAATCTGTTACACAATCGAGACAAAAACTCCCGTGAAGATTGAGATTTTATTATTTATATTCATCTTTACGTGTGGGTTGGACTCCTCGTTGATCGAATGGTAGAATATTTAATTAATAGAGTAAAGTGTAAAGTCGGGATTTGAACTCAAAATCTATACTCTGATACTATGTAAAATCATCACTTATTTCAAAAACTTAAGTTGATGAAAAGATATAGATTTTATTATTAATATTATATTTTAACAAAAACAATACAAATGGTAGTAAGTCATTGATCTAATCAGGGCAAAACTAGAGGATTACTCGTGAATTTCACTACATAAATTATGCACTTATCTTACATTATGGGACTGCTTGCCAACAAGGAATGACATGTGGATAATTTGATTTTTAACTTATCACATGCCCAAATGAATGAACTCACTCCACAATGCTTCTTCAAATTTGACTCTACAAAATGGCAACATTCACATTGAAGAGACAACAAAGAGACTATTGTCCAAACACCATGTTAAGGTGTGTTTTGTAACCAGACATCCATTCACCCAAAAGTCCCCATCTCCCAACTAATATAATCCCTTTTATTGGCCACTTCAGTGCTTGGTGAAGAGTTCAGCTTTATGTCAATTTATTGTCTGCTTTTGCGTATCTGAGCCCCCTTCTCTCTCTTCTCCCCTCCTTTCCATCACTTCCTTCTGATACATTGCTCTCTTTTCCACAGCTTTTGTCCCTTAATCTCCTTTTTCTATCTTTTTCCTGAAGAAACTCACCCAATGGACTGGACCATTAATGTCATATTGGGTCTGTGCTATTTTATCCATTCCAATTGACCCCTAATGCCTAGATAAGATAATAAAATTGAAGCGTTTGTTTGGAGGTTGAAGAAGCTCGCACATCTAGTCGTCCAGAAATCCCCTCATCTTAGTCGATCTGATCTCTTTTATTAGCTTATATTAATAGTTGGTAAAGAAATCATCTTTATATCATTTCAATATCCACTTTTGCATGCCTAGCCCCCTTTCGATCTCTCTATTTTTTCCTTCTTTCTATCACATCCTTCTGACACATTTTTCTTCATTCCACAATCTTTATCTCATCATCTCATTTTCTCTCTTTTTCCTAATAAGAGCCACCCAATGGACTGGGTCATGGAGGTCATCCATCTATAAGTGAAAAAGATCGCTCCTCCAGTCACCTAGAATTCCCTTTCTCTTTGCCGATCTGATTCCTTTTATTGGCCTGCCTCAATGGTTCGTGGAGAATTCAGTTTTATGTCACTTCATTGTCCACTTTTGCGTGCCTAACCCCATTCTCTCTATTTTTCTTCCCTTTCGTCACTTCCTTCTGACACCTTGTCATCCTTTCCACATTCTTTGTCTCCTCATCTCCTTTTTCTATCTTTTTCCTAATGAAGGTCACACAATGGATAGGGTCATGGATGCCATATTGGGCTTGGGCTCTTTTATCCCTTCCAATTGACCATTAATGCCTGGAGAAAATGATAAATTGAAGCATCCGTTTGGAAGTTGAAAAAGCTCGCACATCCAGTAGCCCAGAAGTCATCTTCTCTCAGTCGATCTGATCCCTTTTATTGGCCTCTGTCAGTGGTTAGTGAAAATTTTGACTTTATATCACTTCACTATCTACTTTTGTATGCCTGACTCACCTTCTCTCTTTTTTCTCCTCATTTTTGTCACTTTCTTCTAACATATCTCTCTCATTTCCTCAGTCTTTAGCCCGTTATCTCATTTTCACTCTATTACCTAATGAAGGTCACCCAATGGACTAGGATATGGATGTTATATTCGGTCTAGGCTATTTTATCCCTTCCAGTTGACCTCTAATACTGAGAGGAAAAAAAAATGAAACTTCCATTTGGAGGTGAAGAATCTCGCATATCCAGTCACCCAAAACTCTCATTCTTTCAACCGATCTGATCCCTTTTATCGGTCTCTCTCAGTGGTTCGTGAAGAATTCGTCTTTATCTCACTTCATTGTCCACTTTTGCAAGCCTGACCCTCATTCACTCTACTTTTTCCTACTTTCTGTCACTTACCTCTAACACATTGCCATCATTTCTTCAGTCTTTGTCTCCTCATATCTTTTTTCTCTCTTTTTCTTAATGAATGACACCCAATGGACTGGGTCATGGATGTCATATTGGGCCTAAACTATTTTATTCCTTCCAATTGACGCCGAATGCCAGGAGAAAATACTAAAATTGAAGTTTTTGTCCAGAATTTGAAGAAACTCATGCATACAGTCGCCTAAAGGTCAACTTCGTCCGCTGATCTAATCCCTTTTATTGGTCTCTCTCAATGGTTTGTGAAAAATTCAACTTTATGTCACTTTACTGTCAACTTTTATGTGCCTGACCCCCTTCACTCTATTTTTTCCTCCTTTTTGTCACTTCCTTTTAACACATTGCCTTCATTTCTGTCACTTCCTTCTGACACATTGTCCTCCTTTCCTCGGCCTTTGTCCCATCATCTTATTTTTCTCTATTTTTCATGAAGAAAGCCACCCAATGGACTAGTCCATTGATGTCATATTGGTTTCGGTTATTTTATCCCTTCCAATTGATTCGCAATACTTGGAAAAAATAATAAATCTGAAGTTTCTATCTAGAGATTGAAGAAGCGCGTGCATTTAGTTACCCAAAAGTCCCCTTCTCTCAGCCAATCTGATCTTTTTATTGGCCACTTCATTGCTTGGTGAAGAGTTCAGTTTTATGTCATTTTATTCTCACCTTTTTCTTGCCTAACCCTCCTTCTCTCCCTTCTCCACTCCTTTCCGTCACTTCCTTCTAACACCTTGTCCTCATTTCCTCAGCCTTTGTCCCCAAATCTCATTTTTCTATCTATTCCTAATAAAGGTCACCCAATGAACTGGACCATTAATGTCATATTGGGTTTGTGCTCTTTTATCCCTTCCAATTGACCCTTAATACTTGGAGAAAATGATAAAATTGAAGCAACTATTTGAAGGTTGAACGTGAAGAAATCGCCTTTATGTCATTTCACTATCCAGTTTTGCATGTCTGGCCCCTTTCTCTCTATTTTTTCCTCATTCTATCTCTTCCTTCTGACACATTTTCCTTCATTCCTTAGTCTTTATCTCATCATCTCATTTTCTCTCTTTTTCCTCATGATGGCCACCCAATGGACTAGGCCATGGATGCCATATTGGGTCTTGGTTATTTTATCTCTTCCAATTGATCCCTAATGCCTACATAAAATAATAAAAATGAAGCTTCTGTCTGGAAGTGAAGAAGCTTGAGTATTCGGCCGCCTAGAACTCCTTTCTCTCTGCCGATCTGATTCCTTTTATTGGCTTGTGTCAGTGGTTCAGAAAGAATTCAGTTTTATGTCACTTCCTTATCAACTTTTACGTGCCTAACCCTTTTTCTCTCTTTTTTCCTCTCATTTTCGTCACTTCCTTCTGACACCTTGTCATCCGTTCCACAGTTTTTGTCCCCTCATCTTCTTTTTCTATCTTTTTCCTGATGAAGTCACCCAATGGACTGAGCCATGGACGCCATATTGTGCCTGGGCTCTTTTATCCCTTCTAATTGAACCCTAATACCTGGAGAAAATGATAAAATTGAAGCATCCATCTAGAAGTTGAAGAAACTCGCACATCTAGTCGCTCAGAAGTCACCTTCTCTCAGCCGATCGAATCTCTTTTATTGGCCTCTGTAAGTGGTTGGTGAAAAATTCGACTTTATGTCACTTCACTATCTACTTTTGTATGCCTGACCCACCTTCTCTCTTTTTTCTCCTCATTTCTATCACTTCCTTCTAATACATTTCTCTCATTTCCTTAGTATTTAGCCCCTTATCTCATTTTCACTTTATTACCTGATGAAGGTCACTCAATGGATTGAGTTGTGGATGTTATATTGGGTCTGGGCTATTTTATTCCTTCCAGTTGACCCCTAATTGGTTGGTGAAGAATTCAATTTTTTGTCACTTCATTGTCCACTTTTGTGTGCCTAACTTTACTAGATTTTTTCCTGCTTTCTGTCACTTACCTCTGACACATTGCCCTCATTTCCTCAATCTTTGTCTCCGTATATATTTTTTCTCTCTTTTTCTTAATGAATGATACCCAATGGACTAGGTCATGGATGTCATATTGGGCCTAGGCTATTTTATTCCTTCCAATTGAAACCTAATGCCTACAAAATACTAAAATTGAAGTTTTTGTCCAGAAGTTGAAGAAACTCGTGCATCCAGTCGTCCAAAAGTCCCCTTCTATCTCCAATCCAATCCCTTTTATTGGTCTCTCTCAATGGCTTGTGAAGAATTCAGCTTTATGTCACTTCACTGTATACGTTTGTGT
Source organism: Cyclocarya paliurus (assembly GCA_029856935.1). Classification (NCBI taxonomy): domain Eukaryota; kingdom Viridiplantae; phylum Streptophyta; class Magnoliopsida; order Fagales; family Juglandaceae; genus Cyclocarya; species Cyclocarya paliurus. The sequence goes on from CM056956.1 coordinate 5,705,869, forward strand.
GCATGTCCCCTTTCACTCTATTTTTTCCTCCTTTTTGTCACTTCCGTTTGACACCTTACCCTCATTTTTGTCACTTCCTTCTGACACATTGTTCTCCTTTCTTCAGCCTTTAGGCACCCAATGGACTGGGTCATTGATGCCATATTAGCTTTGGCTATTTAATCCCTTCCAGTTAATCCACAATGCCAGGACAAAATAATAAATCTAAAGCTTCTGTCTAGAGGTTGAAGAATCGCGTGCATTTAGTTGCCCAGAAGTCTCATTCTCTCAGCCAATCTGATCTTTTTATTGGCCACTTCAGTGCTTCGTAAAGAGTTAGGCTTTATGTCATTTTATTGTCTGCTTTTGCATGTTTGACCACCCTTACCTCTCTTCTCCCTTTCTGTCCATCACTTCCTTTTGACACCGTACTCATTTCCTCAACTTTTGATTTATATTCTCCTTTTTCTATCTTTTTTTTTTTTATGAAAGTTACCCAATGGACTTGACCATTAATGCCATACTGGACTTGTGTCCTTTTATCCCTTCCAGTTGACCCTTAATGCTTGGAGAAAATGATAAAATTGAAGCATCAGTTTGAAGGTTGAAAAAGCTCGCACATCCAATCTTTCAGAAATCTCATTATCTTAGCCGATTTGATCCCTTTTATTCGCCTTTATCAATGGTTGATGAAGAAATTATATTTATGTCTTTTCATTATCTACTTTTGCATGTCTAACCCCATTTTTCTCTATTATTCCCTCCTTTTTGTCGCTTCCTTCTTACATATTTTCTTTCATTCCCTAGTCTTTATCTCATAATCTCATTTTCTCTTTTTTTCTCATGAGTGCCCCCAATGGACTGGGTCATGGATGCCATATTGGACCTAGATTATTTTTTCTCTTCCAATTGACCCCTAATGCCTGTAGAAAATAATAAAAATGAAACTTCCATCTGGAAGTGAAGAAACTCGCGTATCCAGTCGCCTAGAACTCCCCTCTCTCAGCCGATCTGATTTCTTTTATTCGCCTGTGTCAGTAGTTCATGGAGAATTCAGCTTTATGTCACTTCCTTGTCTACTTTTGCGTGCCTAACCCCATTTTCTCTATTTTCCTCCCCTTACCATCACTTTCTTCTAACACATTGTCATCATTTCCGCATTCTTTGTCATCTCCTCTCCTTTTTCTATCTTTTTTCTGATGAAGGTCACCCAATGGATTGGTACGTGTATGTCAAATTGGCCTTGGGCTCTTTTATCTCTTCCAATTGACCTCTAATGTCTTAAGAAAGTGATAAAAATGAAGTATCCGTCTGAAAATTGAAGAAACTCGCACATCCAATCGCCCAGAAGTCACCTTTTCTTAGCCGATCGAATCTCTTTTATTGGCCTCTGTAAGTGGTTGGTGAAAAATTCGATTTTGTCACTTCACTATCTACTTTTGTATGCCTAACCCACCTTCTTTCTTTTTTCTCCTCATTTCTATCACTTCCTTCTAACATATTTCTCTCATTTCCTCAGTCTTTAGCCCCTTATCTCATTTTCACTCTATTAATTGATGAAGGCCACCCAATGGATTGAGTTGTAAATGTTATATTGGGCCTGGGATATTTTATCCCTTCCAGTTGACCCCTAATTGGTTGATGAATAATTCAATTTTATGTCACTTCATTATCCACTTTTGCTTGCCTGACCAACCTTCACTCTATTTTTTCCTACTTTCCATCACTTACCTTTGACACATTGCCCTCATTTCCTTACTCTTTGTCTCCTTATATATTTTTTATCTCTTTTTCTTAATGAATGATACACAATGGACTGGGACATGAATGCCATATTGGGCCAAGGCTATTTTATCCCTTCCAATTGAAGCCTAATGCCTAGAAAATACTAAAATTGAAGTTTTTGTCTAAAAGTTGAAGAAGATCGTGCATCCGTCTGAAAATTGAAGAAGCTCGCACATCTAGTCGCCTAGATGTCACCTTCTCTCAGCCGATCTGATCCATTTTATTGGCCTCTGTCACTGGTCGATGAAAAATTCGATTTTATGTCTCTTCACTGTCTACTGTTGTATGTATGATCCATCTTCTCTCTATTTTCTCCTCAATTATGTCACTTACTTCTAACACATTTCCCTAATTTTCTCAATCTTTATCTCCTTATCTCATTTTCTCTCTCTTACTAGATGAAAGCTACCCGATGGACTACATCATGTATGTCATATCGGGTCTGGGCTATTTTATCCTTTCCAGTTGACTCCTAATACTCGGAGAAAATTAAAAAATAAAATAAAACTTCCATTTGGAGGTGAAGAATCTCGTGTATCCTTCTTTCAAACGATCTGATCCCTTTTATTGGTCTCTCTCAATGGTTCGTGAAGAATTCACTTTTATCTCACTTCATTGTCCACTTTTATGTGCTTAACCCTCCTTCACTCTATTTTTTCCTACTTTCCGTCACTTACTTCTGACACATTTCCATCATTTCCTCAGTCTATGTATCCTTATATCTTTTTTCTCTCTTTTTCTTAATGAATGACACCCAATGGACTGGGCCATGTATGTCATATTGGGCCTACAATATTTTATCCCTTCCAATTGACGCCTAATGTCTGGAGAAAATACTAAAATTGAAGTTTATGTCCAGAAGTTGAAGAAGCTCATACATTCAGTAGCCCAAAAGTCCCTTTTTCTCACCGATCTAATCCTTTTTATTGGTCTCTCTCAATGGCTGGTGAAGAATTCTACTTTACATCACTTCACTGTCTACTTTTGTGTGCCTGACACCTTTCACTCAATTTTTTCTTCCTTTTCTTCACCTCCTTCTGACATCTTATCCTCATTTCCGTCACTTCCTTCTGACACATTCTCCTTCTTTCCTCAGCCTTTGTCTCATCATCTCATTTTTCTCTCTTTTTCCTGAAAAAAGTCACCCAATGGACTGGGTCATTGATGCTTTATTGGTTTCGGGTATTTTATCCCTTCCAGTTGGTCCCTAATACTTGAAAAAAATAATTAATCGAAAGGTTATGTCTAGATGTTGAATAAAAGTGTGCCTTTAGTCACCTAGAAGTCACTTTTTCTTCGCCGATCTGATCCTTTTATTGGCCACTTTAGTGTTTGGATAAGAGTTCAGCTTTAAGTCATTTTATTGTCTACTTTTGCATGTCTGACCCCACCTTCTATCTTTTCTCCCCTCATTTTCATCACTTCATTATGACACATTGCCTTCCTTTCCTCAGCCTTTCTCTCCTAATCTCATTTTTCTATATTTTTCCTAATGAATGTCACCCAATGGACTGGACCATTAATGTCATACTGGGTCTGTGCTCTTTTATCCCTTTTAGTTGACCCTTAATGTTTGGAAAAAATGATGAAATTGAAGCATCTGTTTGGAGGTTGAAGAAGCTCGCACATCCAGTCATCTAAGCCAATCTGATCTCATTTATTGTCCTCTGTCAGTGGTTGGTGAAGAAATCATTTTTATGTTATTTAACTATCCACTTTTGTATGCATGACCCATTTTCTCTCTATTTTTCTCTCCTTTCTATCACTTCCTTTTAACACATTTTTCACCATTCCTCAGTCTTTATCTCATTTTCTCTCTTTTTCCTTGTGAGGGACACCCAATGAACTGGGTCATGGATGCCATAATGGGTTTGGCCTATTTTTATCTCTTCCAGTTGACCCTCAATGTCTGCAGAAAATAATAAAAATGAAGCTTTCGCCTAAAAGTGAAGAAGCTCACGCATTCAGTCGCCTAGAACTCCCCTTCTCTTAGCAGATATGATCCCTTTCATTGGCATGTGTCAGTGGTTGGTGAAGAATTCGACTTTATGTCACTTCGTTGTCTACTTTTGCATCCCTAACCCCCCCTTATGTTTGTTTTCCTCTCATTTCTGTCACTTCCTTCTCACAACTTGTCCTCCTTTTCACAGTCTTTGTCACATCATCTCCTTTTTCTATCTTTTTCCTGATGAAGATCACCCAATTGACTAGGTCATAAATGTATTGGGCTTGGGCTCTTTTATCCCTTCCAATTGACCTCAGTCGTCTCCCAGAAGTCACTTTCTCTCGGCCGATCTGATCCTTTTTATTTGTCTCAATCAGTAGTTAGTGAAAAATTAGACTTTATGTCACTTCACTATCAACTTTTACATGTCTGGTCCATTTTCTCTCTATTTTTTCCTTCTTTCTGTCTCTTCCTTCTTACACATTTTCCTCCATTCCTCAGTATTTATTCCATCATTTCATTTTCTCTCTTTTTCCTCATGAGGGTCATCTAATGGACTAGACCATGGATGTCATACTGGGCCTGGGCTATTTTACCTCTTATAGTTGACCCCTAATACCTGCAGAAAATAATAAAAAAGAAGCTTCCGTCTGGAAGTGAAGAAACTCGTGCATCCAGTCGCCTAGAACTTTCATACTCTTTGCCAATCTAATCCCTTTTATTGGCCTGTGTTAGTCGTTAGTGAGGAATTCAGCTTTATGTCACTTCATTGTCTACTTTTGCATACTTAACCCCCATTCTCTCCATTTTCCTCTCATTTCTGTCACTTACTTCTGACACATTGTCCTCATTCCTCAACCTTTGTCTCCTAATGTCATTTTTATCTCATTTTCCTAGTGAAAGCCACCGAATGGACTGGGCCATGGATATCATATTGGGCCTAAGCTATTTGATCCCTTCCAATTGACACCTAATGCCTAGAGAAAATAATAAAACTGAAGTTTCTACCTGGAGGTTGAAGAAGCTCTTGCATCCAACCACCTAGAAGCATCTTCGCTCAACCGATCTAATATCTTTTATTGGCATCTATCAGTGGTTTGTGAAGAATTCAGTTTTATATCACTTCATTATCCACTTTTACATGTCTAGCCTCATTCTCCAGTTGATCCCCAATGCCTGGAAAAAATAATAAATTTGAAGTTTCTCTTTAGAGGTTGAAGAAGATCATGCATTTAATCGTCCAGAAGTCCCCTTCTCTCAACCGATCTGATGTTTTTTATTGGCCACTTCAATGCTTGGTGAAAAGTTCGGCTTTATCTCATTTTATTTTCAAATTTTGCGTGCTTGACCCCCTTCTATCTTTTTTCCCCTCCTTTCTGTCACTTTCTTCTGACACATTGCCCTCATTTCCTCAACCATTGTTCCTTAATCTCATTTTTCTATCTTTTTCCTTATGAAGGCCACCCAATGGACTGGATCATTAATGCCATATTGGGTCTATGATTTTTTATCCCTTCCAATTGACCTTTAATACTTAGAGAAAATGATTAAATTAAAGCATTCATTTGGAAGTTGAAGAAGCTCGAACATCTGGTCGTCCAAAAGTCCCATCATCTCAACCGATTTGATCCATTTTATTGGCCTCTGTTAGTGGTTGGTGAAGAAATCATCTTTATATCATTTCGCTATCCACTTTTGCATGTCTGACCCCCTTTGTCTCTATTTTTCCCTCATTTCTATCATTTCCTTCAGACACATTTTTCTCCATTTCTCAATTTTTATCTCATCATCTCATTTTCTCTCTTTTTTCTCATGAGGGCCACCCAATGGACTGAGCCATGGAAGCCATATTGGGCCTGGGCTATTTCATCTCTTCCAGTTGACCCCTAATGCTTGCAGAAAATTATAAAAATGAGACTTTCGTCTAGAAGTGAAGAAGCTTGTGCATCCAGTCTCCTAGAACTCTCATTCTTCCAGTCGTTCTGATCCCTTTTATTGGCCTATGTCAGTCGTTGGTGAGGAATTCGGTTTTATGTCACTTCATTGTCAACTTTTGCGTGCCTAACCCCCATTCTCTCTATTTTTCTCTCATTTCCGTCATTTACTTCTAACACATTGTCCTCATTTCCTCAACCTTTGTCCCCTAAGATTGCTTTTCTCTCTTTTCCTGATGAAGGCCACCGAATGGATTGGGCCATAGATGCCACATTGGGCCTAGGCTATTTTATCCCTTTGAATTGACACCTAATGCCTAGAGAAAATAATAAAATTGAAGTTTCTGCCTGAGGTTGAAGAAGTTCTTGCATCCAACCACCCAGAAGCCTCTTCGCTCAACCGATCTAATATCTTTTATTGGCCTCTATCAGTGGTTGGTGAATAATTCAACTTTATGTCACTTCATTATCCACTTTTGTTTGTCTGGTCTCATTCTGTCTATTTTCCTTCCTTTCTGTCACTTCCCTTTGACACCTTGTCCTCATTTCCTCAACCTTTGTCATCTCATCTCATTTTTCTCTTGTTTTCTTGATGAAATCCACCCAATCGACTAGGTCATTGATGTCACAATGGTTTTAGCTATTTTATCCCTTCCAGTTGATCCCCAATGCCTGGAAAAAATAATAAATTTGAAGTTTCTCTCTAGAGGTTCAAGAAGATCATGCATTTAGTCATCCAGAAGTCTCCTTCTCTCAGCCGATCTGATGTTTTTTATTGGCCACTTCAATGTTTGGTGAATAGTTTGGCTTTATGTCATTTTATTGTCAAATTTTGCATGCTTGACCCCCTTCTATCTCTTTTTGCCTCCTTTTTGTCACTTTCTTCAGACACATTGCCCTCATTTCCTCAACCATTGTCTCTTAATCTCATTTTTCTATCTTTTTCCTGATGAACACCACCCAATGGACTAGATCATTACTGTCATATTGGGCCTGTGATCTTCTATCCCTTCCAAGTGACCTTTAATGCTTGGAGAAAATGATAAAATTGAAGCATTCATTTGGAGATTGAAGAAGCTTGAACATCCAGTCGTCCAGAAGTCCCCTCATAACAACCGATTTGATCCATTTTATTGGCCTCTATCAGTGGTTGGTGAAGAAATCATTTTTATATCATTTCACTATCCACTTTTGCATGTCTAGCCCCCTTTCTCTCAATTTTTCCCTCCTTTCTGTCACTTCCTTCTGACACATTTTTCTCTATTCCTCAATCTTTATCCCATCATCTCATTTTCTCTCTATTTGCTCATGAAGGTCACCCAATGGACTGGGCCATGGAGGTCATATTGGGCCTGGATTATTTTATCTCTTCCAGTTGACCCCTAATTCCTATAGAAAATAATAAAAATTAAGCTTCCTTCTGGAAGTGAAGAAGCTCGCGCATCCAGTCGCCTAGAACTCTCCTTCTCTCAGCCGATTTGATCTCTTTTATTGGCGTATGTCAGTTGTTGGTGAAGAGTTTGGTCTTATGTCACTTCATTGTCCACTTTTACGTGCCTAACCCCATTCTCTTTATTTTTCTCTCCTTTCTTTCACTTCCTTATGACACATTGTCCTCCTTTCCTAACCCTTTATCCCTAATGTCATTTTTCTCTCTTTTTCCTTATGAAAGCCACCCAATAAACTGGGCCAAGGTTGCCATATTGGGCCTAGGCTATTTTTTCCCTTCCAATTGACACCTAATGTCTAAGAAAAATAATAAAACTGAAATTTATGCTTGGAGGTTGAAGAAGCTCTTGCATCTAGTCACAAAGAAGCCTATTCTCTAAATCAATATGATCCCTTTTATTGGTATGTATTAGTGGTTGGTGAAAATTCATCTTTATGTCACTTCATTATCCACATTTGCATGTCTGGCCCCATTCTGTCTATTTCTCCACATTTCCGTCACTTCCTTCTGACACATTGTCCTCATTTCCTAACCCTTGTCTCCTAATGTCATTTTTCTCTCTTTTTCCTTATAACGGCCACCCAATGGACTAAGCCAATGATGCCATATTGGGCCTAGACTATTTGATCCCTTCCAATTGACACCTAATGCCTAGAGAAAATAATAAAACTGAAGTTTCTATCTAGAGGTTAAAGAAGCTCTTGCATCCAATCACCCATAAGCCTCTTCTCTGAAATGATCTAATCCCTTTTATTGGCTTGTGTCAATACTTGGTGAAAAATTCAGTTTTATGTCTCTTTACTGGCCACTTTTGCATGTCTGACTCCTCTTCTTTCTCTTTTTTCCTCCTTTTCAGTCACTTACTTCTGACACATTGCCCTCATTTCCTCAGCTTTTGTCCCTTCATCTCTTCTTTCTATCTTTTTCTTAATGAAAGCGACCTAATGGACTAGGCCATGGATGACATATTGGGTTTGGGCTATTTTATCCCTTACAAATGACCTCTAATGCCTGGAGAAAATAACAAAAATGAAGTTCTGCCTCGAGGTGAAGAAGCTCGCGTATCCAATCGCTCAGAACTCCCCTTCTCTCAATCGATCTAATCCCTTTTATTGGCCTCTATCACTAGTTGGTGAAGAATCTAGCTCTATGTCATTTCATTGTCCACTTTTGTATGTCTGGCCTCTTCTTTCCATTTTACCCTTCTTTTTATCACTTCCTTCAGATACATTGTCCTCATTTCTGCATTCTTTACATTTCATCTTCTTTTTCTCTCTTTTTTCTGATGAAGACCACCCTATGGACTGGGCAATGGATGTCATGTTGGGGCTGGATTATTTTATCCTGACCAATTGACCCCTAAGGCTTGCAAAAAATAATAAAACTGAAGTTTCTGTCTGGGGGTTGAAGAAACTAGTGCATCCAGTTGCTTAGAAGTCCCTTTCTCTCAGCCGATCCAATCCCTTTTATTGGCTACTACTAGTGCTTGGTGAAGAATTCAGTTTTATGTCACTTCAATGTCCAATTTTGTGTGCTTGACTCACTTATCTTTATTTTTTCCTATTATCTGTCACTTCCTTCTGACACATTGCCCTATTTTTCTTAGCTTTTGTCACCTCATCTCATTTATCTCGCTTTTTCTTGATGAAAGCTATCCAATGACCTGGGCATGGATGTCATATTGGGCCTATGCAATTTTATACCTTTCGTTTGACCCCTAATACATAGAGAAAATAATAAAAATAAAGCTTACATCTAGAGGTTGAAAAAGCTCATGCATCCAGTCGCCCTGAAGTCCCCTTCTATCAGTTGATCTAATCCGTTTTATTGGCCTTTGTTGGTGGTTAGTGAAAATTTTAGCGTCATGTCACTTTATTGTCTACTTTTGCTTGTCTGGCTCCCTTTCTCTCTATTTTTTCCTCATTTCCATCACTTCCTTTAGACACATTGCCCTCATTTCTTCTGCCTATGTCCCCTTATCTATTTTTTCTCTTTTTCCTGATGAAGGTCACTTGATGGACTAGGCCATGAATGCCATATTGGGCCTAGACTATTTTATCTATTCTAGTTGACCCCTAATACTTGAGAAAATAATAAAACTAAATTTTCTGTCTAGAGGTTTGAAAAGCTCTAGAATCTAGTCGCCCAGAAGTTCCTTTTTCTCAGTCGATCTAATCTCTTTTATTGACCTTTGTTAGTGGTTGGTGAATTTGGTTTTATGTCACTTCACTATCCACTTTTTTCATGCCTGACTCCCTTTATTTCTATTTTTTCCTCATTTTCATCACTTTCTTCTGACACTTTATGTAACGACCCCGCCCCGCGAAGGGCGGAATCTGCTACGTACATACATATTCTTTACATACTTTCTTTTCCTTTCTTCTTCCTCACCAACAAGGAAGACACTAAGCGTCTGCCTCTCTCTCTAAAGTAATGACTTGCTCCCCAGCCCTTTCGTCATTTCCTGGACGTTTAAAATATTTAAAATAAGAGTGAGTCTAATACTCAGTAAGTAGTACACCTTACAATGAACGTACTAGGCATCTATTCTTTTCCTTTTGAAAACATGCATACATAAACAATGCATTTCATGCATACATCTTTCATACTTTTTTATCTTTCATGCATAAACATGTTTTCCATCTTTCATGCATAAACATGCTTTTCATCTTTTCATCTTTTCACTTTCATAGGCCATTGTATACAATTACGCCCTGCGTGCTAGGATTAGCGGCCCTATGGCCAATGGATTCGCCTGTGGCCACAGGTTGGAATCTCATTCCGTCAGGGTGCAGCACTGGGTGCACTACTAGATACTACTACCCGGCATTGCAATCTGTCCATTCATTCATTGGGTACTCCTTTCCTTTTATGTGGCCGTTACGTATTTTCATTCATTGAAACTTTCGTTTACTTTCATTTTTTTCGTACTTTCATTCATTTCAGTCCTTTTCATTTAACAAGCCATTCATAGGAAATGAACGTCACTTAAAAACATGAACTTATTATCATTTAAAAGCATGAGCTTAAATATCACTTAAAGGCAGTGTTGTGAATTTCGTACCGTACCAGCCGGTACAGTCGGTATTTTCCGTACCGGCCACTGGACCGGTACAGAAATGTTTATGTTCCGTACCGGCCGAAATATCGGCCGTATCGGCCGGTACCGTTCGTACTGGCCGATATTTCGGCCTGTACCGGTCTGTGTACAGGTCCGTACCGGCCAATATTTCGGCCTTTTTTTTTTCATATTTTCAAACTACAAATTCATTTTTTGACTCCTAATTCAGACTAGACTATTTATAATTTATATATCTATGTATTTATATATACTTTATTTATATATAAACTATTATTTTGAAATATAATTTATATATATAATTTATTCATATACCGAAATGTTATCTCGAAACGGTACACGAAACGGTACCGGTACCGAAATATTTCGTTCCAGTAGCTCGACCGGTACGGCATCCGGTACGGTATTCAAAACATTGCTTAAAGGCATGAGCTTAATGTCATATAAAAACTTGAGTTTAAATATCATTTAAAAGCATGAGCTTAGGTATTATTTTAAAGCACGAGCTTAACATCATTTTAAGACATGAGTTTATCATCATTTAAAATCATAACCTTAAATATCATTGAAAGGCATGAGCTTAAACTTCATTTAAAAGTATGAGTTTAAACATCATTTAAAAGCATGAGCATAGACACCATTAAAACACGGGCTTAAACATCATTTAAAAGCATAGGCTTAAACATTAATTAAAAGCATGAGCTTAACATCAATTAAAAGCACGAGCATAAACATCATTTAAAAGTACGAGCATAAACATTATTTAAAAGTATAGCTTAAACATCATCTTTCAAGACATCCTTTAAAACGTCAGTTCTCAGGGACTTTTTAAAGCATCAGTTCCTAGGGATATCTTAAAACTCATTTAAAGCATCAATTGAAGCATAAAACATGAGACGTTCATTTCCTTTCTTTTCCTCTGCATTTAAACATTTTCATCATCTTTCTTAGTTCAATGCATATGCATTTTCATGAACAAGATATATTTTCATGCTATACTACATATAGGAATAATCATAAGTTTCTTGAGAGAGCATGCATGAAATCTCATGACTTAGAATCTACATGCATGCATTACTTTATACATGCTCACACAATTATAATCGATAGGGTACTTAACAGAGGCTATCAAGAAAGGGTTGTACATACTATATTCATTTACTCTTTCTATTAGAAAAATATTTGTAATAAGAGAGATATATTCTTTCATAAAGAGAGCATGGTGTAAGAAGTATGGTCATAGCTACTTACCTGCGAGCTTTACTAGCGAGTCCATTTGAACTTGAAAGTAGACTCCTAGTCCTATTCAATAAAATGACATAGACATATTAACATCCACCTTACTTTGAGCCTTACTAATCGATACACTCACATTCTCACTTAAATTCCAACTTGGAATTGAACGTTTCCTTAACCCGTTCATCTACCCACTAAGCATGGCACTATGCCAAAACATTAAAATCTTCATTCCAAACATTTTAAAGAAACTTATGGAAGTAAATAACATACTTTCCATCTCTCTAAGATTAAACATAGCGTAAAATATAACGAGGTTACCCATTTAATAGACTTTAAACCTTTAAACACTTAAGCTTATGCTTTACTTACTTAATACCATTTAAAACAATATATAAATTACAAGACCCAAGCAAGACCTCTTAAACCAAAACTCTAGCATCTTAAAAATAGATTATCAACCAAATCTCAACACAAGGCACATGATACCAACATATACGATTTAAATTCACTTTAAATCATCACCTATGATTAAACCAATGTTAATATCAACATAGCATTTTCGAATATAGGAAAATACATAGCAAAACACAAGCTTAAACAACCCAATAGGCTTCCAAAATCACATTAAAAATAAATAAGTCATATTAGGATTTTTACCTTAAGCCCTTAGCTCCTTTCAAGAGGCAAGATAGAGGACCAAATGGTGATAAACCCGTATAGATGAAGACAAGATGATAGCACTATTTTAACCCCAAAACCGAAACACCAATGGGTAAGGAAATGGTGAAATTCGAAATTCATATGGAAATCATGCTAGAAAGTGAACCAAGAGTTTATTACCTTCAATATTTCATCCTTTGGAAGATGAAATCAAGTTTTGGTTCCAAGTTTTGAAGAAAATATTTTTCTTCCTCCATTGCCATGGAGTCACAAGCTTGAGGGAGATAAAAGAGCTTGTTTTTCTTGAAGATGAAAAGAAAAGAGAATAAGAAAGGAGGAAGATGTGCATCGGCTTGTTAGCTTGGAGAAGGAGATGAAATTTTATTTTTCTTCTTCTTGGGGTGAGGCCAACGGATATGGGAGGAACAAAAGGGAAAAATGATTTTAATTCATCCATTTTTATGTAGTTTTGACCGTAAGCTATTGGAGGAGAGGCAAGGAAGGAAAATAAAATTGCTTCCCATGGAAGCTTTCGGGTGATAGAGAAAGAATGGGTCAAACAATAGTTTTGGTCTTTCTATTTTGGCCTTCTCCGATGGGTAATTGAAGGAAGGGAAGTAAAAGAATTTAATTACTTACCTTAAAAGCTAAGACCAACGTGCAAGGGGGGGAAATGAAGAAGTCAATGGGTTTGTTGGGGAAACCATCGGTTTCCAAGAGATAAAGATAAGTTGCTTAGTCAAAGGCTTATCTTATAGGTCAAGGGATGGATGGTGAGGATTCAAATATAGGAAGATAATTTCCACACCTACCAATCCAATGGTAGAAATTAATTGGGTCATTTCTTAAATAAATAAAATTAAAAGGTTTAAGAGAAATATTTCAAAATCTTAAAAATAATACTTTGGTTCATTTTAATAAATCATATTTTAAAAATAAACATACTCATTTTAAAATAAAATAATTGAAAGTAATAATAAAAATAATCTTTATCTCAAAATATTTGACTTAAGAATTAATAAGATGACGTAAGGACCTACGTAGTAGGATTCGGGTATTACACCTTACTCTCATTTCCGCGTCCTTTGCCCTGAATCTTCTTTTTATCTCTTTTTTTTTTCTAATGAAGTTCACCTAATGGACTGGGCCATGGATGGCCTATTGGACTTGGGCTACTTTATTTCTACCAGTTGACTCCTAATGCCTGCAGAAAATAATAAAACTGAAGTTTCTATATGGAGGTTGAAGAAGCTCGTGCATCTAGTCGCCTGGAGGCTCTATTCTCTCAACTGATCTGATCCATTTTATTGGCCTCTATGAGTGGTTGGTGACAGCTTTATGTCACTTTCACTATCCACTTTTACATGCCTGACCTCATTCTCTCTATTTTCCATCACTTCCTTCTAACCCTTTTCCCTTTTTTCCTCAACTTTTGTCCCCTCATCTCATTTTTCTCTCTTTTTCTTGATGAAATCCACTCAATCAACTGGGTCATTGATGTCATATTGGATATGGGCTATTTTATTCATTCCTATTAACCCTTATTGTTTGGAGAAAATAATAAAACTGAAACTTCTGTCTGGAGGTTGAAGAAGCTCGTTTATCTAATCACCCAGAAGTCTCATTCTCTCAGCCGATCTAATCCCTTTTATTGACTTCTATCAGTGGTTGGTGAAGAATTCACTTTATATCACTTCATTGTCCACTTTTTGGTGCATGACCCCCCTTCTCTCTATTTTTCCTTCCTTACCGTCAGTTACTTTTAACTTCTTGCCTTTTTTTTCTCAGTCTTTATCCCCTCATCTCATTTTTCTCTCTTTTTCCTGTTGAATGTCACCCAATGGACTGGGCCATGGATGTCATATTGGAACTGGACTATTTTATCACCTCCAGTTGACCTTAATGCCTAGAGAAAATAATAAATTGAAACTTCCATCTGGAGGTTGAGGAAACTCTCACATCTAGTCACCCAAAATTTGAATTCTTTCTAGCAATTTTATCCCTTTTATTGGCTCATGTCAGTAATTGGTGAAGAATTCAGTTTTATTTGATTTCATTGTCATTTTTTCTTTCCTAGTCCCTTTATCTCTCTTTTCTCCTCTTTCTGTCACTTCATTCTAACACCTTGCTCTTCTTTCCTCAGCCTTTGTCCCCTCATCTCCTTTTACTCTCTTTTTCTTAATGAAGACCACGCAATGGATTGGGCCATAGATGTCATATTTAGCCTAGACTATTTTATCCCTTCCACACCCATTTAATGGTGTCATTATTAAGTGCTTATGACATGTGTTTTGAAAGGAGAGCCCCTACTATTAATTTAATGCACCACAATAAGCATTATTAGTTTATGAGTTTTATTTTAAGAGATTCTTTGTGAACTAAACATTTCTCATTAGGATATATATATATATAGTGCTGACTCGTTTTATACTCTCTAATCATAATTTGACACATAAAAATTCTACATTTTTTTTAAAAGAAAAATTACATCACACCAAATTACAATACGAGAATTTAAAACCACCTAAAAGGGTGACTGAACCACCATGAGGTGGTGGTTAACTACCTCGACTTAGGTGAATCTTGCCACCCTTACACCTCTAGGTGGGGTGGCCACAAACCATCCCATGCATGGTGGTTCTAGCCAACTTGACAATAGGGTGGATGCAAACCGAGGTTGCAAATCCACCTTGTGTGAAGTAAATGCTGCCCATACTGAGCAAAGTTGCCATAACTATCATGGGGTGGCCAAACTACCCTTTGGAGGAATGCAAAGCCACCCCAATTTTTTCTCTTTTTTCAATTTTTTTTATTGTGAAAGAATTAATTCTGGGTGAGTGTGCTTATTTTATTTTCAAATGAAAAATTTATGCCATCACAAACTACGTGATTCGTTGTGATCCGTTAGATCTACTTTACAATAAAAATAATTTTACAAACTGACGAATCATATCAAACTACATAAATTTGTGAAATTACATAATCACCTAGATTGTTTCCCATACAAAAAAACTAAAAAAAGAAAAAAAAATCTACGTAAAAAAACACAAATAATCAGAAAATATTGTCCCAACACTTCATGATACGCAACAAGCCCATTTCGGTTTCAAATAGGAATGTTTAGTCCAACTATAGGAGTAGGCCCAAACAGTCTTATAGAGATCGTACAGTTCTTCGTCCCCAGGTTACTCAGAGAGAGAGAGAGAGAGCGAGAGCGAGCGAAGCATAGATCAGACTGAAAATGCAGAGTTTGAAGCGATTGATACCCCAGGCTTCATCAAGCCGGGCTGCGATTCTTTGTGATCAGATTTTGAGGCACCATGAGAATATCTTTCATCTTCCTTCACTGCATTTAGCTCAAAGGTCCTCCATTCGCTTTCTCGACATTTACCAGGTATTCTATACATTTTTTCAAATAGAATCTCTTTATTATTATTTTCTTCCATCAACTATGACAACTATGGCTTCTATTCTGTTATTTGTTTTCTTTTCGTTTTTTTAAACCTCTATTGTTTGTAGCTGGGAAACAAGGCGGCTATCGAGAAAGAGCGTGCTCGGCTGTGAGTCTGAAGTTTCTATTTTTTTTTTCCTCTTAGATACTTTATGTATTGAATGCTATAAGTAATTGTTCATGTGATTTAGGGCAGTGCAGATGAGATGAACAGGGGATACTTTGCCGATATTTCGGAGCTCAAGAAACATGGTGGGAAGGTATTGTAGCGAACAAATCATTTTTTTTGTCTTCTACTGGGGTAAGCAAAGGCCTCTGCCCTTCGATTTCGTTGAGAATTTGACTTTCTTTCCGCTGAGGGAATGATTTGCATAGCGTATTACGTGTAGTGATATTGAATTGGAATAATGTGATTGTGAACTAGTTTCTAAACAATTTTAAAAACCACTTTCTATATCAAGCATTGGATTCGATTAAAAAACTTTGTTGAGATGGCCAGATAGAGTCTATATTTAGTGTGACCAATCTACATAATTGGACCTCTGAGTGGTGATTCTTTTACTTCAACCATGATGATGTGTTATGATCTTCTAGGAAACCTAATAATCTGTGGAGTATGGTATGTAAGTCATGTTCTTTAGTTTATTCTTGACTTTACAGAATGACTTTATTAGCAGTATTTGTGCAGATTTCAATGGCAAATAAAATTATAATTCCTGCAATGGCAGCCGTGAAGTTTCCTGACATAGAAGTGAACTACTCTGGTAATAAAACATGGAAGCTGCCTATCACTTTCAATAGAGATATGGTTGATGCTGAAAAAGCAGCTATTCCAAAGGCAACATTGCTATGTCTTTCATTCCGTGCAAACTCCCAGGTATAGAACGTTAGTTATGATTGTGCACCAAAATTTCTGGTGCTTCACCAGTTCACCAAATGCCAGTGGTTTTTTTGTTCCAAGTTGGATGCGTATATTACTTGGATATCTTTACTGCACCTTTTAATGTGCAAGAAAGCATTGTAATCTGTTGTGATTAATGAGTATACGGTTTCATGGACTATATATAATTTACAGAACTTAGGTCTAGGAGCTGTTCGCCAGCTGGAATAAAGTGATTAGAACTACAAGGAAAATAGGAGAAGGGAGTTGGAGGGTTTTACCTTTTTGTTCCTATTAGCGAGGGTGGGGGGGTGCAAAATGAAAACATCAAATATCGATGATAAGCATGATATTTGGTGCCCAGATAATATTATATTAGGTTTTAAGGCATTTTCAAAATGGAAGATACAGAAAAAAATAACTCAAGATTTTGCGCACTAAGTAGAAACAGAAATAGAATCATCATACCAGTTCAATTATTTCTCACACTTGGTCGCTTATATATTACTCCGCCAATTAGGCTGCCTGAAAATTGGCATGCCTCACTATTTTCTCTATTATAAATCCAAATCCCAGAATTTCCTGGATCGTATATTTTTTTTTTAAATAATTAGTTGATAGGTTCGACTCTTACTATTTTATCCTCTAATAAAATGTTCTTTAATCAAAGAAATAAATTTGGTTAGTTTCCCTTTTAATTATTTGTATTGTTCTGTTGCTGCAACAATCTGGTATTATTTCCTTGACAGGCAATGATTGATTCTTGGAGTGGGCCTTTTCTAGGTGCTTACAGTGATTCAAAAGATCTTCAGCTATACGAGGTACAATCACTTTTCCCCTTTTTTTTCACCCCTACACTTTGTATATGTTAGTACTTAAATAAATTGTCCCCATACTTGGGGACAATCCCCAGCATTACAGGTTTATGAGATCAATGCATCTAGTTTTCACAACTCAATCATCTACTCATCATTGTATTTAATTACTCGCAAATTTTCTTCTCGGATCCTTTTTTGGGTTCAGATGTAGGTCAGTGCAAGTGTCTGATGAATGCAATCGTTTAAAGGTTATATATTTTTTCAGGAAGTTGCAAATAAATGTGCTGAGAGAGTTTCCATGAAAAAGTGGGACTTCTTCTCTCTCTAATTTACTCCGATTATCCTCCTTCACTTACCAGTCAAGCATTGAAAACTTGAGCCGCAGTCTCATGGCAACTATATTTTGAGTGGTAATATCATTTGCCAGATTATGCCTCAGTCAGAAGAATTATAATTTGTGCAAGAGGTGTTACATGATATGCCAACATTTTTTTCTCCCTTTCTCTCAACGGAGTTGTGGTTTTGTGACATTTTTGCATACTCAATCAAATTGCCACTTGCGCAAATAAAACTGTTGATGAATTCACGATTTTTGGTTTCTTTCTGCATAAAATCTTTTCTCCTTTGAAAATATACTAATGCTCAGAACATTAAAGCAGCAATATGATTTTTAAATGACCAAAACAACACACCAGCAGAGTGTGTTGAGTTTGCTGTTATGCAAACATTTAGGAAGGCTATTTAAGTGTTTTTTTTTTAACATTACCATTGTACTGTAGCTGTTTTATCTTTTCCTCGGAAAAACACTAGTTGAATATAGGGAAAAATCAAATGTTCCACACAGTGTTTCATAGTTGGTTCATTCCAGATTAAATGAAAAGGTGCATCTTAAAGATTGTAAATGTGTTTTACAAACATTTTCAATGGTTAGTTAACAAAGTTCAGACTAAATTGCATATGCCTTATTTTAATCTTTTTCACGATGCTCTAATAATTTATCATGGATAATTATCTTTAAATTTTTACATTTAAATTATCAATGAAATATTTCATTTTTCCCAGGTGTCCTTCATAGACTCGTGGTTCTTATGCTGGAACCCTATTAAGCAGCTGCTTCTTCGGATAATGAAAAAATCTAATTATGAAGGGAAGGATATGCTTCAGAAGCAGATTGTATATTCATTTGGTGACCATTATTACTTCCGAAAAGAATTAAAAATTCTGAACCTTCTCACTGGGTACAAAATATTTCCATTTCCCACCTTATGTAGTGGGAAGCTACATGAAGTTCTTAGTTTTAAAGATACTATTTGTTGACATTTTTGTCATTTCCATCTGTAGGTATATTTTTCTGCTGGACAAATTTGGTAGAATAAGATGGCAAGGCTTTGGTGTGGCAACAGAAGAGGAGCTGTCATCCCTTCTTTCTTGCACATCACTTCTTTTGGAAGAAAAATGAGGTGGCCAGAGCATTTTCTTAAGGTACTTTTAGAATAAGCAGGAAGAGAGTTTCACCGATATTGTTAGGCCTCAACTTCAATGGATCAGAAATACTCTAAAATATGATGGAGATGTTGATATCTTTAGGCATGTTTCGTTTTTTAATTTCTTTTTGCCCAGAAAGGTAAGCTAGTCTTTCATTTCTCCCTGTTTCTGTTGTATTATACCTGTTCTTATTTCTAGATTTTCGTTCATCTTTGGGAGTTTATTAAGATACCCTTTATTCTGCAGAATGAAAATGTAAAAATTAATATTAAAATAACTTTTTGAAATAGAAATTGTTTTAGAATAACTTTAGCTCTGGAAATTTGAGCAAAAATTAAGAGAATTTGAGTATGAACCTGCATGTAGCTTGAGTTTTTTTTTTTTTAATTTACGAATTATATCAAAATCAATATCGATTTGATATATGGGATTTAAAATTGCGATACCCTAAATTACGAATGAAATCTTTCAAATTGTTTGGGAGATAAGGTCAATGATTTTCTGAATTTAATTATAGTCTTGAATAGTCTATAGATTCAGTCGTGAAAAGGCCTTATTTATAAATTTTACCATGACCAGTCTATAAATATGATTATATTCTGAAATCTCACGTTTTAAGTTCGGCCAAGACAAATTATTTTGGATATCTTGTATCAATGAAAAAGGGGTAGAAAAAAAAAAAAAAAAGGATGTAGTTGCAATTGAATGCTGGTAAATTCTCTATTTTTTTAAGAATATATATATAATATATATATATATATATATATATATATTTATAGGTAAATTAATATGTCATATCCAAGCTTGCACAGAAACTAAACCCAATCGGAACCGAACGCGAGAGTCTGTCAATCTGATTAGCCTTTATTTATCATGGGTAATTTGGACCTGACAAATGAGAGGAGAATAGAAGGTTCTTGTATATTGTCTCGTGAGTCCTTCTACAGTCACCGCTCGGCTCTCCCGATTGACATGTCATGCCTCTATCATGCCACGTATCATTATATTTATAATAATAAATAAATTAAGAAGAAAGGAACAAAAACATAAATGTTAACTCATTTGTCTGTGAGTTCTCCAGTGAGCGGTCTCAAAAACATCGGCTTCCGGTATCCCTTGTAAATGAAGTTTCCAATTCAAGAATAAAAATTCACAAAAAACTCGATCAAATAAAATGTCTTTGAAGAAATGAAACTTCTACTCTTAAGTTCTACGTTTGGATAGCGAGAGTAGTTAGATATTTTGTAAATAGTAATAAAAAAGTAATGAAAAAATAATAATTAAATATTAAATAATTGTGAATAATAATAAAAAATAAGTAAAAAGTAATAATAAAATAAAAAATAGTAGTAAGATATTTGTAATATGACAAGTTTGGCAAGTGGGATGAGACATAAAATTCTCATCTTATCTAATCTCATTATTATGATTTTTTTAAAATTTTCACATAAAATATAATAAACAATTTAATTTTTTTAAATCTTAATTCGATTTTTTCAAATTTCAAAAAAATAATATTTTAAACTTTTATCAAAAACTAAAATTCTCATCTCAATATCAGGGTAGGTTTGGAGAGTGAGATAAGAATTTTTTGTTTTAGATGAAAGTTTAAAATATTATTATTATTTTAAGATTTGAAAAAATTGAATTGGGATTTGAAAAAGTTGAATTATTTATTATATTTTGTATGAGAGTTTGAAAAAATTGTAATGATAAGATAAGAATTTTGTGTCTCATCCCATACCCCAAACATATCTGAATCCTGAGTTTTTTGAGAAAATAATACAAACATTCTCTTCTTTTTCTTTTGCTACGCTCATCTTAGTTTTCTCACAAGTAAACAGCAAATATGGATTTTAGCAGATAAAAGAATGTGAAAGAATTACCAGAGAAAATGTCAAAATATGCATACTACCAAAGGCAAACGCAGATCCGACATCAACACGAAACAATAACAGCCAGACGAAGAAGCAAATTCAAAAACTTTATATATTTACAAGAAAGTTAACACGGAGACGCAACGCGTATTGACGAGAAGGTATGAACCATAAGACCCACCCAATCCCAAACACTTCAATTAATAAAAGAAAAAAGAAATCTCTTTAGAGACAAAGAGATAGAATAAAAAAGTATTGAATTTTTAAAGTCAGCTTCTTGTTAACAAACAAACGGTTCCTATAATAGTTTTTCAGGAAAATAACAACTTTCAGACAAATAAGTGTAATTTGGCTTGCTGACGATGGCATTCGAAGAAAAATCGATGGGTTTGGCTTGTGAATGATGGGTTTGGCTTGTGGATGATGGGATTCGAAGAAAAAACGATGGGTTTGGCTTGTAGACAATGAGTTTGGGAGACAAGAAAAAAAATTGATGAGATGATAGAAGAAAACTATGCATTCAAATTTTATTTTTTTATTATTTGAAAATTAGGCCACGTGGACATTCCACGTCAAGTGAGAGGAATTACGCCTTGTTTATTTTTACAAATCTTTTCAACTTATTTAATATCATTTAATTATTATAATTTTTTTAAATTTTTACACAAAATAAAATAAATTTTTTAATTTTTTTAAAATATAAAATAAAAAAATATTTTATAATAATATTTTATTTAACTTTTAATTTTAATTTTAATTCATTTTATTTTATCTGTAAAAGCAAACGGATTCTTCTAATAAAAATACAAAAAGATAGTTAACACGTGCTATGATAATACCCGTCAACAATTTTTTAAGTCAACTTTATGTTAACAAACAAACGGTTCCTATAATAGTTTCTCAGGAAAATAACAACTTTGAGACAAATATGTGTAGTTTGGCTTGTGGATGATGGGATTCGAAGAAAAATCGATGGGTTTGGCTTGTGGATGATGGGATTCAAAGAAAAAATGAGGGGTTTGGCTTGCAGACAATGAGTTTGGGAGAGAAAAAGAAAAATTGATGAGAGGAGAGAAGAACATTACGCATTCAAATTTTCTTTTTTTATTATTTAAAAATCAGGCCATGTGGACATTCCACTTCAAGCGAGAGGGATTACGACTTGTTTATTTTCACAAATCTTTTTAATTTATTTTATTTTATTTAATTATTATAATTTTTTTAAATTTTTATATAAAATAAAATAAATAATTTAATTTTTTTTAATTTTAAAATAAAAATAATATTAAAAATATATATTTTAATAATATTTTATTTAATTTTTAATTTTAATTTTAACTCATTTTATTTTATCGGTGAAATCGAACTAGATATAATAAAAATACAAAAAAATAGTTAACACGTGATGTGATAATACCCGTCAGCAATTTGACAACTGAATAGTGAATAGAACCCTCTTGTCCTGTATGTCACGTCGCTGAGTTTCACTTTCACAAAGTTGTTTCTAAAAACGCATAAGAAAAATCAACTCCACTTTAATTAATGCTATTATTTTATTTTACATTTTATTAATTTTGATTAATTTTATATATTAATCACATTAATAAAAAAATCATTTAAAATATAATATATCAATTAATATAATTAAAAAATAAAATAAAAGCTCCTAAATAAAAATAAATAAATAATATTCTTTTTTTAGAAAAAAAAATACTTTAGTTACAAAGAAATTATACAAATATAATTTCACAAACTGACGTAGTTTGATACGATTCGTCAAATTATAAAATTATAAATTTATAAACTAGATCTGACAAATCACATGAAATCACGTCAATTTATAAAATTACTTTTATATAATCCTCTTATAATTACAGCAGTCCTAAAAAAAAAAAACCTCCAACTTCTCTTCTGGCTTCACATTGCCCCGTGCCCATGAATATGATATCGCTAGCCGTGATCATTGACCGAAACAGCGGGAGGTTATTTAGGAAAACAAATGAATTCAAAAGGTTATTACTATTTATTACGAGGAGTTTGTATCGACGGTGCAATGAACCGTGAAAGGTTGTGAGCAGTCTGTTTTTGTCTTTGTGGTTTTGCCCATACCTACAGCGCGAGTGTTCGATCAATTAGGTAGCTAGGGTGAAGAATGACCCACAATATTTGGATTATACCACATTTCATTACCTAATCCACCCAACCCATATTAAACAAACCCCCCCACCTGTTAGCAAGAGAGCATGAGCTACTTAGCAATTGGATAACACTTTTAATCAACAAAGACTTTTTATTGGCAAACCGTCTTATGGTCTGTTGAGATGTTGCTTTCACTCTGACTTCACTGAAAATCAAGAGACCAATTTGCATCCCATTGTCCATTTGATGGGAGAGATAAGGGAGAATGACGGAAAATTTTGAACATTTATATTCTTTCACCTTTTCATACCGATAGAAAATTGTGAGAGAATCACATACCAAGAATGGAAGAAGTTTCTTCTCCTAGCCTCGTATATAAGGGTCTGTTTAATTGGGAATATAATTATTCTCAGATATTATCAAACTATTTCATTATTATTTATAAATTATTCATTACTATTTACAAACTATTTTATTTCTATCCACAAATCATCTAAGATATTCTTAGCATCCAAACAGAATCTTAAAAGTATTCAAGATGAATTGTAGTTGATGTTTTAGTTTATTCCCTTAATTAATAAGTTGATCGTTGTAATTAATTACACTTGCTATCCATTGCTTCATAAACTTCGGCACTAAAATGTTTAATAGTAAATTTCCAGGACCAATTTATGTAACAAAAACCACAAGTAAGAATTTTAATACTTACCTTATTTTTTTAATATATAATTGATATGATTTTTTCATACCTGGATGACTTAGGGTGCGTTTGGATGTTGGGTTGAGTTGAGTTGAGATGATAAAATATTGTTAGAATATTATTTTTAAATATTAAAGTTGTTTTGGGATCTGAAAAAGTTAAATTATTTATTATATTTTGTATTGGAATTTGAAAAAGTTGTAATGATAAGTTGAGATGAGTTGGAATGAATTTGACATCCAAACAAAGCTTTAGTCTGTCTCAGTCATACATTTTATTTATTAAAAGATCTCCTCAAGTTAGAAAAAGATAGATACATGAAGTGTACCTTATAACATATATTAATATATGTATAAATATTTCAAGCAACACGGTTTTACTGAAAGTATCTCAGATTATCTGTAAAAAATAATGAGAATATTAGTATTGAATAATTTGTTAATAGTAATAAAATAATTGAGAAGGTAGTTGTGTTTCCAAACAAACTCTAACTGAGTAATAAATATTGTAGGTCATGCTAATTTATGTATCTATCTCTTACGTACTTGAGGTTTTTAAATTCATGCAAAAATTGAAGCTGGGATCTCAATTTATTTAATATATGCATTTATATATTTTTTATTTGTTTGTGTGAAAGCAAATAAAAGTTAAAAGTAATAAGAAGGTAAAAGAATATTAATATAAATAAATTTTAAATGGAAAATAATGACCTAAAGATATAAAGTAATACTTGTTCATTGTAGATTAATCCTTTGTGCATATAGAATGTTAGTTTGATCCATACGAGAGTTTTATATTGTACGATGGTAGTGTGGGACACCTTTCCAAATCATACATACATAAAACAAACATGTAAAAGCATCTCTCATGAGAACTGATCAGAAAAAGCGACTTTGGTATCTTTTCTTTTTCTTTCTTTCTTTTCTTTAGAAGGAAAGAAGCCAATGGGTTGACTTCTCCTGTTCTCTATGAATAAATCACAGTTTATTTCGTACGGAGATCTGCTCGCTGCTCGTGCATGCATGCATGCATGTATATATTTTATAAATTATTTTAAATATTTTAAAAAAAAATTATAAACTTACTTAAAAATATTTTCTTTAATAATAAGAATATTTTTTTCTTATTAGATATTATTTATTATCTTACACATCATATTCCATAAAAATTAAAAATAAATTATCACTACCCTACACCCAACGTTCGATCAAAATTAAAACTAAATTATAAATATGAAGTGTTAAAATAATCAATAACTTTCGTCGAGGTAGAAGCAGCATTTTTCAATGATTACATATATATACAGTAATAATATCAAGTTAACGACTCAAAGTTGGATGCGTGCAGAATAGGATAATCTTTCCGTCGGATTGATCCGGTACCAGAGATTCAACTTGACGTGATTGATCATAGATATTTTATTTAATTAATTATTAATGTATGATTTATTATGATTATAAATTTTTTTCTAAATGAAAACTGTCTCGATCAGGCCTCTGAATCAGTAAATCAAATATTTATTAATCCAAATAATAAAATATCCTAAGATGTTCTAGATTTCTAATAATTAAAAAAAAGTGATATCAAGTATAAAATTTTTTACGGTTAATACCGAGCGGTGTTATGTTATCATTAGATTAATTTTTTTAATATATTTAAATATTTTTAAAAAATATTAATATACGTAAAATTATTTTTTTTATTATTAAATAAAAATAATAATAATTTCACTCAACGGTCAAACTGAACGGTATATAAGGCGGCGTAGTAATCTTTTTCTAAATACGGCAAAAATATACGAATTCTTTACATATAGATAATAAAGTATTATTACTGTTTCAGATAGATATAGCTGCAGTTGGCACTGGCTCCTATAAAGATACCATAGCAATATTTCCTCCCTGTGGAAATTAGTAGGCGGCGCCGGCTGCCATTCTTTCCATAAAACCACGACGGCTTACCACTAATGATCACTCATTAACCCATGCTTTCCCAGCTCCCTGTACACTCACAGTATACCATACCCTCGTCGTTTTATAAATAAATATAAACACATTAGTTTTGAAAACACATTGGGTTGGACTAAGTAACGGTTTCGATTGAAAATTATTTTGTTTTATTATTATAATTTTTTAAAATTTTTATATTAAATATAATAAATAATTTAATTTTTCAAATTTTCAAATTTTCAAATAATAATAATATTAAAATTTAATATTCTGATAATATTTTATTCAACTCATCTAAAACTATATCTGAATTTAAACGTTTGTATACAGAAACACTCTTAATTTATCTATCTTATCATTACGACTTTATCAAATTTATATATAAAATATAATAAATAATTTAATTTTTTCAAATTTTAAAATAATAATAATATTAAAAAATAATATTCTAATAATATTTTATTTAACTAATCCAAAATCATTTTATCTCATTTCACTATTCAAATCAACTAATAGTAGTGAAATAATAATAAATAATTTATAAATAATAGTTAATTATTTATAAATAATAATAAAATATTCATGAATAATAATAAAATAGTCTAAGCTCCGAAACACAACCTTTGTCGTATAAATAACTTTACAATTTAATATCATATCAAATTATATCAATTCATAAATTTATTTTCATAAAATTTTTTCGTGACTAAAAGACTTACATTTTCTTAAAAAACCACCATGCATATTAAGTAATCTCCAACAATAGGAGAATTTTAAAAAATAAGATAGCAACATTAATCATCACTTTGAGAAATTCTACTCATCATCTCAATTCTCTACACCACATACCATATGTAATTTTTATTTTTATTTTTACCTTATCACATGTGTAATATATGGATAATGAGTAGAAAAATTCATTTAGTTTAGTAAGGATAAAAAAAATAAAAAATAAAAATCAAGTATAATATTTGGTGTAGAGATAATGAGTATCATTACTCTATCACTTTTGTAGAAATTTGTGGTCTAAGTTCATCCTATTAAATTGATAATAAATGTTACTTATTATCCTATACCATATTCAAATATGTCAACTATTCTCAGATACTATCAAACAATTTCATTATTATTTATAAATTATTTATTACTATTCATAAATTATTTTATTATTATTCACAAATCATCTGAAATGCTCTTAGCATCCAAATAGAGAGTTAAGAGTACTTAAGATGAATGGTATTTGATTTTTTAGTTTATTTCCTTAATTAATAAGTTGATCGTTGTAATTAATTACCTTATTTCTTTAATATATAATTGATAGGATTTTTTTATACCTAGTGACTCAGTCTTCCTCAATCATACATTTTATTTATTAAAAGATCTCGTAAGTTAGAAAAAGATGAATACATGAAGTGTCTTATAACATATATTAATACATGTATAAATATGTCAGATGACGTGATTCTATTAAAAGTATCTTATATTATGTATAAAATATAGTGTGAATAGTAGTGAAATAGTTTAAAAATATATGAGAACAGTTATATTCTCAAACAAACTCTAACTACGTAAAAAATATTGTAGGTCATGCTAATTTATGTCTTTATCTCTCACGTACTCAAGGTTTTTAAATTCATGCAAAAATTGAAGCTGGGATCTCAATTTATTTAATATATGCATTAATATTTTTTTTATTTGTTTGTGTGAAAGCAAATAAAAGTTAAAAGTAATAAGAAGGTACAAGAATATTAATATAAATAAATTTTAAATGGAAAATAATGACCAAAAGATATAAAGCAATACATGTTCATTGTTTAAGATCAATCCTTTTGCATGTACAATGTTAGTTTGATCCATACCAGAGTTTTATATTGTACGATGGTTGTGCGGGACTCCTTTCCAAATCATACATACAGAAAACAAACATGTAAAAGCATCTCTCATGACTCATGAGAACTGATTCGAGCGACTTTGGTACCTTTTCTTTCTTTCTTCCTTTGTTTTCTTAGGAAAAAATATAGATTTTTGTATATAACTTATTTTAAAATATTTTCTTTAATTATAAAGTAAAAAATTAGATAAAATAAAAATAAGAATTTTTGTCGAGAGAAAATATTAATATATCATCTGAGTATGTCCTTTATTTTGACTGCTCATGTAAAAATTTTAATTAAATAATTTTTAGTATATTAGTATATATATATATTTTTAAATATTTAAATATATAAAAAATAAAAGAAGATAAAAATAAAAGAATAATACTAGTTTTACCGCTCCCAGTTTCTTATTTTTTTTTAATTTTTTTTAATTTTGTAATTAAGAAAATATTTTTTAATGATATTATGAATTTATTTAAAATATATATATATATAAAATAACGCTAAAATGGAGCGGTGGGGTAGAAGCGTCCAAAAGAAAAAAAAATCAACTTTGTCGAGATGTGTCTCGTTAGATGCAGCATTTATCAATGATTATATATGGACGTATACAGTGATAATATCAAGTTATCAACTCAAAGTCCGATGCGTGCAGTATAGGATAATCTTTCCCGTCAGATCGATCCCCCAGTGATTCAACTTGACGTGATTGATCATAGATATTGTACGATTTCTTATGATTATCAATATTTTTTTAAATGATAACCATATATGTCTCGGGCCTCCGAATCAGTAAATCAAATAATTAATCCAAATAATAAAATATCCTAACATGTTCTAGATTTCTAATAAAAAAAAAAAAAAGTGATATCAAATAT
Organism: Cyclocarya paliurus; assembly: GCA_029856935.1. NCBI lineage: Eukaryota > Viridiplantae > Streptophyta > Magnoliopsida > Fagales > Juglandaceae > Cyclocarya > Cyclocarya paliurus. Next base: position 5,733,994 of record CM056956.1, read on the forward strand.
AAGGCTCAGTTTAAATAGAGGATTATTTTATTTTATTTTATTTTAATTATTATAATTTTTTTAAATTTTTAAATAAAAATAAGATTAAAAAATATATTTTAATAATATTTTATTTAATTATTATTCAAAACATCTCTCATCTCTTCTGAACTGTATATCCAAACTCATTTGAAAACTTTTTATAACTAATACCTATAAATAATAAATAGAAAATACTTTAATATTATATAAATAAATTTATAAATTAATATAGTTTGATGTGATATATTAATTATAAAATTATTTTTATTATAAAATAAATTTAACAGATTATATTACACCATACCAATTTATAAATTTATTTTATATAATCTGTTTATAATAAATTTCATAATAAATACGGTAAAAATGTACAAATACCTTAACTATTAAATTTTTTTTTTTTTTTTTTTTTAAAACATGGATTGATCCAAATTGGTGGCCAGTTTATCGGTCCAAGCATTTTCCATCTCCACGAGGAAACTATAGAAGTAGGCATGGAGTAGCTGTCTACCATAAAGTATTATTACTGTTTCAGATATATAGTTGCAGTAGGCACTAGCTCCTATAAAGATACTGTCGCAATCTTTCCTACTTGTGGAAATTGGTAGGCGGCGCCGGCTGCCTTTCTTTCCACAAGTGATCCCAAATTGGTCTTTTTAATTTTTTATTATTTTAAAATAATTTTAAAAAATATAAAAATATATTAATAATTACTTTCTTAATCATTTATCAGATCTAATTATTATAATTTTTTAAATTTTAAAAAAAAATTATATAAATAATTCAATTTTTTTAAATTTTTAAATTTTAAAATAAAAAAATATTTTAATAATATTTTATTTAATCTTTTAATTTTAATTTTATTTCATCTTTTCAAAATCAAACAAGACCCGGACAAAATAACATTTGTCTTCCACAAAACGACGACGGCTGACCAGTACTCATGACTCAATCCATGCTTTCCCAGTTCCCTGTACACTCACTGTATACGGTGTACCATACCCTCGTCGTTTTATAGCTCTGTGAATAAATATAAACACATTACTTCTTAAATTTATTTCCATAAAATTTCTTCCTAACTAAAACACTTATATTCTCTTAAAAGACCACCATAATAAGTAGAGCTCCAACAATAGGAGAATTTTAAAAAAAGGTTTTGCTATTCATCCTTCCTACACTCCATATTTTATATTTTTTAATATTTTTTAATTTTTTTTTGAATTTATATTTTTTAAACTATTTATAATTTTTTTATTCAGTATTATTATATAAAAATATATTTGATAAAAAAAAATTAAAAAAAAATTAAAAAAAAGATGAAGTATGGAATGTGGTATAAATGGTAATAGGTTGATTAGAACTTTTGTTTTGCATGTATCCCGCGGCTGGCTACAACTCGTGTGAAAAATTACAGAAAATTGTGCGCGCGCACGCAATTTTATTACAAGAGTACGCTGACAATTGAGTGTAGGGACATGTTGGGAATTATGTATAAAAAGTGGCAGAGAGAGTCACACATTTCCCACGTCTTTCCTTCTTTTCTCTCGTTCACTGGCTCTTCACTTCCACTCTTTCCATTCTCTTCTTCTCCTCTCTCTCTCTCTCTCTCTCTCTCTCTCTCTCACATCTTTTTTTTGGCAATACTTCCCTTTGCTTTTCGTCTCGGACTCTGACCACGTTAGAACCGGTGAGCTACAATGTCACGGCGAGGCGGTGGCAGGCAACCTGACGCTCAACGCAACCAGCCCTCTCCAGCGTCTTCATCGTCTCATCAAGGCGGTGGGAGAGGCAGAGGAGGAGGTGGCGGCGGCGGCGGCGGTGCTAGTGGAAGGGGTAGTGTTGGTGGCAGAGGAGGAAGAGGCGGTGGTGCTCCTTCGGGACTCTCTACCGTTCCTTCGACGGCTGCTGCTTTTCCTGCTTCGTCTCCAACTGAGGCTGACTTTCCTGCTGCACCTGCACGGGCGGCTCTAACTCCGTCTTCTTCTTATGCGTCGTCAAGCTCGGCACCGCCATCGACTTCGATGTCGGCGACTGCTCTGAGCAGTGAAATCGAGGGGCGGCTCAAACTGCAGACTCCTACGCACACGGATAGGGCGGCGCCTCCAATGTCGTCGAAGGCTTTGTGCCCTCCGAAGAGGCCGGGCTACGGTACCATCGGCAAAAAAGTAGTTGTCAGAGCAAATCATTTTCTGGTGGAACTTGCAGACAGAGATCTGCATCACTACGATGTCAGTAACCATGCACAAAGTTCTTTCCTTTCTTTTTTTTTTTACAGAAATTATTTGTTCATTACTCTTTTTTAGTTTAATATGACTGTTTTTGTCGTGGTTTTTTATTTACTTTTCCCAGTCTATATTTTTGGGAATTATTGAGTGAGATAGCATGCTTCACCTTTCCCACCATCTAACATCATCGGCAGTCTTGTTAATTGAGGTCTTTTGAGTTTTACCCATATACTACGATTAGTTCGACGTGTAGTTATCCTGTGGACGAAGGCGTTTCTCTTTTATCTTTTGAAAAAAACATGAAATGTGATACATTTGTGGGAATGTCAAGAAGTGGTTCGTGTCTGGAGATGACATGTACTTTTTATTTTATATCGTTTGTCTTGAAGACTAGCTATAGTTTCTGCTAAGAGCAAAACAAGTGTGAGTTCTTTTGCTTCGCAATTTCTTCGTTCTTGGGCATTTTGTGAGATCTTTTTATTTTCTGCGTTATCAAGCATTAATTCGTGTACTCATGATATGGCTGTTCGATTGCTTTAGGTTTCGATAACGCCAGAGGTTCCTTCGAAGAAAGTCAACAGGTATATTATGACTCAACTAATTGAGTCCTACGGTGATTCTCATTTGGGAAGGCGAAATCCTGCTTATGATGGCAGGAAGAGCCTCTATACGGCAGGGCCATTGCCGTTTAAATCCAAGGAATTTGCTGTCAAGTTAATTGATAATGATGGTCCTGGTGCCTCATCTAAATCAGCGAGGTATTTTCTTTTGGTTTATCCGGCTGTGTATGTTGCTTCAAGTTTATCTTACGTTTGCGACTTTTATCATTTCAACTTTCATTTTATCTGAATAGTTCTGCTCTGCTTGACGTGCAGGAAAGAACGTCAGTTTAAAGTGGAAATTAAGTTGGCTTCTAAAGCGGACCTGCATAATCTTCGAGAGTTTTTATGCGGTAAACAGCTGGATGCTCCGCAAGAAACAATACAAGTTCTTGATGTTGTCCTTAGAGCGGCACCATCTCAGAAGTGATATGCTCTTATCTTCTCAGAAACTTGTGCATTTTTTTTTTGTCCTCCGTTTATGGTTCTTCTCACACATACAGTAGCAGAAAATACGAAACCTCTGACATGCATTAACCTGGTGAATTTTTTATGACAGCTATACTTCTGTGGGGAGGTCATTTTTTGATCCAAAGTTGGGTCCAGGAGGTGAGCTGGGAGACGGCATTGAATATTGGAGAGGTTACTATCAGAGTCTTAGGCCAACTCAGATGGGACTTTCCCTCAATATTGGTATTAGTTCACACTTTCTATGCTTTTATGGGATTCATTATGAGTAACTTGTTGATTCAATTGCAATTACATTGACATTTCCTTGTTTTTAACATATAATTTCCATGTTGCAGATGTGTCAGCTAGGGCTTTCTATGAACCAATTCTTGTGACAGAGTTCGTTGCGAAACATTTCAATTTCAGTTTTTCAAGGCAACTATCTGATCAGGATCGCAATAAGGTTATTTCACTACTATATGATGTTATCGGCGATTTAATTAGGACTTTGGATGGAAGATTTGAGTATTTAGCAAAAGAGATTCCCATGGAATCAATTCACAATTTTTGGGAGAATTACTTGGGGAAGCACTGAGATATCTCTTCTGGTATCTGTGGATACCAGATATTAGGGTGAATAGACTTATCTCTCCAACTTCCTTTAAAGGATGTCTTCTATCCACTATATAGATTACTAAGCTTGCTTAAATTTGTTTGTTGGATGCATGTGTCCGCGCACGCTTGAATGCTTCGTTTCTTACTTTTATGAACTTGATGTATGTGTGTGTTTGTGCGTGCTTTGTTTCTTTTAATTTTATGTATTCATGTCTGTGTGTGCTGCCCAGATTAAAAAGGCACTGAGAGGAGTGAAGGTAGAGCTTATTCATAGGGAGCATTCCAGACATTACAAAGTTGTCGGGGTATCCACTCAACCAACTAGCCAGATAATGTGAGTTACCGTACTTATGTCTTCTCTTTTCTGCTTATAAGATATTGGTATATGGAATTATGGAATTAGCATCAGGAAGTAGATAGTAAACAGTACTGCCCATTCATCAAGCTGATAGGCGTCTTCGGTTTTATTTTGTTTTGTGTTCAAGAGTTAGATTAAAAAATTGCAAAATAAAAGCACTATAGATGCTTCAAGTGAGTGGCATGGTTTATGAAAGATCTATAAGAAACTTCAGCATGTTTGGTAAGTGAAACTTTCTTTAATATTTGAGAACATTTAAACTAAGATTTGTGATTTTTTATGTAATAAAGTAGAATAAAAATAGTGTGGATAGAATTTTTTGAGATGTATCGTGTGTTGGAATTTGTGAAAGTTGGCAGGTAGAATTGAAAGATGGTTTGGGTAAAATTTTGAAATTTTTATAGTTGTTTTGGTTTGTGCTTTTTTTTTTTAATGTGAATTAGGCAGAGGATTAGATGAAAATTTGTTTTTGAGAACATATAAAATTCTTTTGTAGTTTAATGAAAAGATGTTTGGATTGAAGTTGAATTTTTTTAGAAATCAAATGCTCCCTTTTGTTTTCTTTTATTTATCTGGAATCTGTTTGATTATTTTGCAAATCAAATGTACCTTTTTGTTCTTATTTATCTGGAATCTGTTAGAAACTACACTTTTTAAATGGATTCAGTTTGAGTAGCATGATGAGGCCTAAATCTAACAATGAGAGTGATTTAGCAGTGACTTGTTTATTTGGTATCTGGTGGCTATGCTTAAGGGCTGTTTTCTTTAACTGCATTTGTATTTTCGTTGGCCACAATGACTGGAACCACTTATCAACATTGTTTGTTATTGTTTATCTCACTTCTCTTGCACATATTTTTGTTGCGATTTATTTTTTTCTGATACATAATTTGAAATCTTTGTTTCCTTTTCAGGTTTACTCTTCATGACAAGAAAACAAGGATGTCGGTTGTTCAACATTTTCGTGACAAAGATAATATTGTGCTTCAGCACTCGTCTTTGCCTGCCCTTCAGGCTGGGAATGATGCCAATCCTGTTTATTTACCTATGGAGGTTGTCTTCTTACCATAGGAAGATTTTTCCATTGTTAAGAATTAGGCATTTCTGTTTATAGACGTTTTTCTTTGTATTACAGCTTTGTAAGATTGTTGCTGGACAGAGATACTCGAAGAGATTAAATGAAAGACAAGTAACTAACCTTTTAAGGGCAACATGTCAGCGGCCTAAAGAAAGGGAAAGTAGTATCGAGAAGGTAATTTCAATATGTGTGACTTTGGTGATAGATTGTAGTCTTTAGCTTCAAATGATGGCATATTGATTCGATATGAATGGAGACCTGCTTGTGGTAGTAATTTATTGATGGGTTATCTTTTGTGCTAGATGGTTACACTAAATAATTTCAATCGGATTGAACTTGTAAAGGAGGAATTTGGGATTGAAGTAAGGGACAAACTTGCAGTGGTTGATGCTCGGGTTTTACCATCTCCAATGGTAATTTCGCATCTATGTTTCTTTCAGCTATTTAGAAATCTTATATTGTCAATCTAATTTGTCACTTAATTTTTTGTAGCTTAAATATCATGATACTGGAAGAGAATCAAGGGAAGTTCCCAAAATGGGGCAGTGGAATATGATAAACAAGGTGACAGTTATTTGATTGTTATATTGTTTTCTAGCTCTGGAAAATTGTGCTTGTTTAATCCAATACTAAATGATGCTGGTATTGGAAGATGTCTGTTTTTTGTATTCGGTGTTGGGTGGGTGGGGGGGCATTAGCTCTCGCACTGTGTTGCACTTTGTATTTTGATAATAGAGCTCCAGCACTATTTAGTATGGAAGTTCCATAATTTCGTCTTTTATGTGAGCCTTTAAGCTTTTAATAATGACATCACTTAGATTATCATTTGTAATGCTTCCATTGTAGAAAATGATCAACGGCGGTAGAGTAGACTTTTGGACGTGTGTGAATTTGTCTGCACGAGTGAACAGGGATTTGCCATTTGAATTCTGTGACCAATTGATTAGCATGTGCTACAGCAAAGGAATGGTATGGTTTTATGATTTACTTTCGAATGCATGATGTGTATGTAGAATGTATGCTATTAATTTGTGGACGCTTATTCCATCTGCAAGGTTTTCAACCCAGAACCTTTGATTCCCATACGTTCAGCTCATTCTGGTCAAATCGAGAAGGCTCTATATGGAATTCATAAAGAATTGGCAGGAAAACAACTTCAGCTGTTGATAATTATTTTGCCTGATATCAGTGGGTCATACGGTGAGTAAGTTAATTGGTATTCCTATTTTATGACTAGAATTTGTTTCCTCCAATTAAACGATTCCTTGTTGCTTGCAGGGAAAATTAAACGAATCTGTGAAACTGAACTGGGAATTGTTTCTCAGTGCTGTCAGCCTAGGCAAGCATCAAAGCTTAATAAGCAGTATCTTGAAAATGTGGCCCTCAAGATTAATGTGAAGGTTTGTTCTGTCTGATGTCTGATTGTCAATTCTTATCAAATTCTTTGATGGTTTTACACTCGATTTTAAAATTTCTAGGTTGGGGGACGGAACACTGTGCTACAAGATGCTATTCAAAGAAAAATTCATCTTTTGACTGATCGCCCTACAATTGTATTTGGTGCGGATGTGACGCATCCACAACCTGGCGAGGACTCAAGTCCTTCAATTGCGGCGGTATGTTTTGTAGATTTCATTACACTTTTTTACTCAATTGTAATGGTTGGTTTACCTATTTGACACAGGTTGTGGCTTCGACGGATTGGCCGGAGGTAACCAGGTACAGAGGATTATTTGCTGCACAAGCTCGCAGGGAGGAAATTATTCAAGATCTTTATAAATTAGATCAGGATTGTCAAAGGGGTCCAGTTCATGGAGGAATGATCCGGTAAGGAGCTGACATGTATAGTGCTTTAATACTTTTGTGGAAGTGTTTATTTCTTTGTTCTCATTGTCCATTGGTCACATTGCAGGGAACTACTTAAAGCCTTCAGGATTTCCACTGGGGTTAGACCCGAAAGGATTATATTCTACAGGTAGAATTGATGTTTGATCGTGCAAAAAATAGATCGGTTTTGCTTTTTCTTATCTGATATTGCTTTATATTACTTTGGTGCAGGGATGGTGTCAGTGAAGGCCAATTCAGTCAAGTTCTGCTTTATGAGATGGACGCTATAAGAAAGGTATGATGATCTTGCTGAGATGTGTCAGCTTCAGAATGCCTTGCCAGTTGGTAATCAGAATGAATACTGCAAGGGCATAGAAAACTCTCAAATGCATATTATGAACTCTAGATTTGATTTTAATATAACAGTCTGGCTTTTTTTTAATTGTATATTGTGTTTGATACAATGATTTTATATTTTTCAACGAGTTGCAAGATCAATTCAGTTTCATTGGAATGAGATCTCACAAGTACTGTGTTGTTTCTTGAGATGATCAGCTAATGCAACTCTCTAATTTGAAAGCGTTTTTCTTCCAGGCCTGTCTCTCACTAGAGAATGGATACCTACCACCAGTTACCTTTGTTGTGGTGCAGAAAAGACATCATACACGCCTTTTCCCTGCAGATCATAGTAGACGTGATCAGATGGACAGGAGTGGCAATATTCTTCCAGGTTCGTAAGTTGTCTTCATATGGTCAATTACTGCTCCTTGTTTCTTAACCACAGTTTGAATCTCCGTGTCCAGGAACTGTTGTTGATACCAAGATTTGCCATCCAACTGAATTTGACTTTTACCTCAACAGCCATGCTGGAATTCAGGTAAACTTGGGTCATTTTGTTGCTTAAATTTGAAACTCTTGGCTTAAATTAAGGCTGGATGCATACCCAGGAACAAAGAAATAAGTGGGTTTTTCATTCTTATTTGCAGGGAACTAGTCGTCCAACACACTACCATGTGTTGTATGATGAGAACGGATTCAGCGCAGATGCATTGCAAATGCTTACAAACAATTTATGTTACACGTAATGTCCTTTTAATCCTCATTAATTAAACTCTTCCTACCATGCATTATAAACATTTCTGCCTTGTTTATTTTGTAACTTCACTCAACATCCTTTTCAGGTATGCTAGGTGCACTCGATCAGTTTCTATAGGTTTGATTTCCTTCCCCTTGCTTTCCCTTTTTATTTAATGAAATTACCCAAGTACCCTTTATAGTAGTGCATCGGAAATATTTACCAATTCACTCAACAAATTGGTTAGTCGTCAAACATGCTATCAATTTATTAATTAAGCAATAACATAAAATAAACAAAGTGCGTAACGCCAAGATTGGTATTGAAAGGAAACCCTTTAAAGAACTCTTTAAAGGCAAAACCCTATGAGACAGCCAAATCCATAAAAGTCAATTTTATTATTTGAAAATTAATTACAAGTAAAACTCAATTACAAAACTTTTGTCAATTGACATTCTTACTTGACCAGACAAATTACTCATTTGTCTTCTACCATAGTAGCAGCCGGAACTTCTGATGATCTTTAAATATTGACTTTTCTCTTGAAACTCTAGTGGCTGAACTCGATCACCTCAACTCCGACACTTAGTATGCACACGCTCAAAAAGAGAGATAAAATATCCCTTTCTCACACTCAAGTGCCACTATCTGAAAGAAACAGTACGGCAATTCTTCAAGGAATTTTCTTACCAAAATATGCACTGGAAAGTGCTCTAGAAAATATGCAAATCTAAATCTCTATTGATCCTAACCAATAGGATCCTAACCAATAGGATCCCTTAAATAAACAATCTGAAAATCAATTCCAATTGCAGTAAGATTCTGCTAATGGAACAAATCTGATAGGAGTTTGATCTGCAGTAGAATTCTACTGATTGAATGAGTCTGGTAGGAATTTGATCTGCAATAGGACACTACTGACGGTCGTAAAGTTGTCTCTTGACGAAATGCTGACATTTCACAATAACTTTTCACTGCAGTAACAGATTTCAAATCAACATCTTCTTGGATAAGTGCAGATTCTTTGGGACTAGATTTTCCACTTATGACTTATCTAAACAACCTCTAATACATTCTAGATAAACTTAATATTGTTATAGATAAAGTCAATAAATAATTTACATTCATTCAAAATTACCAACTTAATAATAGAATAAACTCTTATCATTTTAGTCACATAATCCTATCAAAACTTATCAACTTAGTCACCTAGTCCTAGTTAAACTTTTACATCTTCATTTAAGTTGTGCATGCTAACTTCATACCTCGAAATGATGACTACTTGTACAGTCCCTCCTGCATATTATGCCCACTTGGCTGCATTTCGTGCACGATATTACATTGAAGGTGATTCATCAGAAAGTGGTTCAACTGGCGGGAATGAGAGCAGAACGGAGTTCCGGGCCCTTCCCCTCGTCAAGGATAACGTGAAGAATGTTATGTTTTATTGCTGAACTGGGAACCCTTTCTTTTCCATGGCTTATTTTGGATGATACAGCTCTTGGTAAAGCTTTTTTGTTTCGAACTTTTTGACATTATGATGCTGTTGGTTCTTTGGTGTGAAAATGGAGTACCCCAGGTCCCCAACCCATGCTTCATCAGAGTACGGCTGCTTTTGGTGCTTTTCAGAGTAAATAGTTACCTGAATAGGGTGTCCATAGTTTTGTATGTAAAGGATTATTGACTTAAATTCTCTTTTGGGTCATAACATTCGTGTTTGTGTGTATAACTGCTGGCTTTGCCATGCACTTTGGAACTCCCTTAATTCTCTTGTGAGGATGTGAAAATCATTGCTTGTTTAGGTTTTTAACTTTATTTATTTTTACATATTTTTACCACAAATTATTGGGGTTTCTTTTTCAATCATTGAATGATTTTGGAGAGAGGATGAAGTGTCTCAAGTAAAAACTATTACAATAAACAAATGGATGAGGAAAAAAAATCATAATTAATGGGTAATGGATCAAAGGCTTGAAATTGTGATCTTGGTTTGCCAAGTAGGCAATGGCAGGCAGGGGAAAGGTTTGTCTACAATAAAACTCCAAATTTGTTTAATTAATATCCTCTGTAAAGTTAACTATGTAAGCATGATTTGTTTCAGCTCATTCTCACTTTAATCCATTCCGAGGAACTTTGAATGCTAACCCATCATAGTCTGAATTGCAAATGTTACAGCAGAATCTTCTTCTTGAACATTTGACCTCAATTATTTATGCGCTAGTGAACTGATATTTTATATATATATATATATATATAAATATATATATTTATATAACTGATGCTTCATTAAACCCCATAAATTGCATCAATTTGTAACGTTACATTTCAATGACATGGCTCCTCCATGCATGCAATATTTATTACTGAGTTAAATATATTATTCATCCTCGTAGTCTCATACTTTTTGTCATCTTCAGTCGAATCTATTCACGTGGTGCATTTTAATTGGTTTTACATGTCAAACCATTAAATCGATGGCTTGAATGAAAAATGAGTGTTTAAGAAAAAGAGAGACTGTTCTAGTAAACCCGATAATAAAAGTCTTTGGGTGAATTTATTTAGGTATCGAAACCTCTCTGAATGATATGATATTTAGCAAGAATTCCTACTGAATAATTTCGAAGCTAAGAAGCTACCTCTCTCTCTCTCTCTCTTGTTGTCTTTGCGCTTAATATGTCATTGATAAAGACAAATTGTATGCAACATTCAGTGCGTAAATGACCTGCAACATTCACGGTCATGGGTCTTAAAACTTAAAAAAACACCGCAAATGGGAGAAGATTTGCAATAAGAAGATGGGAGAGGGAAGAAGAAGAAAAAGAAGAGAAAAAAGAAGAAGAAAGAAGAGAAAGCTGAGGAGATGACAGCGAGGGAAAAATTAATGAAATGGATAGTGTTTTTCAGTGTATATATATATATATATATATATATATATATATATATATAATGTTTAAGATGTATATTAAGAGCCGGTTTGGATTGAGAGATTGATCTAACTATTATTCACAAATTTCAACTCACAAATCTCACTATTATTCACAAACCATATCAACTCATCTCATCTCATCTTTCAATCCAAACAAGACTATATTAAGTGATATGCAACCTGGCCACACATATATATAAAGAGATGAATCCCGCTTGCACCCGTCCCCCGTGCGGGCAGGTTGCCCATATCTGGGATCCATGGAAGGGGCAGTGATGATCTTTGGTGGTAGAGGCTCAGAAGAATTTGGCTCTGCCGTTTTTCTCTAACAAGGATTGAATATTGCACCAAGTAAATTACATAGACTATGATGTCATATTGGGGGGGGGGGGGGGGGGGGAAGAGATCAAGATAAGAAGAATATGCAGCAGAAGCAAGAACTGGTCACAGAAGTAATAAACACAACAAGGTTGTATAAATGAAACCTACTATTAAACCAATAATATGTGAGGATGTAATTTACAAACTTGCATTTCTATGAGGCTCATGAAGAAATATTCAGAGCCACAGGCCACAGGCCTATTGCAAGCCGTGCAATGAGAAGCAGTAATCTAAGTTCTAACAAGGAAACATGGTCTTGCCGATTGCAATAATATAAACCGGCAAGAGAATATAAAATGAAAAAAAGAATGCCAGTGTCTCAGACCATTTTCACTGTATGCTACAAAGACAAGAAGCTGCCAAGCAGTGATATGTGCATTAGGAAAGCAATCACGCTTATTACTATCTCCTTGTAAGGCTCATTCTGCACTGAACCGCCGTCACTTATCTGTCCAGCATTGACATATTCACTTTTCCCAGCACTTGTAGTTGCAGAGACATTTACTGACATTGAACCTAATTTGATTAATTCAAAAGTAAGGAATTAGAGTTTGTTACAAAGTTGGGGGATCTTCTTGATTAATTTATAGATATGTTTCCCAATACAAGAATTTATTAAAATCAGCTCATGCCTTTCTTTAATGATTATGTTTTCAGTTCATAGATTAAGGAAATTAAACATTTTACATCCGTATGGTGTCCAAAAGGCCCTTTACAGATGAGATCATGAAACTTACAGTCATAGTTAGCCCATCCTATTCGTTGACCAGCCAAATCATAAACAAATATTTTGTCTCTGAGGACAAGGTCTGCAAAAGATTGTGATATTGTTATCTTAAAAGCACAAAAGTAATCCAAAAAATAATAAATAAATTAGTTTTAAGTACCAGGTAGTAAAAAAGAAGATTTGCAATAACTACAGTGAATCTAATGAATCAAATGTGAAAATTAGCCTCAATTGGGGGGGAAATTGATTGAAGGGCAATGAAATTTTCCAGTGACATGCAAAAGCCAAATTAGAGCAGCTGATGCCGAAGCATGCTTATGTAATCAAAAGAGAATATCAGTATCTCTGCTTACTATGATCTAAAACCAAAATAATATGCTTCAAAAGAAACATGATTTGACTTTAAGGTTATTAGGAAAAGTCTAAGGTTTCAATATTTGACAGAATGTAAAGATTTCAATTAAGTGGCATCAGCTAAGGTCATCAATTAAAGAGAAATGCTTCATCTACAAATAGATATCACAAAAGTAAACTCACAAACTAATGCAGCTTAATGTGATAGGTCATATTGTACAGTTTATTTTAGCATAAAGTAAACCTGACGTATCACATCAAGCCACATCGGTATATGAGTTTACTTTTGTGAGATTCATTTGTGAATGTAGCACTTCTCTCAATTAAATCAAAGTTTCTTGTCAGTCTTCATACCTCCTAAAATTGTTATCCCTTGACCCTGTATTTTCTGTAATCCAATGCACCACACTGCAGAGCTACCCTGTAAAATGGATACATCAAAATTAAAGATTAAAACTAGCAAGCCATCTTTCAGCATACTGTGATAAGATAGAAACCGAACTAAATATTGGGAGTGCTACAAAGCTTAATAGCTTGTTTGGGTTATTTATACTTTGCAAAAGATACCACAGCCATTGATTGGGTGGCAATAGTTGCGGCAGGATGCACAATAGGAAATATACAAGCAAGACATTATTTAAGTAGCCAGTATTAGGAATCTCTTATATCAGTGTATAAAAGGAACAACTGGAATGCAAATAGCACTGCCAAGATGGGGTTACTACAGGACGTCAAATCTGGTCATGCAATATTCCTGATGCCATTAATGGATTTAAAGTGAGAGGCGAGTTGCACTGCATATATGCAAGCTAATTTTCCCGCAAGTTTGGAGAAGGGAAAGAGCAGTTAAATAGTCATACTTAGAAGTTAACATTCTAAACATGTTTTCAAAAGCCTGAAATAGAACACGGAGTCAATGGAAGGGAGTGTTCAAAGGAATAGGGTAAATTGCTTCCCGCTCCAACTCACCTCTGATTTATATGCAAAAGCAAATATTCAGACCAGTCCTCAACAATTAAAAAAAGAATAGGAAGATCAAAATTTCAAAACTCACAACGGAATTTTGCTGTATGAGATAATCCTGAGGTCTTATAATCATGGCTGCGCCACCAGCAAAGTTTAAACTAACTTGAGGAAATACATCGGCGACACTGAATACAAAGTATGTGATAGTTCAGAGTTAAGATCATCTGAAAGACTAGCACTCTAGCAAGAAGGAACTGGGATGATATAAGCAGAAAGCAAACCTGGAGCTAATTAAATAACACTGATTTCCTTTGGAAAGAACTGGTTGTGCTGATTGTGAAACAACACTTGTTATCTGCATTATAAGAAGATCACATGCTTCAATTTTTTTCCCAAATACATATATGATCACTCATGACCAAAAGTTATTATTTTCTCATCCATTCGAAAGACATTTTAACAAGTAAAAGCTTTGCAGTCGTAAAATATTTCTCTCAAAAATAGCATACTAAGTAGTTTATTAAGCAAAGAGAGTTTTCTCAATAGAAACATACAGCACTGACGAAAGGATTGTACGCTTCTTCTGCAAGGTATGCCAAAGTTGTCCCAGAATCAACTATGGTTCCTCGGTTGCTTGATGTTGCAAATACCTCTGGATCAATGGATAATGTTTGGCCATTGACAGAAATGCTCTGAAGATTCAAATTATAATGAGGCCTGAAATTTTGAACAGACAAGTGATCGGTCAAACCGACTGCAGTCAAGTTTTATAGGATCCAATCTTTCGAAGCACTTATTAGAAAACAAAAATGGACAAGACAACAAAAACTTTGACATATTATATTTGAGTTGAAACCTACAAATGTTCAGGAGACCTACAGGCACTAGATGCTCCTAAGAAAACCTCTCCAAAATAAGAGTTCTGAAGTGGCTTTCTTACTCAGCTGCACTAGTTTTTTTTTCCTTTTAATTTAAAATAAATTGTAAATAGATCAAGGATTGTGCCCCTGCATCTCAAAGACAGCTATTTAATTTTCAAGCCAAGTAGTGCAGCTCAAGTGACTTTTTCAGAGCACTCCTTTTGGGGTGGGGTTTGGAGCTTTTGCTTAATGGGCTTCATATACTCCTTTTCTTCCAGCAAATAAACTTGTAGAAGAAAATTAAGAATCTGAGGTAAAATGGTTCGCGTGATCCAAGATGGTTTGTCAGTTCAAAGTAATTCATGATAGGTATCTGCCCTTTCTGTGTTTATCAACTCAAAATAAAGTTGGAAAGTCAGAGCTTGACTCTCACACTGATTTTAACACATGAATTAGCATCCCCAAGACAGATTCGGTTCACAGTTATTAACACTAAGACATCATAAACATATTTTCGAAGCCATACACAAGGTTTTTTAACCATCTTGCATAGTTCAAGAATATTGTGGGTTGATATCCTTTGTCATAGTGAACTCGTAAGATCAAGCCAACACATGAACTTGCTCAGGGCACTATCCAAGAGCATAGCAAAGACTACCTACCAACTGTTTTACTGAACATAATGAACCAAATAAAATGAAAAAAAAAAGAAAAAAAAAAAGGAGATCTTCTGAACATAAGGTGATAAAAATTTTTAACAAAAAATACTCAAACCTACAAAGAAAGTCAAAACCACACCATCCCCATCTCCTTCAACTATTTGAGCCACATCTTCTTACCCTCCAGCATTTGTGATGCCCATGAGACCGTTTCCCCTTTTCAAAACAAACTTATTTAAGCAACATGGCAGCCAAATTCGTGAATATGCTAATCCTTTATAGCTTAAAATGAAGTCCCACCACAACGTGAAAACTCTAGGAATCTAATATTTTCAGATTTGTGAATTGAAAACATTACCAACAACTTACATAACAAAGATCCCTCAAAGCATGACAAACTCAAAGGAATGGAGAATCTTAATAATTACTAGTTACAATATACAATTGAAGGCAAACTATTACTTGGGCTGCACCTTTTCTTTCTATTATATATTTTCACCCAACCTTTCAGACAAGTCCCTGTGTTGATTTAAGTAAAGAAGAAACTTTTGAACCCCAAAATAGGCAACAATTTGTGTATGTTAAACTGATGTGAACCATATGACCTCCAAGATACCATTACAAAGTTCGTGATGTTTCAACAATAATCTTCTTTGGCAATGATTAAAATAAAAGAGAGAGAGAGTGAGACACTCTTGCAGCAGTCCCTTTAAAAACTGTTAGAATCACGAGGATGATAAAGCACCGTTGATCATAAATACAGAAAACTACCTGTCTCAATATCTTTCAATCATGTAAGCTGTGAAAAGTCGTGTACGTACAATATGTTTTGTATTGAAACCTATAAAGCTACTTAGCAAAAAGAACCTATAAAACAAAATTTCTGAAAACGCATGAAGAAGTCAAGCTAAAATCCATGACTGTTTCTTCATACAATTTACATTTGCTGAAGATAACTTGGAGCAAAATAAAGTATTTAATGATATATTGCAGAATATTAGCTGTAGCAAATTATTTCTGAGGAAAAAGAACATACTGTGATGGGACAAGTGGACTGTAAACTATATTAGGCTCCACGATTTCGCCGAACACCAATAAACCACCACCAGCATCGTCCCCTCTCAAGCAGTGGGAGAATACTTTTGGTGCCACTCCCCGTGAAGAAAGTTGTGAGATGACAGACATCTCCTGTTGTCCAAACCCGAAGATCCCATCAACTGCTCTATCTGATTTTGTCAAGTCTCCTGTCTGCGAAGTGCTACACCTGTTTCATGATCCACTACCTGAGGCAATGACTTCCAAGCTCGTACCAGATACCCAAAAAGAATACTACTTAGTCTCGAAAAACATGATGGCTCACCCAAAAACAACAGGAGCTGAAGAATTTGTGGTCACTGAACCCCCAAGAATTGCGTCGAAATGCATCAAGTCTGATACATAATAGCCCACTGTCCCACTGCCATCTCCATACTGGAATGAGTATGCGCACTGATTGTTCTGACTAGAGCAAGTGGCATCTGATGATTGAACTCCAACACTGCATCTCTGGTCTGTACAAGAGATCAATGAAGCTGTTGATGAGCTCCCAGGATCGAAGAATTCGAGCTGAATCTGTAAGAAAAACAAGCAACTGTATTGAAAATTCATAGCAGTATATTGCTCCTATTGTGGGACGTAACCATATAAAATAAAGAATATGAGAGAGGAAAAGTGATACTTGGAGTCCACTCGTTTCGGGGCAACCATTGCAGCCGCTACAACTAACCCACAAAACATCACTTCCCGTATCAATCTGCACATAGAATTCTCTTGGAGGGGAACCCAATTGCACTTTGGTGAAATAAAGCCTATTATAAATGCACAAATCAGTCAAATTTTGATGAAAAATCTCCTGCAAATTACAGAGAAACACAGAGAACCGAAGGCAAACCAAAAATAAGCGAAAGAAAGAGGGAAGAAATAGTAATAGAAGAGAATGAGTTTTTGTACTAAGCACTAACGCACAACAAGAAAGGGGGAAAGAAAAAAAAGGAACCAATGGTCCAATAGAGAGAAGAATTTACAAATTTAGAAACTGAAAAACTTGCACTATATAAGAAGCAGATAAAGAAATATATAAACAAACGTCGAACATCGGAATCCCATCAATAAGAAAACCGACAAAAGCAAACTACTCAATATGATAGCCCATGCTCCAAAATCAATCAAACCCACAGAAAATCCAAACTCGCTTCAACACTATCGCATCAGAAACAAAAAGACACTACGACACGAAACACCACCCATAACTCAACATCCAAAATCATATTAAGAAAAGCACGCGCGCAGACATGTCTATCAAATAATTACCCGACGATGTACGGATCGTAGGTACCCTGGACGGGAAAATCGATGACACCATCGGAAGACGACTGCAACATTCTTCCATGCCTGGCCATGTCGCGAGCCCTGAGTTCGTTCAATTCGACTCGTTGACCAACCGGAAACGCTCTCTCCAGATTCAGAGTCGCCGGGAAGCCGCACATAACCAAAGCAGCAGGTAACAGCGCCACCGCGATCAGAATACCGGCGGTAATACTCACCGCCATTTCTAGCAGCTCTCTCTCTCTCTCTCTTAGTTCTTCTCCCAATGGCAGTCACATATATATATATATATATATATAACATACGTAAAAGAATGTTTCAACGGAGAAATTTAAATAAGAAATTCAGCATAGAAATAGGAGGCAAGGATTGAAGTCAGAGTTCTTCATCATCTTTTCGTGAGAAGAGTTCCAGAAAGAGAGAGAAGAGAGAGGAAAGGTACGAGACAACAGCCGATAACAGAAGTTTAAAAACAAACTTTATTACTGTTTATAATGGCAGCTTTCATATATTACACTTATTTTTATTAATTTTATCATTTTTTTTAGATTATATTTTTTATAAATTAATTAATTTTTTCTATTCATCATTTATACAATACATTTAATAAAATAAAAAATATAATAGAATATGCAATATAAAGATGAGGAGTAAAATTTTTCTTATAATATTTACACACCAACATTTATATATATATATATATATATATATATATATATTTATAGACTTAGAGTATTCTTTATGGTTTATATGGTTTGAGGACCTGAGGTTCTTTCCTTCCGTCCTCGTGTTTGGTGAACAGCACCATCAAGCTCCTTTTTTTTTCCCCCGGAAAATACAATCATGCGCGTACTTGCTACGCCTTTCTCCCTTTTATTTTTATTTCTTTAATGATATTATTCTTCTTTATCAAAGTTGCTCAACGTATTAACTTATGTAGTGTATGACATGATATCTTATAAAAATGGTATTTCTCAATTTCTCTTGCTCATTTTAGTCATAAGAGTTTGCATTTTATAATAGGATTTAGAGAATTTGATATTCTCAATTAAAAAAATCGAGCATATCAGATGAATAAAGAGATCTTATAAAAATAAACTGATGTAGTTTAATATGATACGTTAGATTGTAAAATTATTTTTATTATAATACAAATCTAACGTCTCATATAAAGTCATAAAAAAAAACAAAAACAAAACTTGATTTTGACCCGTTCCTAAACAGTCAAAACCCTAAAAAGGAATTTAAAAATTGATGTGGATATACTTAAAAGCTTTTTATGATAAAAAAAAATATAAAAATACGTTGGCCTAATATTCCATGTAGACATTCCTAAACCACAGTCTATATCCTATATTTGAAATGCAAGACAAAAATGTTCGTAACTTTGGATTTTAGTAATTAGTGGCTATTTTCTTTTCTTTTCTTTTCTTTTTAGCTGTTAGTGCACCCATCCTAAGTACACACCACAACCATATATTATAAGCTATATATAATAATTTTGAGATGAAAATAGGCTGTTTGTGCCGTACGCGTTATAATAATAAAAGTAAACGGATTAAAACGGCATGTAGTTTGATTGATTGATTCATTTTAACCTTCATCTTAAATGAGCTTTTCCCAATTGTTAGTGTGATAACTAATATATATATATATATATATATGAATGCTATCATTATCTAACACCATACGTATTACATATTTTAATATTATTTTTTATTTTTATTTTTACTAATTAATTAAATTATTCTATTTATCATCTATACTTCACATATTTATAATAAAAATATATAAAATATAGAGATGATAAATAAAATTATTCACATATACTATACATAGACACACATGATTGTTTCTGTTGGAGTCATTTCGAAGCATTAATTGCTTCTTCTTTTTTTCATTTATTAAAAGCTTCCTTCTTCATAAAATTTTCAGAAATTCTGACATGAAAAGTGATGCTTAGAAAAAAAAAAAAAAAAAAAGAAGGTATTTTTCTTCTTTTTTTGAATGTGTGAGAGATACAATCTAGAAAAATATATTATCTAAATCTAATTTAAAAAAAAAAGTTAAACAATCACAAATATCACGAATAATGATACCTATATAATATATTTTATAACATATTTTGAAATACATATTATAAAATAAAATATTTTAATAAAATGATGTAATTTTTATAAGTTAGTTTATAAAAATAATATTCTTTTTAAAATATTATTATGTAAAATATTGTGAAAAGTGATTGTGTTATCATTTTTCCATTTTTCTTTCACAAATAAATTAGAAATCTTGATATTCTTTTATATTAAACTCATTCTTTCCCATAATTTTTTTTTTATTTGAGTAATATTATTCTTGATCTTAGATTTTATCATCCTAATTATATTAGTTGATATGACATAGGTGTTACTAGAGATGTTAAATTTAGGACGAAAAAACAACATTTCTCTCTTTTTTTAAAAATAAAAAATAAAAAAAGGATAATTAATAGAGTAGAAAAACTGAGACAGGCCATCCTTAAGTTGAATAAAGGTTCTCTATTGCAATTAATAAGATACTCTACTATATAAAATTATGAAGTTAGTAATTGTTATTTTTAATTATGATTTATTATTATCAATTATACACGTTAATACAGTATATTTTACGATTGTTCATTTAAGTAGTTGATGCATGAAGTCACACTCAAAGTGTATTACATTACTAAAACCTATTTTGGATATAGAAACACTTTCAATTCATTTCATCTCATCATTACAATTTTTTTAAAATTTATATATAAAATATAATAAATAATTCAAAATTTTTAAATTATAAAACAATAAAAATATTAAAAAATAATATTTTATTTAATTCATCTAAAACTATCTCATCTCATTATCCAAACGAGCCTAAAGTATGATAGAGATGATAAAATATAAAATTAAGAACAAAATCTCAACCCAAATGCATGCTTTGTATTAAATTTTTTTCAAAAAAGTGTCAAATTATTTTTTAAATGAGTAAAGAATGATGATCCAATCACATTACTTTGTGATTAAGCTGATGGGGTTTTTGAATGGGAAGAGCAAAAGTACAATTTTGTACGTGAAATGATAGAGCAATAAAAAGGTATCAATATTGAGAGCTCTTCTTAATATTTATCAGACAATTTTAAGTGTCGGTAGAAAGTGAAGTTTAGCTTTGATCCGACCAACATCACTTTCCTTGACACATACCCCAAAATCTTCCAAACCCTTCTCTCCACTTTATCACAACCCAATGCACAATTATTTTCACATTTTACTTTCCATGGCTTCTTCCTTAAAAGCAAAATGCAGTCCACCTTCTTTCTCTTTTACTTTCTATAAATAATTGCCAAAGCTGGTCTTGCCTTTTTCTTTAAGATACTACCCTTAATGCCCTCGGAATTTTTACAGTGTACTCTCATATTTTAGTGGCAGATAACTATTTATACAAATTAGTAAAGAGTAAATACACCCAAATTAATTATTAAATTTTTACATGTTTTTTAATACATGAGAGAAAAATATATATATTTTTTAAAATAGGATTAACACAATTAAAATAATAAAGAATGATTCATAGATGTTAAATAAAAATCATTAATTTTATTAAAAATGATATTGTTATAATTTAATACAGAGATTAAAATAAAGTCGACAAATCATGAGGCTTGGATAGATATTTTATACTGGTGGCATTGTTGTAATTTAGACCGCTGGCCGCAAAAAAGAGCAGACGTGGGCAAAGTTGAAAGTAGTAGCCGAAGAAGCCTTAAGGCCTAAGGATTAGGGTTTCATCATGTGTTTTAACCTTTTATATGTTATTTTATTTGAAAATATTCATTAAAATTGTAGGATGTTAAAAATAATAATTGGGTTACACCATGACAAATGGCTTAATATATAGTAATGATAAAGTGAGAGATATATTTATTGTTATTTCTTGATTTTTTATTTTATTTTTTGGTTTCTTTTTCCCCCTCCATTATCATCAAAATATCTTTGAGCCACCAAACCAATAATTGCATCCTATTCAAGAAATTTGTGCCCCCACAAAACATTATCATTTATGTATACTTTAAATAAAATTGACAGCATTTAATTGTTATATATATAACTTAAATTAGTATCCACATGAGCGAACACAACTCTTTTTTTTTTTTTTAAGATGGTATCTCACAATTTTATTTATTTAGAAAAAGGTATACCATTTTTCTTGCAAAGACCTCATTGAAGGATACATAATCATAGAAAGATAAACCACGATGCTTCATAAGTTAAAAAGAAGAAAAAAGAGAAGCAAATTATAATTACAAATAGTTAAAAAAGAAAAAGAAAAAAAGAGTGTCTCTTAATAATTTAACCAACTATTTCGTGTATGTTTGGGATTGTGGTGAGTAATATAAATTCTAATTTTAGGATTTTTAGTTGTAGAGTTTAAATAATAAACTATGCTAATGAAAAAAGTTATTTACTATTTGATTATTATGTCTAAAATAGTTTTAAACATATTACATTTGTCTGGAAACAATATAAAAAAGTGTTGTTTATAGAAGGTGATTTGATTTTTTAAATATTATAATCATATCTTTGATAGAATTCAAACCTTACAATCCAATAAGTTATAGCCACTAAAATAGTCTAATAGGACTTTCAATAAATACAATAAAAAATATCATTTAAAGGGAAAAAATTATAATTATCTTAAAGTTATATTGATATTTCTATTCATGGATAGTCGTCTTTAAAATTCTGCATTATCCAGAAATGAACGTTTGATACTATTCCTAAAACATACTTTTTAATTTTTTTAAGATTAAAAATGATTTTAGTATGCAACAACCAAATAACCTAATTTCAATTTTTGGGATTATTTAAATACTTTTTTTAACCCCTAATGCAACTTCGAACAAATCCTTCTATGGGAAGAATCATTGGTTAAAAACAAGCTCATAAAAGTTTTTTTTTTTTTTAACAATTTTTTTTACCCAACAATCTGGAGTTGTTTAAAAATAGATCTCAAATTAAAATTCTTATCTATTTTTCAAACATAATTTAAATATAAATATTTTTAATCTAATCATTACAATTTTTCCACACTTTTAAATAAAAAATAAAAAATAATTCAACTTTCTCAAATCTTCAAATAAAAATAATATTATAACAATATTTTAACTTTATAATATTTTTTATTTAATTTTTTTTTCTCCTTTCTCAAAATCTAAAAAATACTTAATTCAAACTATCTTATTACTATCTCATTATTATTTATAAAATTTTCATTTCATCTCATTCTCCAAACAAGCTGAAAAAAAATACACAAACAAATAAAAGGCAGTGTCATAACATTGGATAATCATAATACCCTAGATCCAGAGAAGCCCGAAATGTTGACAAAATAATTGTAGTACTCGATCTAGTTTGAAAGTATTATCCCTATATATATATATATATATATATATATATATATATATATATATATATATATATATATATATATTTATACATGTTTGCTTGCCTTTCACAACAAAAATTCACGACTCTTGGACTATGTAACACGTGTTTTAATCTAGATTTGGCATTACAATGATGATTTTGACATCTTATGTAACACGCGTTTATATCCCAATTATAATATAGTAGTTGTGATGATCCTAAAAGCCGAGAAAAAAAAAATAATACTTCTTGTTTCCTTGCATATTTGGTCAAAAGATTTTCGGAAGAAAAATGCTATTTTTACCAATGATTTATACTGTTGGTTTTTACCGATCTGATTTTTTAATTTTTTTTTATTATTTTTTTTACTTAATGATTAAATAAGTAATTTTTAATAATATTATGATTTTTTTTATTTTTAAAAAAATATTTAAATGTATTAAAAAAATAGATATAAAAAAATATAAAAAAAAATACATAAATATTTAACTAGCAGTAACTCCCAGTGATGGTGGGTGCACTGGGTGGGACTAGCACCGCTCTTTTTGGAACCTTTTCATATAAAAAAATCTGCTTAAACGAATGGAATTTAATTGTCATAAATTGATTAATTTTATTCTGAACTACACATCTTATTGCCGAAGGAGAAGTCATTCGTATACAATTGACGTGAATTTATGCGATATATTAAATTTATTTTATAATAAAATTAAATTTATAATTTTATATTTTATATATATATCAAATCATTATATTTTATAAATTTATTTTTATAAAATTTATGTGCAGCTATGTATCATTTTTTAGAGAGAGAGAAGATAAACATCTATATAAAATATCGTAGCGTGTACTCGTCAAGTAATGACGAACATCTCATTGGAAAATGGGAAATGAGTTTGAGAGTATTTATGCATTCAATTCCGTTGACATTAGATTCTCTAAGTTTTTATCGTATTAATATCCCAACAGAAATAGCATTGAAAAAATCTTGATTGTGACACATCGCGTGACATTCAACGGTAAGGATTGTGTCCATTGCAAAACTAACTCATTTGAGGGATTTTATTATAGACATAGGCCATCACATTGTAATGGTGAAATGTCCATTCTAGACTGGAATATATATTGGACCATGCTAGGGGACTGAGAATGGTACTATCCCTGCATTCTACGATAAGTTTAAATATATATATATATATATATATATATATTTACCTATTTTTAAAAAATAAAAAAAATATCAGTTCACTAATAATAACTTCCTTAATTATTAAGTAAAAATATAAAAAATAAAAATCACAATCTATATTATTGTCTATTAAATGTGTGACATTTGTTTGCGTATTAACCTAGCGAAATATATTATTAATGAAGTTCACTTTATTTCTCATTTATTATTGTTTGATTATTGGTGAGAAATTAAAGTAACACGTAAAATTAACTTTCTTGTTTACCCAACAACCACCTTAAATAATATTAGACAAGCAGCTAATTAAATAAAGGGCATACAATATCATCATGCATGACATCGATGGGACAAACGCGTTGCTAACGTACCCAGTAAATTAATTAAGCTTGAAATGTTTGACAAACTATATATAACTTGTGTTGGTCTGCTTTGAAATTTCTCCCCGTGCCAAATGTCTCTGCAGTATGATCTTGATTTCCATGTTTGGTTAATGCCTTTCCCCACAAAAGGTCATGATTGCGACCTAATATGTAACGGTCGTTTTAATCTATATTTCACAATATTACAAACATAATCATCCAGAAAGAGTTGGTGAAATTATTTTCTTGACCCTTTATTCGTTATTATAATTTTTTAGAATTTTCATATAAAATAAAATAAATAATTTAAAATTTTTAAATTTAAAATAAAAATTATATTATAATAAAATTATATTTAATTTTTAATTTTAATCTCAACTCATCTCATTTCATTTGAAAAATAAATAAGACCGTGTGTAACTGTAATTGAGGATGACGTACAACATGTTAGAATGAATAAGTTAATAACATCCTTGTTCTTTTAAAAAAATAAAATTTAGAATTAATGTGATTATTATTACTATATTGAGATAAATGTTTTCTTAGTTGTGACGTAGATTTGGAAGTGGAGGCTTCCCCAGGTAATTAGGCCTTTTTTGGAGATGAGATGAGATGAGATGAGATGAGATGAAAACTTTTGAGATGAGATGAATTGTTTATTTTATTTTGTATTGAAATTTGAAAAAGTTGTAATGATTAGGTGAGAGAAGATAAGATAAATTTGAAAAAATTGAATTGTTTATTTTATTTTATATTGAAATTGAAAAAAGTGTAACGATGAAATTGAGATGAGATGAAATGAGATGAGAGTTTTCCGAAAACAAACCAGGCCTAAATCCTCCTAGCTCTAGTTGATTGAGTAAAAGGTAAGTGGCTTGTGCAGAAGAAATACCAGAGCAACAAGTGCTGCCTCACCAACTAATTATGCTCGACTTTTCTTGCAAGAGATATGCTTCCAGATCCTCACGAGGAGTTAACACGTGAAAACACATATAATTTACCTATAATGCTAAACCCACCTATGAATTGTTCGGAGGATGGTCATTTTTTTTTTTAATAATGATTAAGAAAATATTTTTTTAATAATATTGTAATTTTTTAAAATATTTTAGAATATAAAAAATGTATGAAAAAAAAAGCATTTTGCCTTATCGGTGACAACTTGAGAATGTAGCACGACTCTATAATTACAGGATTAATGTTAGATACAATCATGAGTTATACAAGACATATTTATTTTAAAAAAATATGAGATCTATTATTAAAAAATTATTTTTCTTTACTTATTTTTTAAAAATGAATATACGGTACGTGTGCATATACGCATGTTGTAGACTAATGAATTAATCAATTTGGCCATCGCTGGCCTGCAATATTTGCCACTTCTCACTTACACAAAAGGACAAAACCCATGCGCTCTAATAGATCCAAATTGTCGCCACACACACACACATATATATTAAGAAATCCTAATTACTAATTTGATTTTAAAAATATTCTCAAGAACATGATGATATTTGAGAATCTCATGAATACGGTTTAGTTGGCATGATTCATGAGTGGCAGTGCTGCTCATATATAAATATATATATATATATATATATATATATATATATATATATTATGTATGGGATTTGATCCAAATTAATTATAAATTAGGTTAATGGGATTTGGTCCAAAAAGAATATACAAAAACAGATCAAAACTAAAGGCAACAAAAACAAAAGTATTCATATCAAGTTGGCCGAGTCGTGACAGCCACATGATATATACATGAACTTGATCCAAACATAGCTGCAGCGGCGCATGTGCGACAAGTCGCCGCTAGCTAGAAAGGCAATTAAGTTGCATGTCGTCATGCATGATCCTTGTTCGATTGAACTCCATGCGAGTACGTAGGAAGTCATGACATGTACATAGAATGAATGAATGCCTATATATATATATATATATATATATATATATATCTGAAGAAACTTCCTGCATCGATCCATGTTCTTTCGGCTTTCAGAGTACCATTCTGAGTCTCTTGCATCATGTGGTCCTGATCTTATATATCTGTGCATGCTTGCATTTGTTTGTTTGTTTGTTTGATTTTCAGATAACTGGAAGAATTCTTGTGAAAATAAGAACTACTAGTATTTGAAATGGTTCCCTCCATCAGACCTTTTATTTCTTTCATTAGCTTGTTTTTAATTATTTTGAAAAATATTACTTTTATTCATTCTTTATTTTATCGATTCTGATGATGTTGATATAACACATTTTAAGTGACTGTCTATTTAAGTACTGATCCACATAAAATCACTAAAATCTGTCATATAAAATATATATTATCATTCTTTTAACTTACTAAAATGGAATACAAATATTTGTTTTTTCTTTCTACATTTTCATATATAGCATTATTGTTACTAATATTTGGGTGAAAAAGCTAACTTTTATAGCATTTAATGAATGATGTCTGTAATGGACACAAGTGTTTGTTGTGCATGGGGCATTATTGGATGCATATCTCATCTGCGCCTTCTTCGATCCTTCGCATTTGCTCTGCTCTGCTCTGCTCTCTATTTCTTTCAGGGTTTTAACTTCTTGTGTGCTATTTATATACATTTATATATATATATATATAGTTGAGCTTGGTAACGCAATCCAAGTCTGTGCATAGGACATATGTGGAAATCTATACTTGGGCCCATTTAAGGCAATCCAAGTCCTTCATGGGCTATTTCCCATGGTGCTCTTTAGAGCAAATATACAGTTGGTAACCAAAATGGGTGCTCTTTAGTAGCTAGTCATTCTTTAGTCAAAATATGACTATAAAATTTATTTTTTTTAAATTTTATTAATCACTTTTCAACAATAGTAAATAATAAACTTTCTAAATCTATTACTGTTAAAATATTGATTTTAGACTTTTCACTTATTTTAATTCTAATAATAATTGAAATATTTATTTGTTATTATAAAAGTGCACATTAATTTTTTGATAATAACAACTAAAATTAACTGATAATAATCAACATTTTCACATTTCTTTCTTATGAAATTTACACAAGAAACTCTAAAATTAACTAGTGGTGGATACTGTTTCCCATCCAATCACCAGTGATTGAAAACGCTACTAGAAAACAGATTGTATTTCCCCTATTCTTTCCAGAAACCAAACATGGATGTATGAGAAAACATTACTGTTTCCAATCCAACCACTGGTGGCAGACGATTGTATGAGATGTTGGTGTGCTTCGTTTTTGGCATATCCATGTCAAGTTTCTATGTTGTGAGAGGAGCTGTTTTGTGTAGAGAAACTGTAGCGCGCGAAGAGCATTAAATTTATTGTAGAACTGTAGAATTACGTCCCGTTTGGATATAGACACGATTTCAGAGCATTCATAGCTGGTGCCCCATAACACTGTTTTTCCTATAATTTGAGGCTCATTTTAAAGTTTTGGTTAAAATCCCACTTAAATCTGAATTCCTATTTTAAGGAAAATGTTTAGGGGATAAACAATGGTTCCCCAAATATAGGAAATTACTATTCATTCCCTAAATCATCTTTTATCATTATTTTATTCTAATAAATAAAATAAATTCTTCTTCCAATCATCTACACCTTCCCTCATACTCATATTTATTATAGTTTTAAATAATAATTTTAAAAATAACTTAAAATAATTATGAAAATATAAAAAAAAAATTAAATTTTAAAATATTATCATACT
Organism: Cyclocarya paliurus; assembly: GCA_029856935.1. Lineage (NCBI taxonomy): Eukaryota > Viridiplantae > Streptophyta > Magnoliopsida > Fagales > Juglandaceae > Cyclocarya > Cyclocarya paliurus. Next base: position 5,762,190 of record CM056956.1, read on the forward strand.
GCAAAAAAATAATTTAAATTTTTACTTAAAATATCCACTAGAGTGATAGTTCAAAACATAAGAAAAAATATTGAGTATTTAAGTTTGTAAATGGAAGTAAGAGAAAAAAGTAATAAAGAACGAATAGAGAAATATTATTTTAATAGAATAGAGAAATGATAAGGAATGAGATGTAGGAGATTTTTGAAAGATTGGTAAAATTTAGGAAAAAGTTTTAGGAAATGTGGTTTTTAGTTAAGGTATGAGAAATTTTATGAGAAATTGGATGAGAATGCTCTTATCTCATCATTACAATTTTCTTAAATTTTCATACAAAATATAATAAACAATTCAATTTTTTCAAATCTCAAAACAATAATAATTTTAAAAAATAATATTTTAACAATATTTTATTCAACTTTTAACTGTCATCTAAAACCATCTCATCTCACTATCCAAACGAGATCTTATTGTATTAGTCTCAAGCGGGAAGAGAATAAAATATTGTGCAAAATGATTTGACCAGTAATTTTGGCTGGCTACATTTGACCAGTCAAAAAGGAGATAGTTAAGTTTACTGTAGATATATTGAGTTTGACGTAAATATTTTAAGAAAGCTAGGCAAATCTTGGTTAATATTTTCAAAATGAAAAATATTGTTCTTCGTCTTATTTTTATCGTTTTTAGTTAATTTTAAGTAGGAAAAAGCTACTTTGCCTCACAAAGCTTACCGCTCTGTGAAAAAAAAAATCTTTTTTTTATTTGATGATTAAGGAAGTGATTTTTAATGTATTGATATATTTTTTATATTTTTTAAAAATGATAAAAAAAATGTGAATAAAAAAATTGGATTAAAAAAAACATTAGCTTTGCACTAGCGATCACTTGCAGCAGGCTAGCTTTACTCTTTTAAGTATCTGCCCATTAAAATGATAGAAATATAACTACTAGGATGGTAGGTAAAAAAAGAGATTCTCTAGCAGACTCTACTAATTTTCAAGAGGAATTTCAGCATGATGAAAGCAGGGATAAAAAAAAAAGGCAAAAGAACTGAGGTGGATGAAAATGAAATGCAAATGGAATTGGCAGATGCTGCTTTGTAGCCCTGCCAACTGCCATGAATTTCATAAGTTGGAACTGCCGAGGGCTTGGGAACTCTCGGACAGTTTTCTAGTTAAGGACAAGAATCCAAGTATGATATTTCTCATGGAAACAAAATGTTCAAAAGCAAGAGTGGAAGAGGTTAGAAAAATTTTAAAATTTGATGCTTGTTTGGTTGTAGACAACAAAGGTAGAAGTGGAGGGCTTGCTCTAATGTGGAAGAATCTTATTAAAGTAGTTATTTATAGCTACTCGAGTTGGCATATCAGTGCTCATGTTACAAATGATCAATTGGCTCAAACTTGGCATTTCACAGGATTCTATAGTAATCCAGATACTCTTAAAAGAAATATGAGCAGGGATTTCTTAAAATCCCTCAAACCTATGGACTCCACTCCATGGTTTTGCTGTGGTGACTTCAATGAAATAACTTGTCAAGCTGAGAAGGAGGGGGGTGGTCCTAGGCCTTACAAACAAATGGAGATTTTTAGAAATACTCTTGAATGGTGTTCTTTAAAATCTATTCTGACTTGAGGATCAAGATTCACTTGGGCAAACAACAGAAGAGGTCAAAACTTTACAAAAGAAAAACTAGATCGAGCTCTGGCCAATCCAGCATGGAAGTTATTGTACCAAGAAGCCAACTGCAATGTGGAACCTATTGTGAAATCAGACCATTCACCTTTATCTATCCTTTTAGGTAATAACAGGTTTCAAATAGCTTTAAACCCAAATGTTTTAGATTTGAGACAACCTGGTCTTTAAAGGATGGATGTGCTAATACCATAAAGGAAGCCTGGGGAAAAGCTGCTATTGGACATGATCTTGCAATCATTATGAATAAAAGGCTAATCAATTTCAATTCAGCTCTGAAGCAATGGAATGTAAGAGCAGACAGGAAGGTTCATGGTGATATCAAGCAGAAATTGAAAAGACTTAGTGAATTACAAGAAGAAGGGAAGGGAGATCATGTAGAGTCTGTTTTCTACTTGCAAGTTGAAATTGATAAATATCGAGCCAATGAGGATCTTAAATGGAAACAAAGGACAAAACAACATTGGCTACAAATGGGAGATAGAAATACCAAATTTTACTAACTACATGCCACGCATAGAAGGACTATAAACAGAATTTCTCAAGTCTTGGACAACATAAATGTGTTGGTGACTGGAAAGCAACAGTTTGTATCTATTTTCTCTAATTATTTCTCAAATCTTTTCTCCACTTCTCATCCATCTATCATAGTTGAATGTCTCATGAATACACCCAACAAAGTAACACCAGAGATGAATGAGATGCTCTTAAAGGAATTCACTGAAGGGGAGGTCAAAGTGTCTATTTTTCAGATGAATGGGTTAGGCTCTCCAGGCCCTGATGGTTTTCCAGCTTTCTTTTATCATTCTAATTGGGATCTAATTGGCAAAGATGTATGTTGCTTTGCTCTCAAAATTCTGATGGAGAATCTTTGGAAGGTGTCAATGATACTTTCATCACACTGATTCCAAATGTTAAAAATCCCATGAAAGTCTCAGATTTCAGACATATTAGCTTATGCAATGTAATCTACAAAATTGTTGCAAAGGTGATATCAAATAGGCCAAAGGTTGTATTACCTAACATCATATATATAAATCAAAGTGTTTTGTGCCAGGTAGGAGCATCATTGACAACATCTTGGTGGCTTTTGAAACTCTTCACTCAATGTCACTAGAATGCAAGGAAAATCTAGATATATGGCTCTCAAACTTGATATGAGCAAAGCATATGATCATGTGGGGTGGTCCTTTCTATCCTCTATGATGTGAAAATTGGGATTTGATAGCAGATGGATCTCTTTGGTGATGAATTGTATTACTTCAGTTTCCTATTCAATTCTCATCAATGGTGAACTTCAAAATAGTTTCAAGCCATCTTGAGGATTAAGACAAGGGGATCCTCTCTCCCCTTACCTTTTTATAATCTGTGCAGAGGCATTATCATATCTCCTTAACAAGGCTGAGATGAACGGTTGCATCACTAGTGTTCCAATGGGAAAAGTTCCTATAAGAGTTAACCATCTCTTCTTTGCTGATGATAGCATGATATTTTGTAAATCTAGCTCTCTTGAATGGAACAGATTAATGAGACTACTGACTCTATATGAACTTGCCTAGGGTTAGTTGTTAAACAAGGAAAAATCCTTCATATTTTTTAGCAGAAATACCCCACCTGAGAACAAGAGAACTATCCTACATATTGCTGGAATGCACTTAACAGGTTCTTTTGAGAAATACCTTTGTCTCCCAGCCATGATTGGAAGAGCCACAACTGCATCCTTTCATGGTCTTATTGATAGGGTGTGATCTCGAATTACTAATTGGAAAACAAACTGCTTATCAATAGCTGGGAATGAAGTGCTGCTCAAATCTGTTTTGCAAGCCATTCCTACCTATACTATGGGGATATTTCTTCTACCTCTATTTATTACCAACAGACTGGACCAAAATTTTGGTGGGGTTTCAATGAGGACCATTCATTGGGTCAAATGGAGTAAGCTCAATTAACATAAAGATCAAGGTGGATTGAGATTTAGGAACTTCAACAGTTTCAATCTTGCCCTTTTTGCTAAGCAAGGGTGGAAAATACTTACAAATCCAGAATCACTTCCTGCTCTTATTTTAAAGCAGAAATACTTCCCACATGGTTCTTTCCTAAAAGCTAAAATGGGATTGAGACCTTCACTAGCTTGGAGGATTATGCAAGCTAGTCTTAACCTGTTAAAAAAAATGTCTATTATGGAGGATTGGAAATGGCTTAGAGGTGAAGATATGGGAGGACAGATGACTGCCAAAACCACACTGTCTACTGCCTAACAATTGCAATTATGGGACAAAAGAAGTGATTCGAGTGGCTGATTTAATAAACCCAATTCTCAGGATTTGGGATAAAGATCTGCTTTCTAAAATGTTCCTTCAGAATTCAGTGGAAGTTATTAAAAATATACCTATCACAATGAGCAACAGAGAGGATCGAATGACTTGGGAAGGAACTAGCAATGGCATCTTCTTTGTATAGAGTGCCTACTACCTTCATAGAGATCTACAATCTTTTCAAGAAAGTAGGACCTCTAATGGTCAAGATCAACAAAAAGCTTGGAAAGCTTTGTGGAAACTACAAGTACCAAATGCTGTAAGAATGTCCCTGTGGAGAGCATGTAATGAGGCTCTACCAACTTTTAGCAACCTGTATAAGAGAAAAAATATAGATGATAAACTTTGTCCCATTTGTTATCTAGAGAAGGAATCATCTAAACATGTGCTATGGAGTTGTAGGGTTGCTCAAGATGTTTGGAGTCAAGCAAACATACCATTACAGAAACTATATCTCGAAGGTACCTGTTTTAAATCTATTTGAGAACAAATGTTAGAAAAAGTGACAATTCATGTTTTAGAAGAAGCTGGGCTGATCTTTAGACTTATATGGTCTAGGAGAAATGATTTTTTGCATGGAAAACCTTTCAGACATCCTAATGCTATTATCCATCAAGCATGTGAAGATCTGAGATGCTATAAAACCACTAAAACTACCATCTCTGCTACTACAACTTCAACATCCTCAATTTGTGTTCAAAACTAGAAAAAACCTCTAGTGGGAAAATACAAAATGAATTGGGATGCTGCCATCAATGAATCCTAGAACTTGATTGGAATTGGAGCAATTCTCAGAGACTGCAAAGGATTGGTCCTTGGCACACTTAGAGCTAGAAGGAATTTCACACTATCTCCATATATTGCAGAGGCTTATGCCTTGATGGTGGCTATTCTCTTATGTAAAGAAGCAGGGATTCATGAATTTATTCTTGAAGGTGACTCAACACAGGTGGTCGAGAAGATGCAGAATTCCTTGGAGGATTGGAGTCCAGGTGGTTTAATCATTGAAGACACTAGAAATATATTAGGATCTTTTGCAACTTGGAGTATTTGTCATACTAAAAAGGATATTGATATGGCTGCTCACATTCTAGCCAAGAATGCCCTTTTATGTGAAAATGATCTTTATGATCTTGAGAGTATACATGTTTGTATTAACCAAATAGTTTCCTCAGAAACTTTGTAATTCGTTGATTATGCTATAAAGTTATTCTCAGTTCAAAAAAAAAAAAAAAACTACTTAACTATGTTACATTAACGGATTTATCTAGATGACAAAATTTAAAATGAATGAGGTCATTTTACATTTTGTAATCCCTTTCTATTAAAAACAACATCTCTCTCAATCTCAACACAAAAAAGACTTTGAATAGTAGCGAAATTGTTTGTGAATAGTAGTGAAATTATTTGAATTAAGATGTTTTTATGGGATTTTAGAAAATAAAAGAGAAAATGGTGAATAAAAATATAATAAATTTAAAATATTGTTAGAATATAATTTTTTGATATTATTTTTATTTTGAAATTTAAAAAAGTTAAATTATTTTTTGTAATTTGTTTAAAAGTTTGAGAAAGTTGTAATAATTAGATGAAAACGTTCAATATTTGAAATTGTGTGTTTGTAGTATTTAGATGTTGAAATGAGATTGGACAAAATGAGATGAGATGAGACCAAACCAAACCATTTTACAATCCAAACAGGGCCTAAAATTAGAGTTTAGGAATGAAAACGTTTAGTTTTTAAAGTCAGATTGTAATATGTAGGGCTGAAAAAAAAATGAAAAACTGGTGAACCGAAATGAACCAGTGTGTTCACCGTTCGGTTCGATGTAAGACTGGTTCGTTCCAACACCAGTTCTAATTTTGCAAAACCGACTCAAAACTGATCCGGTTCTATTGCTTTTTAAAACACCAGATCAACCGGACCAATTTATATATATAATTTTTTATTTTTTAATTATATAGAAAATATATGATTTATATATATATTAAGGATAAATACATTACTACACATTTGATCATATTTATTAAATATGTATTTATAGTTTCAGAAATAATTGGAAACAACTCTTGCTATCTTTCTCTGCTCTTGAAAACTTTGTGAGGTTTTCATCATTAAAATTACATCGGAAAAACATGTAAAACCAGAACGGAACCGAAAGTTCTGGTTTCAGTGATGAATCAGTCTGATATCAATTCTTCAATTCTCAAAACTAGTGTATACCGATTCAATTTTAAAATATGTCTAAAATCGGACCGATTACACCCCTAATAATATATGATCAAACCACATGTACCATTTTATATACTTGGGGCCAGGTACCTGTATTCAGCCCGCCTGGCCCTTACTGGTGGCAAACGGATAGGCGAATGCCCACCCATGCACAAAGGCAAGGGCGAGTGCCGGGTTGGGCTTTGGACCCACTTGGGTTTAATCCGTCCACAAGGCTCCTATATATATATATATATATATATATGATACATATATTAAAAAAAAATAGAATAAAATGACATTGTTTCATTTTAGGGTAAATTATCTCCCCGCCCCAAATCTACGTCTCTCTCTCACAAGGGTATATAAGGCAAAAAAAATCCTAGACAGACTCCCCATCTCTTTCTTTCCTTCTCCTTTCTCTCTCAACCCCCCCGCCATCCAGACTCCTTTTCTTCTTTTTTATCTCCTCCACATTGTCGGCCCCAGCCTCTCAACACGTCCTCTCCTCTTCTTCTTCTCTTATCTTCATCCAGTTTTTCTTTTCAAAGTAGTTTTCCGAGAGATACCCATGGGCTACATCGTGGTCGTGGTTCTCTAAGCAAACCCATGGCCACACCGTGGCTAGTGGGTATCTCATAAAGGTTTGATCTGTGTATTCTTTTTTGTTAAATCAGTTTGTTTAATGTTTGATGTGTGGATTTAGTGAAAAGATTTGTACATTTGGGGAGCAGAAATATAGATTTGGAGCGTTTGGTAGATTTCAAAATGGACGGCAAGGCCATCGGTCCACCTGGCAGCTGGGCGACCATGCAGGACAGGGCCAGATGCTGGGATCCATATATAGCCCCTCACCCATGCAGGTGTGGGGTGACCGGCTGCCCCACGAGTAGCAAGCCTACTATTTTAGTATTTCTCACACAAATAGATCCTTTTTTTTTTTTTTTTGCTGGGTCATATAATCTAGTTTAGTAATTATTTTTAAACTACTTGGAAAGATCATAAAATTTTAAAGCTGAAAATACCACATCATCTTTCATCTATAACATTTCATTTTCTTTACACTATATGTAATTCATTAAAACTAGTAATAAAAAAATAAACGCATTCAAATAACTTCACAATAAGATTAAAGATTTTTCTCGCGCATGGCTCAGTTTCGCAACTAGTATAATTAATAATCGGTCCAAATGATCTCTATTCATATAAATCTACCATCTTTTGCCATCCACGTTGCAAGTAAAACCACAATAATCATGGTAACCCCAACTCTCAACGATGTCACGGGGTGATCAGGGAGATGCCACTCGGCGCCAACCTGGAAGCCAAAACATGGTTTGCAGCGTCCGAGGGATGGAAACCATCCCAGAATACGTACTCTGATGCATTTGCACAGGTGCCTATGGATTGTGGATTGCATAGTATTGACGTTTCTAGTAAGCCTGTTCCACAGCAGGCCCTCCTTGCCTCAAAGAACCCTGTAACCAAACAAGTTATAATAATTATTCTATCAATATCCAACAACTTTTACATGATTATTGAGATAGATGTTATTGTCAACTATTAACAGGTTTTGAGCAAAATGGTGGTAAATCTTGGGGCCTTTGCTAGGCATGCACGAGACAAATCAGTAGTTGATGTACCATATTTTGAAGGGTTTGTGACAATTTCGTAGAGAGGTTGGTAGATATCAAAGACCACCAGTTTGAGGTCATGGAGGTTATTTTGTAGCCAGCGAGATGTGGCATTGAGCTTGTAATTGAAGGAAACTGCATCGTTGTTTAACCTCTCCACACACACATTGCTACCCGTCCCAAATATTGTTATAGCTGCTGGCAGGCATCCTATTGGCGGCAGTGTTGTCACTCCAATTCTCCTTGCTCCCAATGCATAGAGTCTCTGTCAGTGTCACCAAATGTTTTGTTCACCAGATAATAAACCCAAGAAATTTGAGAATCTCATATTGCTCGCAAACATAATTAAACCAGAAAAGTAAGTTTCCGACCTTCAAAATATCAGGGGTTTCACACTCCAAACTATCAAAAGTGACGCATGCCACCTTTCAGCTTTCAAAAACCTATACTCTACACCATCATTCAAATGTGATTGACGGTCGGATCTCAGTGAAGGGTGCAAAGTGCTAGTTTTTAACAGTTTGAGGATACAATGTGTCAGTTTCAGTAAATTGGGGTGTAAAGTATACAACCCCTGATAATTTGAGGGTGATGCTATATACCATTGGCACTCGCTTTGGTCTAATAGTTAGTGTGCTGAATGATCTAGCTAACTAGAATGAATTGTCTGTCTACATGCGTGCGTTTAAAATTAAAGAATCTCCCCAGTAATCTATGTTAGGAAATTGATATGAGTGAGGGACCTGAATGAAACGCGTGTAGGATTGTATGAGAAGGTCTGCGAACCGATCAGGAGTAAGGGCCAGGTAGAGAAGAGGGTTAACGTAATAGTTTTGAAGAAAGTCGCTGCTCCCAGCACTAACAAGGAAGATTGCACGAGACATTATTGATGCAACATTTGATCTCCCTACAACTGCAGCCAACCTGTTCTGATATTCTCTGTAGTACCACAGCTGCCTACTCAATGGGATCGCACGCTATGCCACGAAAAACACAAATCATATCACCAAAAACAGGAAACAAAAGAAAATGAGCTTGAGTGAGTCAGAGAGTGAAAAAGTTGTGTTCTTAGTGTAGTATATTTACATATAGGTTCGCTGTAGCATCATAGTAACCAGAAGCAGCTGAGGCAAAGTTGGCACCAATCAAGAGGTTTGTTCCTCTGGCTCTTCCGCCAAGATAAGGTGGTGGATAAGTCAGGCCTATCATGTCAGCTGCGATCAAAGAAAACACAGAAATTCGAAAGTTCATAAGAAAAACCGGTGAAAAAAGTATCATGATTTGGTTGTTAAGGACACTGAAAAAATTGAGGGTCATGAGAATCATTTACCAATGAAGTCTGTGGCTAACTTTCCATTGCAGAATCTCCCAGTTGGTTCGTGAGTAACAAAGTCTCTTCCATAAGGAGGGAAGTTTGCTTTTATAAAGGTATAGATGTGGTTGTTGTTCCCTACATCAACAACAGAGTCCCCAAATATGAAAAATGGGCGAACCGAAGACTGCCCATTAGCCACAAAGAAGACCAGAAACAGAGTGAGAAAGGGAGCCAATGTAGAACTTGGAAAACCCATAACTATCATATGCTATAACTATAAGCAGTGTGGTTCTTGCCCCGAGAGAGAGAGAGAGAGAGAGAGGAGGCTATGAAGATGAGTTGTTAGGGAAATGGGAATTTAAAGTAGGACAACACGTTCTAGAGATCATAGTTCTTCACCTTATTATTCTGCCACCAACCTTCGAATTTAAAGTAGGACAACACGTTATAGAGATCATAGTTCTTCATCTTATTATTCTGCCACCAACCTTCGAACCTCTGATCTTTGGAATTTTCGCACCTATACTAACCAGTAATCCCCAAGCCAACAAAGATGGTGGGTTGGACAGTTCATAGTTGCAAGAAACATGACCAATTTTTATATTTGTGGGCAGAGTGAGAACAATCTAGGAAATTCTTCCATGACAACATTAAAAGCAATTGATGGCAATCCGTGGATAAGAGAAAAAAAATGGATTGTTAAATGATCGTGTGATCAAAACATGTCACTAAATTAAATTCATAAAAACTAAAGATTATTAGGTTAACAACACAGCCATGCCATCAACGTGTTTGCTGATGCTACTGCACTGCCAAAGCCCATGACCAAGGACCACCCTCACCCACAACATTGCAGACAGCCACCGCTTCAAACGGCCTACAAAATTCAACTCGCTCTCGCCTTTCCCGCCCCACTCTCTGGATTTTTGTGAGAAGTGATTAAAGAAAAATGACAGAAAAGCTTCTCCAATCGCAAAGCACTGAGACAGAAAGGATACCACAGTCACATACTAAATCTCTAAACAAAAAAATGTCCAAATTCTCTTGCTAAATACTAACTCAATTGAACAAAAGTTCAAAACTTTTTATTCCATTGGCATTTTTCTCTGCCACTAGTCTTCAGTTTAAATGTAGTGTCGACGCCTCCATTTGCATCAAGTCCTTGTCAAAACCCATGCGGGTCCACCGTACTTTCGACTCTCTGATTCCGAATCTATCCGTCCGCGTCGAAGCTCTTGGAAGCAATAGAAGCGTGGTAGAAAGTGTGAGGCTCCGATCTCTTCGACATGTTAGAAAAAACGACGTCGAGAGCAACCGGACGGCTATTGTCGTCCACTACCATGGCCTGAAGGGAGGCGACTGACAAAAGAGCTTTTAAGTTTCCGAGAACCACGGCCATGGAGGCGCAGAGATCAGCAATTCCTCTCTGCAAGTGATGGCGATTGGAGCCGCCAACACCTCAGACGACTCATCCGCCGTTGAGGGGTGTGCGAGTTTGTGCATTTTTTTTTTTTTTTAAATTGAGTTAATGTAATTCTGGAATTAAATATATGATGTCGTATATTTAAATAATTATTTAAAAAGTGATTTTTTCGATCAATATTATTATCAAAAAGAAATAATCTTCCCAACCTTCTACTATTCACTACACTCCACACTCCACCTTTTTTTTTTAATTTTTTTTTATCAAATATTTTTTATATGAATAGTGAATAAAAAATCTGAAATATTTAAAAAAAAATAAATTCAAAAAAAAATTTAAAAAAAATATTAAAAAATATGGAGTGTGGAGTGTAAGTGAATAGTAGGAAGTTGTGTAGCAAATCCCCATTTTTCTGTTTTCCTTTTTTTTGCACAGATTCTATGTTTTGATTATTTATTCGCCTAGTGTTAAATTTGTTAGGTCTCCAAGAAAATCAAAGAAAATTTTCTGGTTATGTCACTTTGTTTAGTTGAAAAAAAGGGTGAATATTTTGTACCCCTATGTTTAATTATTTATACTATCAATTATTCTCGTTTGTTTTTAAGATGAGATAAGATGAGTTGAAATTAAAATTAAAAGTTAAATAAAATACTATTTTTTAATATTATTTTTATTTTAAAATTTAAAAAAATTAAATTGTTTATTTTATTTTATATGAAAATTTGAGAATGTTGTAATAATTAAATTAAATAAAATGAGATGAGTTGAGAGGAGTTATGAAAGCAAACTAAATAGATTCATTGAACCCACTAGTCAGATATTAAAAATTTGATAATTTAAAGCGTAAATTGCCAATTACCAATTTTGACAACTCGGGACATAAATTGAAAAATGGTAGTAATTCTGAATTGTAAAATGTAAATTCCCTGATTTCTTCATATAATTCCAAAAGGATTATTCATAATTACATAAATATAGCACATTTTTTCCATCCACATCGCAAATAAAACCACAAGAAACATAACAACAATTAACCAAACTCTCCCTGATCAGGTGTAGAAGATCAAAGCAGATGTAGTTGCAAATATTGGATTATTAGAAGATGAGAGAAAGGCCACTTGAAATCAAGCTATCAGATAAAAAGCTGTTTGCAGCCTCCGAGGGATGGAAACCGTCCCAGAATACGTACTCTGATGCATTTGCACACGTCCCTACCGATTCCCGATTGCACAGTATTGCGGTTTCTAGCAACCCTGTTCCACAGCATGCCTTCCTTGCCTCAAAAAACCCTGTTAACACACAAGAAATTATAAAATAAATAATAAAATCTACATCTTCTTATCAATTTAAACTTTTAGAACAAGTAACAATTTCACAAAAACTAGTTGACGTGGCATGTTCTGGCATGTGTCTAGTGCGTTGATAAACAGACTCGTAAATAGATTTTTTTTTTATTTTTTTCTGTAGATGTTGGCATACCATGTTTTGTGGTGTTTATGACAAGTTCGTAGAGAGGTTGGTAGATGTCAAAGAGCACCAATTTGAGGCCAGGGAGGTTATTTTGCAGCCCCTGAGATGTGACATTGAGCTTGTAATTGAAGGAAACTGCACCTTTGTTAAACTTTTCTACACACTCGTTGCTACCCAAGCCAAATATTGTCATAGCTGCTGGCAAGCATCCCAATGGTGGCAATGTCGTTACTCCAATTCTCCTTGCTCCCAATGCATATAGTTTCTGTCACAAAATGTTTGTTCAGAGCAGTGAAATCAAAAGGACTTTGTTAATTTCTTAGTGCTTGGGATAAAAAACAATGATAAACATATGAGGAGGAACCTGAATGAAATTTGTGAAGGATTGCAGGAGAATGTCTGAGAACTGATCAAGGGTGAAGTGCTCGTAGAGAAGAGGGTTAATGTAATAGTTCTGAAGAAAGTCGCTGCTCCCAGCACTAACAAAGTAGATTGCATCAGATATTATTGATGAAGCATTTGATCTCCCTGCAACTTTGACCACCTTCTTCTGGTACTCCATGTAGTACTCCAGCTGCCGGCTCAATGGGATCGCATCCTATGCCACCAAAATCCACAACTCATATCATTTCATAGCAAAAAAAAAATCACTGGATGTATCTTGCCATGCAAATGAACGGATGAGATCTATTAAGATAAATCTTATCAGTAGTATATATACATATAGATTGGCTGTATCATCATAGTAACCGGAAGAAGCTGAGGCGAAGTTGGCACCAATCAGGAGGTTGGTTCCTCTGGCTCTTCCACTAAGATAAGCTGGTGGATAAGAAGTGAAGCCTATGACTTCGGCTGCCATTAAAGTAAACATAAATAAAAAAGTGAACTCCATGAGAGAACCAGAACTTGAAGACATTGATGTTTAAGGAGAAGAATCATGTCATGTACCAGTGAAGTCTGTGGCAAGCTTTCCATTGCAGAACCTCCCGGTTGGTTCACGTTTTGCAAAGTCTCTTCCATAAGGAGGGAAGTTTGCCTTTATAATGGTGTCAATGTGGTTGTTGTTACCCACATCAACAATGGAGTCCCCAAATAGGAACAATGCAGGAACCAGGGGCTGCCCATTTGCCACAAAGAGCACCAAAACCAGAAGAAGGAAGAAAGCCAAGACAGAAGTACTTGAAAAGCCCATGATTATAGTCTGTTTTACGCTGTGAGTTTCTTGCTAAGAGATATGCATAGAGGAGGATTTGAAGGTGGATTGTTAGGCAAATCCAAATTTATATAGTGCTTGAAGGTCGATGCTTAAAGTACTCATTGGAGAGATTGGCGTATAGTTCTCTTCTTAAAAGAAGAAGGAAAAAAATAAATAAATAAAATCAGAAGGTTTTCCTTTTTATTCCTTTACAACCGTTGGATCATTTAGCTGTAATGATCTTTAAATCAAACAGACACTAATCTCCAAGCCAACAAATACGGTCGGTTGGCGATCACAGTTTTTTATAACTGGGTTTTGAAAATCCTTCCGTGTCAAAGTTACAAATTGATTGCAATCCTCTTGTTTTGAGAAATTTCATGATAGAATTGAATAAAAAAGACACGGATGGTTAAATGATAGGTTTGGTACCAAGTTCCTGATTCTACTCGACTTCCTTCCCTTTTAATTTCCTAATTATATCTATGGCAATTTTTCTAAGAAGCTTTGTGTTTTTCTTGTTTTTGACATCAAAACCCGAGTTTTAGTGGATTTGGAATTCTATGTTTTTAATTTTTTTTTCCCTTCATTTGATATATAATGCAATTACTTTTCCAAAAATTTCCAATATGTATGTATTTATTTATTATGTTAAACACATAAATAAATAAATCCACATGGGAACCTAATTTGAATTGGAGTCTCGCGTGATGAAGTAGTATGTTTGAGCTGTCCAGGCTTCAATGACACCCTCCCAATAATTTTTAACCCAAAATAAAAATTCAATTGAGTGACAGTAGGACTTAGAATTTATAGACCTTTGTATTTTGTATTGCGTGCCCTTGTGTGCTTCTGCAGCAGCTCTCCAATCACTATCCAAACCAGAGTATAAGATACAGAGTCTGATGTTTAAGCACCTCAATCTATTTAAATGGCAGAAAAAAAGGACCCAAATTAATTGAGCTCCATTTTACATGCAGCAATATCAGAGTTTGATTTGGGCAATGAAGTTCTTCGCAAAAAGGGGCACCTGAATTGTGGACTTTGATTACCTTTTCTTATGGGTTATGCTTTACTGTGATTTCGTGTTTGTTTATACTATTCTTACCATGTGAGGTTTGGTGGGTATCAAACTCTCTAAAGCTTCCTCTGCTAATTGAATGACATTAATACAACAGGCTGTTCACAAACTTGAAGTTGTACTTTTCATTGATGATAACAAATATTGAATGTCACTGAACAAAGTCATATTTCAATTATTTATGAGTAATGAGAGTGGGTTATGATCATTGTGCCAAATGTGTAGATATAGTGTCTTCAATAACAAGTCAATTCAACATATGCTACCCATATCACCCAACCAGTTGTACGTGACTCTCTCTCTCTCTCTCAAAGAAACGCTCTCTCTCAAAGAAAAACTCAAACTTCAGTTTCCCCTTTAGAGGGAGGGGTTTCGGCTCCTCCCTCCCCTCCTCTTTTTATTGTTTCCTTTCCTCATCTCTCTCCTCTTCCGGTTATTAGTTTTGTAGTGTTTTTCGGTTTTGTTTTGTGTGTTTTTTAGACCAAAAACGGGTGGACCGTCGTTCGCGTCTTTCCCGTCGTCGCACTTCCACACGCGCACCTCCGGGATGAAGCCCAGCTGCCGATCTTTAAGACCACCTAATCCGGCGTCCATCGGAGTGGCGCGTAGCCCGCACGCGCGGGTCGAAGTTTCTGGACCCCGTCGGCGAGTGGTCATCACGCGCCACTGAGGAGCTCTCTGCCGGCGCCACGCTCGGTTTCTTTGGACTCCTTATCTCCGAGACTTCCAGGATCGACCGTCGGCTATCCCCCAGCATGAACAGTACCTTTTAGAACCTTTACCATTGATTTCTACACTGTTCTTCCTTTTGTGTTTTTTTGGCCTACGTTTCCGTTCTCTTTTTATGTTGTTTGGTTTGGTTTTTCTGCTTCTTGTGTACCGTTGACCCGTGTGAGGTGATTTTGATTTTTGTGACGAACGCTACTGGAGCCAAAGCATTTTGAGACTGGTTTTTTATGTTACGGTCGGTAGCTGTACGGCCAGTACTTGCTAATAGGCGTTGCCTGCTCAGTGGAGGCTGTGTTGTCCGTGCGAAAACTGGGTGCTCATGCCAGGCTTGAGATGCCGATGTTTGCAGTGGGCGAGAAACCCAAGGTGACACCGAACTAGTGGATCAGCAGTTTGGTAGATGTTTTCGCTTGTAATTTTTTAGGTTGTTTTTCAGTCTCTTTTAATTTGTTTTGGCTGTGTCCCAAACTCTTTCTCCTCGTGAGATTAGAGGGGATGGAAATCTCTGGTTTACAGATATTTTCCCTGCTTGGTGTGAACTTAGTGCGAAGTTAAGACAATGACTACCATAAAGAAATTTATGTGTGGGTGAGCCCTATAGCTGATGTATAGTTGGCTTATTATCTGAAATTTGTAAGCCTTTCTACAAATTGTAATATGTCATATTTGTAACTTTGGTTCTTTAATGGAATGAGTTCGTTTGTTTCAAAAAAAAAATTAATAAAAATTCAAAGTCTTTTATGGTAATCAAGAGAAATTATATTTACAAGCCGGTATGGAGGGCAAACTCTCTGTAATGCTGACATGACAAAATTTTATTTCTAGAAAAAGTTTAAAAATGCACACCCTCTTACTCTCACGTTATAGGGTCTGTGTAATTAAGCACCTATATATGGAAGGTCCAACCTCACTACACACAACTGTTTTGCAAAGAGAGAGAGAGCGACCAAGACAGAGAGTCCTAATATGAGAAAAAAAATTATTCTCATCATCTCCTACCATACACATGCTTTTATTTTTTTATCTTTTTTTTTTCTTAACAAGTGTGTGGTGTAGGGATGAAGAGTAGAATTTGTCAATATTATAACTTAATGTTTCTCCACAGAAAATATTCCTCTAACAATTTAAAAAGAGTGACGAGTAGCATATATCATTCATTGAAGCCAGTTAACAACACTCTAGGCTCGAAAATAATTAAAATAAAATAGTTAAGAGATAAGGAAGGCAAAGAGGTAAATAATGATGCGTCAATACCTACAATAAAATGAATAATTTTTTTTTCTTTATTGAAAAAGTAGAAATAAAATGGTAGACGATGTAAGTTAGGAAAGTCAAATATGCAAATAATGAAAAATCAATAACCACTATAAGGGGAAAAAAAAAAGTTAGCTCTATTGAAGTAGTAATCATAAATTGCAAGGAGCCTTTCATCTTCAAGTTTCTTTTAATCTGAACTGTCAAAAAATAAAGTAGATTTATTATGGTATCAAAGACAATACAATGAAAGATCTTTTTAGCATATAAAGGATTGATACAAGTAAAAAATAAATAAAATTATACAAAGAGAATGCTTAAAAAATTATAGAGATAATAGATATCAAGAAACCACAAAGGTATCAAAATTATTACTATGGTCTTATTCTGATGGAATAAGTGGGGGGTTATTAATAAAAATCATTGAGGTACTACGCTGAAAATTCAAAACAATCTTCTGGCTATAAATTAAGAGAACTGTTACAGATACAAAGAGATTACACAAAAATAAAACTATAAACTGACATTGTTTCACATGATCCGTTAGATCTATTTTATACTAAAAGTAATTTTACAATCTAATGTACTATATCAAGCCATGTCAGTTTATAAATTTACTTTGGTATAATTCAGTTGTGACTAAAGTATTTCTCATAAATTAAACAAAATTCCCTAGGGATATTAACTTAATTCTTTTTCTTTTCTTTTTTTTTTTTTGGGAAAAAGAAGGAAAAAGGTAGAAGTTCTTTTATTAGTTGATCACACAGACACAGAAAATTACTCCTTGAACAGGAATGGATAGCCCATTTATGCTAACCACCACAATTCAGCATCCATTCCAACCTCACATTATTCACATGAATGAGTTTAAGAGAAACTAACTGAATTGCTTGGATTGCTAGAGTTAATCGTTTCCCTTTTCCCATGTATATATCCCTCAAATCAACAGTTGTTTTTCCCTCAAAGCAATGCCCCCCACGGCCACTGATGGCAGCATGACAGTTGATAGCAGTTGTCAAGGAGTTCTCAGTCCTGCAACACCATTGTATTGTTAGTAACTTCACTCTCTGTGCCTTGTGAGTAGCACTTCTAATTATTATAATCACAGCCGAATATTTATTCTCTTGGACATTCTTAAGATATCTGAGTAAATCTTGTCTCCTCCAATCTCTGCGCCATTGGCACCAGCAGCAACTCGTAAAACGTCTTCAATCAAAGCAACATTGCCCATGATGTCGACGTGCGCACCACTCTCCATACCCCTCCCCTCAAGTAGAATACCCGGAGGTTTGTGCCGGTACTCCCTTATGTGTGTTGCCATGCCGGATGGGTTGAACCGGGTTCTTCCTCTCCAGCCTTTGGCACACATGAAACCAGCACTAAGAACAGGTACGCTTTCATCACCATCCACAAAATATACTCCACTTTTCAAGCAGCTGCCCTCATCTCCCTCTGCTGAGCTATCAATCCGGAAAGGAATGTTCTTGCACTTTTCAGAGGGTGATGATTTGTACACATATGCTCTCTCAGTCGGGATCCCAACACCATATAAACAATATATTTCCATATCAGGAGCATCAGGAAGCCTGAAGCAAATATACAAATTACACGCCATTGGCCAAGTTTATGGAACCAAAAATAATGTAATATTATTAACCATAGTTTTACCAAGTTTTGTGCTCCGCTTGATTGAGAAAAGGATAACAAAATAACAAAGTTATTAAAGAAGAAAAAGATTTGTCCATAGTTTTTGGAAGGGAGAAAGGTGGTGTTGGAGGGGAAGAAGAGAGAGGATGAGAAATATTAAATCAAGAATGCGAAAATTATTAACCAAAGAAATACATAAATCTGAAACAATATGTTCTAGTTAAGATAGTTACAACTAGTTTATGGATCGATTACATATGCCAAAGATGGATTGTGTATTTTCAGGGAAAAAAGGCGTGCATTACTCAAAACACTTTTGAAGTAGAACTTTTTAATCAGTTTTTCTGAAGTAGAACTATTTCAAGGATGATCATACTCACCTGGTCTCCAGTGGATTGGACCAGTATTTGTAATGGTCATATTTAGGATCATCAAGATTCTCGGAGATCCCATGAGAGAAATGAGCCTCAGCGCGTTGCATCATTTTTGGAGCCACAGAGCGGAGTAGATCAAAAAGAGTTCTAGCTGTGTAAGCCTTATTTTCTGCAATTTTTCTGATCCTTTCCCTGCTCATCTCATCATACTCGGTCCTCACCTCTCCACATGATGATTTGAAATTAGTTGAGGTATTTGTGCGTGGAAATTCCTGTTGATGAACCCTTAGCCTCATATTTATGCTAACATAAGCAAGAAAATTACAATAATACTTTTTGATTGAAAGAGAGGATCCAACAACAAAGGTATTAAATTGGGATTATCCATAGTCACCATAATTTAAAAAAAAAAAATTAGAACTTACAAATGTGTAAGTTAAATTTAGCAAGCAGTGTATTCTATTTTTATTTGCTTTTGGGGTAAATGAAATTTTCTGTCCATTTTGTTCTCCAAGACATACTTGAAGCACACATATAGCCATTTGAAATGTCATGAAATGATATGCTGCCCTCCTTTCTTTAAAAACTGGAGTTTCAGAGGTGAAAAATTTTCGACAAGTCACTGCATGATGAATAAGAGATTTTCGGCTGATTTCAGATATATAAGCAGTGATAATCAGGTATAGGTAATTTAGGAAATTCACATATACAATGAGTAAAGAAAACATTAACGGAAAAGGGAATACAATGCCGAGAACAAAATATGAATAACGACAACCTCCGAGGATTATTATACAGACTTTTTTTTTTATATAAGGCAATCTTACACAACACAGAGAGGGGCGTAACCCAATTACACAAGTATACAGTAGGAATTACCCAACTAGGAGATTATTACACTCAAAGTAGATTGAGGTTGTCCCTCAAGGATGTCTTTAGATGCAAACACAAGGCAGAATGATTTATTTTAACCATAGGATTTGGATACTATGCAACTGCTGGACCACGATTTTGTCTAAGATTCTCGATAGTGTTCAATTTAATCACTTCTAAATTCTAGAAGTACTTCCAAAACGATGAGGGGAGGCAGAGGTTGTCAAGAAAAGAGGACATATTAAAACTTATCCTGAACATTATGTGGAAACCGATACACTATTGTTGTGTTTTACACAAGTATTTGTACGTTTTAGCATCTCTCACTAGTTAAGATCTTGATGTCTGCTATTCTAACACGTGATAAGAAGGAGAAACGGGTTATGTAAATGCTACCAAAATAAGAAAAATATGCATTAAAGCCTCAGTAATGCAAGTACCAATCTAAGCTCAATGAAAAAGGTGAACAACTTAGGTCAGGTCCTCTGAAAACGAGAATGCAAATGGGCTTTCAGACAGCAGGACTAAGACCTTCTCTCACATCCAAATAGAAAATGCAGAAAGACTAGAATAGAATACAAATTGTTAATATCATCGAACATCCTATTATATGTCCTCACCTTGCAAGCTCAAGAAATACTGTAGTGTACTTAGTATTAAAGTTAATTCAACAGAAAATCTGAAAAAAAAAAATTGAGAATGGTACCTTTGAATCAAGAGTAGAAAGCTGTGAAGAAGGTAATTGTGATGCTACCTTTCCAAAGGAAATAATTCGTCCATATTTCACAGGATCCTTCAGTTGGAGACTTCTCCTGCCATTACTGTTGTTCAAATTGTTGTCACTCATGGAGGCCTGTCCTTTTTTCGCAAAACTAAAACCATGCCCTTCCTCAGCAGACCAATCCAAGTTACCCCAGATTGTTTCACCGCCCTTGGGCAACAATGAAACGATGGAGTCCCAAGTTCGAGAAACCCGCATGATATGTTCTAAGGTCTGAAGACCAAGAATCTCTGAATCAAAAAGACCCGGAGCAAAAGATCTGCAAGGGATAAAGAGTCAAGTCAAATACACACTAGAACAGATTGAAATTTTTCTTACTGAATGCGTGGACATTATATGGAAAACAATTTGCACACTTTTTCTATTTATATTGCAACTTTCATGAGTTTACTTCAATTCCTATTAGATTTCAGCTTGATAATATTTTTTAATCTGCTATATTTGTTAACTATTGAAATATGTTTTGCTGTATACACATCCTCTTTTTTGCTGTATATGGGGCCATAATCAATAGAGTGGAATTGTGTTGTCTCTTCATATAAACTTGAGAATATCCATTCCTTTGAGGGAATGATGAAAGAGTTTGCTTCAACTTTAATAATGCGGTTTATATAGCTCACAAATTTCACAGGTAAATCTAAATGGTTAATCACTTCCATGACTTGACATTATAAGAACTGCTGAGAATCTATTATTGTAGTCAATTTTCAATAAAAAAAATGCCAACTGAGGGGAAAGAGTGCAAAGACGAACCTGATAAATGCGATGTCTTTGGCCTCGGATGAAAATATATTACTAACTGCCTTTGGAACACCAAGAAATGCTGGACCAATATTCATGATTGCTTTAATATGCTTGGCACACCAACCTGAACCACCACCACCTCCCGTAGGAGGAGGTGATTCTACCCATTTCAGGAAATGGAGAAAATATATAACCCCCATAGAATGGGGTACCACTACCACTTTCTTATAGCCATTGGTTAGATACATAAGCTCAATTTTACTCTTCAATCTACTAAGAGCTTGGTCCCGGATCTGCTTTTCCCCAATTAAAAACTATGTCAGTGAAACTCAGCATTAATCTTTCTGTTTTTACTTGGTAGTAAATGGCTATGAAAGCTAAGAGCAACATACACAAAGGAAAACAATATAGTAAGGCGTGCTTGGAGACAATAAGGCAATGGAATGATCCATTGCCTTCCTACGGAGTTTTAAAACACGGATTCCATTTATGTAAATTTGGAGGAGCAACAAGTGTAGCCATACGAAACGTGCTAATAATTGGAACTCTCATTCTTTTCTGCTAACCAGAACCAAATTTATTGGTCCGTGAAAGCTTTACCTTATTAATGTTAAGGAAATGTAGCTATTCCAATGAATCATAGCTTCATATTAAAATTAAGAAAGGTGCTCTTATTTTTCCATATCATGAATGCCACAACTACTCTACTCACAGGAATGAAGTGTTTGGGGTCGGTAAAATGGTAGGAAAAAAAGCATAACGAAAGAACAGAGGGAACTTATATATACCTCTGTATTTTGGAAAGACAACCTCCAATCATAGGCAGCCATATGCAAATTCTTTCCCTCATAGCCTACTTTTGCCAAATTCTCTATCAAGACAGCCCAAATAAAAGAACCAGGAGCAAAATAGTCGGCTGAAACCAGGCCTGGAACCGCCCGGACCCGAATACCGGGCGGATCAAGTCCTGTCTCCTTGTTCAATGATAGGTGCTCCAACCAACACAAAGGCCTGCAGTGGAACCCAATTCCAGATAAGTTCACAACTTCATTCTCAAAATATTCCCAAAAAGCACAAACTTCCAAAATCTATGATGCAATCTTATATTATTTAATTCGATAATGAAATGCAACCTCTTAAAGATTTCGGAAAAACTCCCAGCCCAAAGCCGCTTTCTAAATAGACCCTCAGAGCAAGGCCTGCCTTCCCAAAGCTCTAGCCCACCAGTGACAATGCCGGGCACCAGAACTACAGGGTGAAGCGCGGTTAAGCCTTCGCGCTTAAGCCTCGTTCCAGGCGATTCAGGTACCTGAAAGCCAGGCCATGTAGCTGGCAAACAGTGGTACAGAAATAAGAGAAGCCACCAAGTTGTGCACATATATCCAATCACCCAACAACAGTAATCTATGCACCTCCATTCCTTGGGTTGCCTCTTCTTCTTCTTCTGCTGCTCCCTCTTCTTCTCCACTACTACAGGCTTAACCTTGGGAACAATACCGTCATCTTTCTTACCAACTTTTGGGGTCGCATAAGATTGAAAACCCAATGAAGAGCACCTCACAGGCTCCACATAGCATAGCTTGCGAAACCGAAGAATGGACGCCATGAAATACCAAAACAACTTATAGTTCACCAGTACGAACACGAACAAGACCAACCCATTAAAGGATTACAAGGAAGTGTGTGAAATGTAGTGACTCATTGCGGTGGATGGGTGGGAGGGGGAGAGTTGAATTATATTGCAGGAAGTGGTTATGGGCTTGAGAAGCCGTTACAAAGCTAAGCCACGTGGTGGAGAAAAAGGAGAAGATAATGGGTATGGTGTCTGTGGATGAGCCTCAGAAACAAACAGTTGAAAGGAAAAACAAGAAGAGAGAGAAAGCAAAAGTTACTTCGCCGTCTCCTTCTACAACCACCATACTGAGAGAGAAAATGTGTTTTCGAGCAAATTGCTCATGTGATGTGGTGGATGAAAGATTTAACAGACTGTGCACACCTAAACATTGCTGGGTTTTTCACAAAGACACTTGTCTTGGCCTTTACATGCAGACCTTTATCAGCTGTCACCGCCATAGACGTTTCCACATAATGCTTTGGCTTTCGCGTGGATGCCCGTCTAATCTTTCTCTTACACATACACGCACTCTTTCGGGACAAAACAACAAGGTGACCAGTGTAAATGAGTACGGGGAAGCAGTTGAAAATCCTAGGCTGGGTTGCGTTCAAGAAGGAAATGGACCAGATGGTAATGGTAATGGTAAATTCCAGAGATGGGCTGCGTTTTGTCGTTTTGGGATTGGAGATCAGTAACTTTGGAAAGTGGAGGTGAGACTTTGAGAGAGACGTCTACGTTTACCCGTAGCGAGAACCGGAGAATCCAAAGGTGGCGGGGGCATGGGTTAGTGCAACCCCAAATCATGGGGAATAAAGCACACGTTACCAAAAACACAAATTCCCAAATTTGTCTATATTTACTCCGAATCTTATTTTGCACACTAGGAATTTGGAGAGTACCCCAAAAAAAAAAAAAAAAAAACAAATCTAAATGCACTGGAAATAAAAATAATTATTAAGATATTAAATAATCTTTAACTTTTCATTATACTCATTTATGAAAATAAAACTCCAAAATTTACTTCATTTCAAGAATCCAAATAATAATAATAATTAAAATGTTTCTTTTTCAATTTTCGATGATTGTGAATTAGTACTCAAGTATCAATTTTGGTTTCTATTAAAATAGAAGAAAAATATATCATGTGACTTCATAATAATATCTTACCAAAATGTGAGCATTTTTATTTTTTTATTAGTTAAAAAGTACAATATTTTAGCTTTATGAAATTAAGAACCACATTGCATGTTAATTAAAAGGCAAAAAAAAAAAAAACCTCATTTTTTAAATTAATAAATTCACAACCTATACTTCCAAATATCAAATGTATATATAAGGAGAAATAAAAAAGTGAAAAGTAGTTATCATTAGTGAAAGACT
Source organism: Cyclocarya paliurus (assembly GCA_029856935.1). NCBI lineage: Eukaryota > Viridiplantae > Streptophyta > Magnoliopsida > Fagales > Juglandaceae > Cyclocarya > Cyclocarya paliurus. The sequence continues at coordinate 5,785,906 of CM056956.1, forward strand.
CCAAACTTTTGGGCTAATTGCTTTAAATATGCTTATTCAAAAAACATAGAGATATATTCTACTCTTAAATATAAATTTGTAAAATGTTATTTTTATTTATAATTTTATACTTATATAATAATACGTACTGACGTATTAGTTATTGATATTATGAAAATTTAAAATTTAAGATTTAAATTTAAAAACAAAACTAATAAAATAAAGCTTGTATATAAAATTATAAGTAAAAAATTGTAAGTATTTAAAAATAAAATAAAATTGTAAGTACATATAGTATTAATTTTTATATTTTATCATCTCGGATGATATCAATTGATAATGTACTTTTTAAGTAATTTTAGAAGTTAATTATTTAAATAAAAAAATCATTTAAAATCATGTAGAGTGGTTTGTCTTCCTTGCCACACGAGGAAGCATTTTTTTTTTCATGTATGCATGCTATCTTTGCAATCAAATAGGAAAAATTATGATGCTTACTTGTGAGACTTTATTTGTCTACCTTGATATAAAATATATATATATATATATATATATATATATATGTAGCTCTTGTTTATAAAATCTTATATCTTAAAGTTGAATTCATTATTTTGTACTCCAACCAAAGAGTTATTATATAAAAATAATTTTATGAATTAATTTAATTTGATATAATTTATCATATTATAAATTTATTTTTATTGAAAAATATATCTAACAAATCACGATAATTTATAGTTTGTTAAGTGTAATTCAGCTGCAGATTGGCGAAATTTGCCATTTCACATCTAAATTTTGGACGTTATGTAGGAGCTAGCCCTGTGTCAGGTCTCTTGCTGCAATTTCTTTCTTAGTGATGATAACTGGGAGACTGGGAAGAACTTTTTCAGATTCTTGTTTCGGGACGAGGACGATGCTACGTCCATTGCTCCAGCTCCGCTACTGTTAAGTATAATCGATTTTTTTATTTTATACGTATTTTTTAATATTTTTAAAAATAAAAATAAAAAAATATTAAAAAAATATTTTCTTAATCGTTAAATAAAAATAAAAAATTCTAACAATAATATCGAGCGGTAAAAATCAATAATAAAAATATTATTTTTTCAAAAAAATTACAGAAAAATAAGATATTACAATCATCACTGATAGTTATTTTGATGTTTTTATTTAGTTTTTTTTTTATATGTATTTTTTTAATTTTTTTAAAATATTATTAAAAATTACTTCTTTAATAACAAAATAATAAAAATAATAATAATACAAGCCATAGCTGCCAGCAAAAACTGAAGCGATAAGAGTAGCATTATTCTTTTGGCTGCAATGCCCCTATCTATAGTTAAAACGAAAATGGAAGAAAAATGAGAGACTTGATATAGGGCACAATGTTTTAGGAAAAGTAGCGGTGGATATGATTGCGTTTTCTGTTTTGTATCTTCTTCTTTATCCAGGAGTCGAGGCTGCTGCCAAGAAACAGAGGACCAGCAACTTCGGTGGGTGGCACTGGCAGCCGGGCGATTTCCCTTTTCCTTTTAACAAGCCAATAGTTTTACGCCGGATAGCTTTAGATATTTTCATAATATTTTATTATTTATTATTTTGTTATTATTATTTTTATATATTTTTTTTATTATTTAATATTATATCATTACTTTTTTACTATTAATAAGAGATAAAATACACTAAATTCAAAAATAGTTTTCAAAATCCAGTCTATAAAAAGGTTATCACTAGAAGATAAAAATATGAGAAAATAAGAAAGGACAGAAGGGATTAAGAGGTGAGGGTGTTAGGAGGTATAGAGGTATCAGGAGAAAGTATGAAATGAAAAGGGGGTCAGACACGCAAAGCAGATCTCCGTCACCACTACCGAGGTACACAAATGAAGAGAGTCAGATAAAATGGACAGAGTGTCTATGGTTTCAGGGAATCTGGGACTTCTTCCGACTTTTGGGATTTCGACTTCAGACTTTTCAGTTCTTCTTCGACTTCTTCTTCAACCCAACAACTACAAAGAGAACTTCTTCTTCAGCAAATAGATCTACATCTCACATTGTACAGTGAGAAATTAGAGGTTACGAGATACTGTAAAAAAATATATTATAGTAGAATCTTCCCTCCCAAATCTCCGTGAATATAGGCCTAATATCGAACCACATAAATTTGTGTGTTTATCTCTTCTTATTTTCTCTGCATTTAAATACTGTTCACGGCCATTAATGTACGTACCAACACCATATATCCACCCCGGGCCACTATCGGGGGCTTCGTACCTAGCCAATCGAGGCCCAATTCGGATGACCTAAACTGCTAGAACCTGACTCAAACGTGTGCAAAACAACGAAATCGTCATCAACAACTTACTTCCTCGCGAGGCGAAATGGATGAGTGTAATGCCTGAGGCTGCTCTATCCCTCTCACGGAAGGAGTGTGGATCAGTCTTCGGCTACTCGAAGATAGAATCTCCATCAGCAACTTACCTCCTCACGAGGTGAAATGGATGAATGTAATACCTGAGGCTACTCTATCTCTCTCGCAAAAGGAGTGCGGGTCAACCTATGGCTACCTGAAGACAAAATCTCCCTATCTACGAAATCTCCATCAACAAAATCCCCACCAACGGAATCTCATCTCCAGCAACAGAACTCCAAATGGATAGCGCCTCAGACCTTCATCTCACCCCAACAAGACGGCTTAGGTTCGCAAATTTCGCACTTGTGATTAGAAAATATTTTTCCTGAAAAGTTTGACTTTTGCAGCATCTTCTACTTACCTTCCCATGAGGGTCAACATGTGGGTCCAACCTTAAGGCGGCCCGGCCTGCCTCATGGTGAAGTGTAGGTTCAGTCTTTCGACTGCCCGACATTACTTTCGAGACAACATAGCGCGGACGGACATCTAAGGTCAACAAGCGGGTCCACCCTTAAGGTGGCCTAGCCTGCCTCACAGCGAAGTGCGGGTTCAGTCTTCGACTTCCCGACATTACTTCTAATATAACGTCTCCACCAGCAAACGTCGGGTGTTCGTACTCGTGCCACAACCATTGCAGCGGGTTACTTTTGGGAACAAGCCTTTAGAGTTAACGTGCCTCCAAACTCCACAATTGCCTGAAGTGGACCTAGAGGGTTGACGGGCTCCCTGATCACTTCGCGCGGGTTACGGCAAGCATACTCTAACATTAACGGAAATTCGCATCAGAAAATGAAAGTTCACCAACATCATTGAAAGCAAAAATGTTGGGAAAACATGTCTTTCGACAAGGCTTAGGGTGAGTCCAATCTTACAAACTGCTCACCTCATTTTACCATTTTTATTAAAATTAGTAGACGAGAAAGGTTAGGGACCACTCGACCTCCCAGATGCTCGAACAGGCGTCCAAGTGTTCGAATAAGAGGGCAAGTCGCTTGACTGCCCATCCAACTTTCGTAAATACCATGCAGTTAAGCCTATCTTCCACTTATCTCGCCAGGACAGGTTTCACGCTCGGCCTCTCTGGCGTCCAAATAGGCGAGCAAGTCGCTAGATTGCCCGACCAACTTTCGTACGCACTCTATGCGATTGAGCCTATCTCCTGCCATAGCCGAGCTACGTGCTCGCACCCTATATGTCTCCATGCGATCGAGCGTACCTCCCGCTTATCTTGCTAATATGGGCTTTACGCTCACACTCTAGGTGATCGAGCCTATCTCCCACCTAATCTTGTTCTCGAAAATCTTTACTGCTTAAACGCGAGAAGAACGGATGACCAGGACCAGCTCCCTGGACGGAGGCGAATCAGGTCGATTATATATATTACCTTTAAAGATTCTCAAGGTCATAAATTGCCCTTAAGAATCGAGGGCAATTGTGAATGGGTAAAATACACAGGTCCAAAGATAGTTTTCAACAATGTTTTTAATTTCGTACCATACCGGCCGGCATGGCCGGTATTTTCCGTACCAGCCACTGGTCCGATGCAGGTATACTATGTGTTTCATACCAGCCGAAATAGCGGTCGTACCGGCCAATATTTCGGCCCTTAATATTTTTTTTTTCATTTTTTTCAAACTACAAGCTCATTTTTTGACCCCCAATTCAGATTAGGCTATTTATAATTTATATATATATGTATTTATATATAATTTGTCGATATATAAACTATTATTTTAAAATATAATTTATATATATAATTTATTTACATATCGACTATCCCGAAACGGTACCGGTATCGAAATATTTCGTTCCAGTGCCTTGACCGATACGACATCCGTTACAGTATTCAAAACATTGATTTTCAAGCCAAAGCCCATCAAGAGGGTCATCACTAAAAGACAAAAATATGAGAGAATGAGAGGGGACAAGAAGGGACTAAGGGGTGAGGGTGTCAGGAGAAAGTGAGAAATGAAAAGAGGGTCAAACACGCAAAACAGATATCCCTCATGTGGCGCCCCCAACTTCCATGCACGGACATATACGAAAATCGAGACACCCGAGATGATGACAACACGGTCACGCACCCCAACGACACGTGCCGAGTGTGTGAAATGCAACACGTGTACAACAAATAATACGCAGCGGAAAGGTTAAGTCAAATAACTAAGTACCATACAAAAATAATACTGAAATCCACAAGTCAACATAATACAATTTTCTTGTTCATAAAACGACATCAAATAAAATACAAATACCAAATAAAATCTAGCCAAATGTCCCTACTCCTCAGGCGGAGCCGCATCCTCGGGCTCAACCTCCTCAAAACCTGCATCAAAATCTGCAGTACCAATAAATGGTACCACAGGTAAGTAAAACCCAAAAATACTCCAAGATAACAAATATATAAATACAACAGCCACTATGCATGCACATGATGACCAAAACACCAAATCCGAGAAAAAACACAATTTCTCAAAAATCACAGTTTTCCACACACGCCAAAATCACCATTTGGCACAATTTAAAAAATACAGGAATAAATACATTAATTTCAATTTTAATCCGTATGTACCATGGCCTCCCCTAGGGACCATCCACATACCCTGACTTCTTTATTCACTCCACGGGTAACGGCCGTGCGAGTAATAAATATGAGCGATGCCCAGTTCCGCGCCCACCGCGTACATAGCCAAGCATCCTCTGATCTCCGCCAGCCCGAGAGATCACGGAGTCGGATCGAGAGCGCTACCATCCCGTCCAAGTCCCGAGCAACAGTTCCATAGGACGACACTCAGTATATTCCGCTCCCGAGTGCCCAGAGGAGCTCCACCGAGATAATAACCCATATCGGCTTGGGGGTGATACACACACACGCAAAAAGCCTTTTTCCAAATTACACACCCACGCATGCGTGCACAATGCCATGAAATAGACCAAATACCAATAACTGACAGATATCCATAATTTCCAAATAACCAACAGTCTAAACAGATAATCAATTCACAGTTTATAAAACAGGTTATTGTAAAAATATATTTAAATCTTAAAAGTCTTTTGGAGAAATACTTACAGTACCTTAAAATAATTTATGGAGGATCACGGAGGAACTGGAAGCACCAAAACAGCAACTATCACAGTGTAAAAACACTGTGGCCGAAATTCACAGTGAACCCAAAAATACACGGGGTCAAATTAAGACTTGAAATTGATAGGGTAGGGCCTATTGAGGATGGTGAAGCTAATGGTAGTGATGGTTGGCCGTGGGTGGCGGCCGAAACAGCGGTTTTAAGGCTGAAAAAGTCAGTTCAGATTTTGAGTTCGATGGGACAGCTCCGGCGACGGATCAGAGCTGGAAGTGGGTGGAAAAGCTTCCTAGTGGGCCGGTGATGAAGTGGCTAGGAGATGGTGGCCGGAGGTAGCCGGACGGCGGCGGAACGGCGAGAAAAACCACCGCGGGTTCAAAAGACAACTGGCGGCTAATGGCGGCGAGGTTCGGCCGGAAATTGATGGGGCAAGGTCGCCAGTGGCTGAGGGACCGAACGGCACCGGCGGTGTCGACCACGTTGGGCCGACGGCGGCACTGCGGTGGAGAGGCCGAAACACGCGTGGGTGAGGAGAGAGAGAGAGAGGTCCGGGTCAGGCTGGGCTGGGGAAACCGAGAGAAAAAAGAAGAAAAGAAAAAGAAGGAGAAAAAGAAAAAGATGAAGAAGAAAAAGAAAAAGGAGATCCAGTCTTTCAACTTGGGTCCCGAAAAAATCCAACGAATAGGATTTTAAAACTGAAAGTTAAATAAAATAATCCAAACGCAGTGAAATATTTAAATAAAATAATAACTATTTTTAAAACAGTTAAAATAAATAAATCAATTTAACTCAAAATTAGCTAAAGTAAAATATTAAATTCTGACAAAAACATCCTTTAAAATAAAGAGGAATTAAATTACAGATCACTAATTAAAATTAATCAAACGCAGTGAAATGCTTTAATTAAAACAATAATAATTTTAAAACCCACAAACAAACCAATTTAAATTAAAAATCAATTTAAATCCAAAAAAAAAATTAACAATAAGAAAGCCCAATAAAAATAATTTTCACTATTTAAAATATTCTAAAATAATATTCTAAAACTCCCAAAATTCTAAAACAAGAGAATCAATCTTTAAATTAATTAAAATAATCCTTCATTAAAATGTACTAAAATACGGGGTGTTACAATCCCCCCCTTAAAATAAATTTCGTCCTCGAAATTGTAGGGTCAAACATCAATGCTAAAGACAGGCATGAGATGCGACTAAAAGTAGGCTTAAGAGACATATCGTCGATCAAACAAACGAATACGGATATTGTTCAATCTGTCTGCTTCTCTTTTCCAAGAGAAATCTTAAGCCAAAAGATCATCCCAAGCTACCTTCTCCAAATATAACGACTTAGATCTCAACCTTTACTCCTTCCAATTTACAATCTGCGTCGGGGCAACCTCATAAATAAGGTCAGGCTGAAGTTCGATGCGTTTTGGGTCGACAAAGCAAATCTCTTGCTGACCAAAACTTTTCTTGAGGACACATGGAACACACAAGAACTTTTCCAAAATACTCTGGCAAAGCAATCCTGTAAGCAACACCCCCATTCATCTCCAAAATCTGAAAAGGACCAACATACATTGGGCTAAGTTTTCCTCTCTTACCAAAACGCTTAACGCCTTTCCTAGGAGAGACTTTGAGATAAATCCAATCACCTTCCTCAAAAGACAAGTCTCTTTTCCTTGAATCTGCATTACTTTTTGACGACTTAGCGCTTCCGCCATTTTATCTCTTATCACCCAAACTTGATCTAACATCTCTTTTATTAACTCGGCCCAATTAATATACTCTCACCAATTTCATCCCAACACAAAGGCGATCTGCATTTCCTCCCAAAGGCACATCATGATTATTACTCCTAGAGCGGTCCTGTAATCCAAGATCTCTATATCCACAAAGCCTTAATACAACACCCAAGGAATCCCAATGATTACTAGCTCCATTTGATAAACTGAACTAACCTCTATTGGTTCCTACGGTAAAACTTCCAAACCTTCGTTGTAAATTACACTTTGGTAACCTAGTGGTCACTTCCAAAGTTAACCATCAATAACGAAATTGCATACACAATAATTAATCTCCAATTACAGATATTTTTCCAAAATCAGCACAAAATTTGAACTCCTAATTACCACCAAAATATCACGCTCCTGCTGCGCACTCTGATAATCACCGCATACCGAAAATTCATGTCCTCATAAAATAACACCATTGAGTACAAGGTAGCTCCATACCTACTAACCAAGAAACTCTTACCACAATTGGTAGAAATACCCTCTTTCCAAAATCATGAATTATCACATATATTACTCAAATAACTCCCGCTACTTTAAACAAGATCAATATTTCGAAAAGAATACATCCAAGATCATAGACAGAAAACCAATATTAATCAACTTTAGCATTGCAAACTGAAAACAGATAGCATTACCACAAAATACACCTGCTCAACTTAGATAAGAACTTATCTTAAAAGGCTCAAATCCACTCCAGCCAACCAGTAAGAGCATCTATAAATTCTACCCGACAAACTAAACCCGAAAGCTTAATATCTAAATTCTGAATATCATCTAATCTAGTGGTGACTAAACTCACTACGAACTACCATTGAGTTTACCAAAACCTTATCAAAACTTTCTTGGTAACTCGCCCACCTATTTCTACTCCTATAAGCTAGTATTTGCATGATTAGATCCTTCAATAGCACCTCACTATTACACCCCAAGGAAAGTCATACTGCTCAACCCTTCAATCTACCAAAAACTATTGCACAACATCCAAGGATCCTAATGCTTTATTAACTCACATACTTGATTATGCTATCCACCTTTGATGCCTAAGTTTCAACTTCCAAGATTTATCATACACCAAATATGGCAACCCATCAATCTTTCTTTAAATCAAATAACAATGTCCTTAATTTTCCCAACTGACACTCAATTTCCAAAGGAAAGTATAGCTTCAAAAATTTAAATTCCTATGTGACCTCAAGTCACAATTAATTCCTTTAAGTAATCAAAACAATTATTGCCAATCATCATTCCATCGAGTAACCTGCTTCGACTGTACACTTTGATCAACTCACCAAAACTCTTGAACTTAATACTGTCGTAACGATTCCTTTACAACACCTACCAAAACCACTTCTTCCAAGCCAAAAAAATGAGACTAGAACCTGTACTCTCCGAAATCCTTACAAACTCACCATTATTACGCGTCGATCTCGTGCCTCCTTAGCTAGGATCAATATTCCTCCAATGTGCAAGTGATCTATCACTACCATTTCCATCATCTGGACTTATATCCTCGAAATCAACAAGAATCATTTCTTAAATCAACACCATCTTTATCCTTAAAATTGATATGGATCAAGTCTTAAATCTACAATTGTAACCTCAAGCTAAAAACAATCATTTTCCCGAATTTGATCCAAATCTACAATCCTCAGAAAATACACGAGCTAAATCATCACCTTCCATCTCCAAAGAAATATTCTCATTAAAAATTCCTATATTAATAACTGAACTCTGATCAACCTCATTTTAATGGTCACCGACTAATCAATCTACAAAATAAATCAAGCTAGCACACCAAGCTCAAGGAATTAAAAACTTAAATCTTATTACAAATCAATCCTTCAAATTTTGTAATTCTAAAACCTTAAACCAGATAAGAATCCTCAATATCGATGACCTTAAATCTAAAACACTCACCTTACAAAGCTTGCAAAATTCTAAAACCCCAAATGATACCAAGGTGCTTAACTGAGTCGACAAAATCTAAAATTTCTAATTTAATTAGTCCCTCAAGTGCTTGTTGAACCTACCACCTTAGATCCCATAAACTTATTTCCTAAAAACTATAGGGCCTCAAACCTTAGATAACTACTCATAAATCTATCCTCGAAGTTTGTTGAACTTACAACCTCGTACTCCATAACTCAGTACGTAAATTCTAAAGAACCGGAGACCTCAGTTATCCTAAGTGAACTAAAGCTATTCCCACCTTAGCTGTAACTTGAGTTCCTACTCCATAGAGTTCACCTAGACCATGTCGTTCCCTTCGCGTCTCGATATTAAAACATACAAATCACTAAAAGTTCAGGCCTACTACACTAAATGTTCAAGCCTAACAATGACATTCACAGTCGTACCATCTTCCTGTCATAGCGTAGCCCTTAACCAACTTTTCAACTCAAACAGATTAAAATCTAATTATGAAAAAATAAATTAAAACACAACAAAATACCATCAAATAAAATAGAATATCAACCAACCAAGTATAACAATATACAATAAATTAAAACAATTAAAGTAACATACCTCAAACAACATAAAACCAAAACAAACAAAGTCTCACAAATAAAATAAAATTCTATAAATAAAATGGCATACGATAAATGAATAAAACAATGAAGAAGTACACAATAAATAATTAAAAACAAATAAAATAACCGACCACAAAATAAAACAATTAAAATAAAATAACATTCAACAAAATAGATGAAACCAATAAAAATAACAACAAATAATAAATTAAAACCATTAAAATAACATATTTCAAACCAAAATAATTTTAAATCACAACTTTTAAAATTTCTGGTACTTCACCTAAGGGACATGTGGCTTTACCCAGAGCCAAACCGCTCTAATACCACCTGTGGCGCCCCCAACTTTCATGCACGGACATGCACGAAAATCGAGACACCCGGATGATGACAACACGGTCACGCACCCCAACGACACGTGCCGAGTGTGTGAAATGCAACACGTGTACAACAAATAATATGCAGCGGAAAGGTTAAGTCAAATAACTAAGTACCAGAATTAAGTACAATACAAAAATAGTACTGAAATCCACAAGTCAACATAATACAATTTTCTTGTTCATAAAACGACATCAAATAAAATACAAATACCAAATAAAATATAGCCAAATGTCCATACTCCTCAGGCGGAGCCGCATCCTTGGGCTCAACCTCCTTAAAACCTGCATCAAAATCTGCAGTACCAATAAATGGTACCACAGGTGAGTAAAACCCAAAAATACTCAAAGATAACAAATATATAAATACAACAGCCACTATGCATGCACATGATGACCAAAACACCAAACTCGAGAAAAAACACCATTTCTCGAAAATCACAGTTTTCCACGCACGCCAAAATCACCATTTGGCACAATTTAAAAAACACAGGAATAAATACATTAATTCCAATTTTAATCCGTATGTACCATAGCCTCCCCTAGGGACCATCCACATACCCTGGCTTCTTTATTCACTCCACGGGTAACGGCCGTGCGAGTAATAAACATGAGCGATGCCCAGTTCCGCGCCCACCGCGTACATAGCCAAGCATCCTCTGATCTCCGCCAGCCCGAGAGATCACGGAGTCGGATCGAGAGCGCTACCATCCTGTCCAAGTCCCGAGCAACAGCTCCATGGGACGACACTCAGTATATTCCGCTCCCGAGTGCCTAGAGGAGCTCCACTGAGATAATAACCCATATCGGCTTGGGGGTAATACACACACACCCAAAAAATCTTTTCCAAATTACACACCCACGCATGCGTGCACAATGCCATGAAATAGACCAAATACCAATAACTGACAGATATCCATAATTTCCAAATAACCAACAGTCTAAACAGATAACCAATTCACAGTTTATAAAACAGGTTATTGTAAAAATATATTTAAATCTTAAAAGTCTTTTGGAGAAATACTTACAGTACCTTAAAATAATTTATGGAGGATCACGGAGGAATTGGAAGCACCAAAACAGTAACTGTCACAGTGCAAAAACATTGTGGCCGAAATTCACAGTGAACCCAAAAATACACGGGGTCAAATTAAGACTTGAAATTGATATGGTAGAGCCTATTGAGGGTGGTGAAGCTAATGGTAGTGATGGTTGGCCGTGGGTAGCGGCCGAAACAGTGGTTTTAAGGCCGGAAAAGTCGGTTCGGATTTTGAGTTCGATGGGACGGCTCCGGCGACGGATCGGAGCTGGAAGTGGGTGAAAAAGCTTCCTAGTGGGCCGGTGATGAAGTGGTTAGGAGATGGTGGCCGGAAGTGGCCGGACGGTGGGGGAATGGCGAGAAAACCACCGCGGGTTCAAAAGACAACTGGCGGCTAACGGCGGCGAGCTTCGGCCGGAAATTGATGGGGCAAGGTCGCCGGTGGCTGAGGGACTGAACGGCACCGGCGGTGTCAACCACCACCGGCCGACGGCGGCACTGCGGTGGAGAGGCCGAAACACGCGTGGGTGAGGAGAGAGAGAGAGAGGTCCGGGTCAGGCTGGGCTGGGGAAACTGGGAGAAAAAAGAAGAAAAATAAGAAAAGAAAAAGAAGGAGAAAAAGAAAAAGAGGAAGAAGAAAAAGGAGATTCAGTCTTTCAACTTGGGTCCCGAAAAAATCCAACGAATAGGATTTTAAAACTGAAAACTAAATAAAATAATCCAAACGCAGTGAAATATTTAAATAAAATAATAACTATTTTTAAAATAGTTAAAATAAATAAATCAATTTAACTCAAAATTAGTTAAAGTAAAATATTAAACTCTGACAAAACCATCCTTTAAAATAAAGAGGAATTAAATTGCAGATCACTAATTAAAATTAATCAAACGCAGTGAAATTCTTTAATTAAAACAATAATAATTTTAAAACCCACAAACAAACCAATTTAAATTAAAAATCAATTTAAATCCAAAAAAAAAATTAACAATAAGAAAGCCCAATAAAAATAATTTTCACCATTTAAAATATTCTAAAATAATATTCTAAAACTCCTAAAATTCTAAAACAAGATAATCAATCTTTAAATTAATTAAAATAATCCTTCATTAAAATGTACTAAAATACTGGGTGTTACACCTCACCACTACCGAGGTACAAGCATGAGGAGAGTCAGATAAAAAAGGCAGGGCGCATACAGTTTCAAGGAGTCTAGGACTTCTTCTGACTTTTGGATTTTTGACTTCGGACTTTTCAGTTCTTCTTTGATTTCTTCTTCAACCTGATAACTCCAGAGAGAACCTCTTCTTCAGCAAATAGATCTATAACTCCCATTGTACAGTGAGAAATGAGAGGCTACGAGAGACTGTAAAAAAGTATCTTGTAGTGGAATCTCCTTTCCCCAAACCCCCATGGATGTAGGTATAGTGCCAAATCACGTAAATTTGTATATTCATCTCTTCTTATTTTCTTTATATTTAAATACTGTTCACCGCCATAAATGTACATACTGACACCGTACAGCCGCACTGGACCACTGCCAGGGACTCTGTACCTCACCGATCAAGGCTCAGTTTGGAAGACCTGAGCTGCTAGAACCTAGCTTAAAGGTGTGCAAAACATGGCGTCAACAACTATTATTCACAGAATACATAAGAATACCTCACTACCGAAACACAATCTTATTGAAAAATTCAATTGGTATATAAATGTTGAGAACTGAGAAGAGATGTTAGCAAAAACATCAAAATAACATGCCTTGGGAATTCATATGGATTGGCTCGAGTAAAAATTTTGGTCTTGCTAATATGCTTCCTCTAAGCTTTAAGGTTCAAATCATATTGGGTGGACCATTGGACTGGAGATTTTTTTATTGAATTATCCGAAATGCACTTACGAGAAACTCATTCTCAATGATTTGTGCATCCCCCCGATTAGTGGTGGCGTTTTTCCTAAACACACTGTGCCAATCAAAAATAATAATAAAGACAGCATATTAAAAAAAAAAGGATCATGCTACTATATCACCCAACGTGTACCGTTGGACATGATCTTTGTACAAATTGTATTTTTTTCTTTTTTCATTCAAATATTTTTTAAACATCTTTAAATATTTAAAAGAACAAAATATATCAATTCACTAATAGTCACTTCATTAATCATTAAAAATAAATTTAAAAAATAGAATACACGAGCAAGCGGTTAAAAATGAGAGGCAAAACCATGGGACTATCATTTTCCAAAAAGAAAAAAAAAATGTTACCCAACTGATCAAGGGAAATCAGATCCAGGTTCATCATAATTAAAGTTTGTTTGAATATTAAGATATTCTCATCTTATTTCATCACATTTTAAAATCAAAATACTACTCGAAGCAAAGATAAGGTTGTTACGGGAAGAGCATTGACAATGGCCTAGCCATTTGCCAATGCAAGTCCAAATTAAAAGGAAATGTGAGAAAAAACACATGCATTGGCCTAGCTAAACTTCTCAAGTTTTACATTTATGCTACAGTATATGTTAGCAACTCTTCATATCTGGCGAGGGACTGTACACCCTTCATCACATTATTTTATTATTTTCATCAATGGCCCCTACTTTCTTTCCTTCGTTCTTTTCTCTCTCCTCAACCCGCAAGCTTCCTCGCCTCTTCTCTCCCTCATTCGTCCCTCTTCTCTCCCTTGTTGCCGGTTAAATGTCATCCAACGGTTGTGCGATTTCCTTCACGTCATCCAAGATGTTGAGCCTCCAGACAAAACGTAGCTAGAAAGAACAAGATGTTGAGCCTCCCAATTGCTTTCTCTTCATCGACAGCTTCTTTTTGCAACCCCGTTTCCCAATCTTCAAATCCTCCTTCAATGGTGCTAAAATCCAACACATTAGCACGATTCGCATGCCTCCTCAGATGGCGTCATTCTGAAACCCTTCATCCTCGGTAGTGATGATGGCAAAGCAAGAGGAGGAAATGAATGAAATTAGGGTGAAGACCGTAGAAGAAATCAACGAAGGGGTGGTCGACCTCAAGAGAGAGCTCCTCATGCTTTGCCTCCAAAAGTTCATCCACATCGAGTTCAAAGTCCAGCGAGTTCCATCGCATGCGCAAAATGGTACTTTCCCTTTCGTCCCGTCTTATTTTTTCAAGACTGAGATGACTTAAGTCATTATAGATTGATGCTTTTTGCTGAAAATGTGGTGTTTGTTGCTTTACTTCACTGATCTTGGGAGACTTTGATATCAGTAATAATATGGTTTGGTAGGAGAAATCACCTAGATTAAGCTGGGATGAATGAACGGTAATAACCCCAAGTTTAAGTTTGAATCTAGATTAGTTAGTTTGAATGTCGTTAATCGACTTTAAGTTGTGGGGGCAGGATTTGGGAGTGAATAAACGATAATAACCCCATGTTTATGTTTGAATCTGTCACTAGGTCACTTCATTGTAGTTCTTATTCAGGAATAGTTCAATTCTCCGCCTGCTTTGTTAATAATATGAGAAGAATCCTTCCATGTAGAACTGAAGGATTGTAGCTCAAGATGGCTATTGGCAACCTCAATAAACATAAATGAATTATGTGGCAAATAAACATAACTGAAGGAAGGTAGCTTAAGATGGCTATTGGCAAATTTCCTTCTTGTATCATATATATGACTCTGCTACCAATATGTGGCAACCTCAATAAATAGAAATGAATTATTTTTCTTGATATGATTCTATTGGAATTATCATTTTGGCATATCTTTCTAGTATGTGATTGAAGGAAGCTTGAGGCCTTTCCAGAGATGGGTTCATAGAATTAAACTAAAAGAACATCATTTCGTACTACCACTTACTTATGTTCATAATAATCTTTATTGTAATTGGTAGGTTACATTGAGGACCGGAGGCCAGCATCTAACATGGATCCATATATTAACACTTCCATAATTGCTGAAATCACAATTCTCAAGAAGCCTTCGAAAGGATATTGAAGATTGGGAGGAAGAAGGCTAGTATCAAATTCATGTGAATAATTGTCTTTCTCTTTGTCTTGGGGGGAAAAAATTGTGTTTATGCTTGGATTGGTTTAATGCTGTTGAAACTTTGTGTGTTTTCGGGGTTTTAGTTTTGGGAGGGAACATCAACCCTTAAGCTGAGAATTTGAAAGACATCCCTGGATCCGTTGGAGCTGAAGTATGTTTGGTCAGCTTCAAGTTTTGACCAATCTTCCACATAGATGATTTCTTACATGAGAGCTGTTGGGTTTTGCCTAAGATTTCTTGTACATGTAGTTTGTAACTGGTTTTGAGATGAGGAAGAATTCTCTAATTAAAATAAAATTATTAATTAATATATGAAGTATATTTACAAAAAATATAAAAAAAAAATTATCAAATATTATTAAAATATATAATATTATTTTATTTTAAAATGATTAGTCCAATCTAAATTTACCTAACTGATGCTATAATAAAAAATTAAGATTCTAGTTAAATTTTAGACTTAGTAATGACAGTCATTGCCAATGCTCTTATGGAACTGGAACAAACCGCCCGACCTTTATATATATATTGGAAGGGGAAAACCTTCCCGCAGGACATCCTGTTTTTCTCCCTTTAATAGACACCAACCAGAAGTTGCCACGTATGTCATACACGGTAAACACCGTGTAATGCATTTCATAGGAATCTCTTTCTTTTGAAGACCCCAAATCAGCTTTTCCCCTCTATTTCTTCTTCCCCACCCCGACTCCTGCATTCCCCCTCTCTCGAATTTCTTCTCTCGAAACCAGGCTCTCTCTCTCTCTCTCATTTTCTTCACTCGAAACCCCTATCTCTCTGTCTCATTTTCTTCTTCCCCAACCTCCGAAAACCCTAACCCTAACCCTCCCTCTCTCAACTCCTAACCACCCTCCCTCCGTCGAGCACAATGAAACCGAAACCCATTAAACCCTAACCGTAACCCTCCCTCCCTCGACTCCTAACAACAACGCACCCTCCGTCGACTACAATGGAGGTAATTTTCTCACATCGTCATACTGATATTGGGCATTTGTTTACTGGTTTATGTGGGTGTCTGGGAGTTTAATGCTTTATGTGGGCATCTGTTTAATGCTAATTTTCTCATGGTTGACTGATATTAGGCATCTGTTTCCCAGGGAATTTTCGAACACTACACTTATAGTGGCGATTTTGTTGTTAATTGTTTTCGTTTTCTGTGGATATATGCGTCTTGGGCATTTGTTTATGTGTAATTTTCTGTGGATATATGTTGATTTGGAAATCTAATTGTGTAATTTTCATTTTTTTGCTAGTGCAAACCAAAACCCATCGTTTCTTGAGTAATGCCCTGTTTTTGTTGATGTGGACATACACTGTTGCTGCTCATGCAGTGGCAGCTCTGCTTTGATGATCCTTAGCATCATAGCTTATGCATTACAATTTTATTTGGGACCTCATATAGGACTATTACTGAAAACAACGAGAAACCATGTGAAAAAAAAAATTCTAAGAGTGTGTTAGTTAGTTAAACCATCAAGAGAAATTGTGCAGACATTTAGAAATATTGATAAGCAAGATTGACTAACCCTATTAATGCATATTTAGCATTTGCTTCTAAGTTTATATTGAGCTCCACATGGTGAGTGCTGGATGTTTTGTTTGATATAAATTAATGTGGCAAATGCAGTCTGACATCGGTGCTAGTTCAAGTTCTTGGACTTCAAGACCACTTTGCCACTGTGAGATTCCTTTGAAGCTAAGGATTTCTAGCAAACATACAAGTTTTGGCAGGCGTTTTTTAAATTGTCCAAACTATAAGATCAACAAACAATACAAATTTTTTTAATGGATTGATCTTGATATGGAACAAAATAGTTGTTGCAAAATGACATTGGAATTAGCTCAAAGAAGGAATGAGAGGATCAATCAAGAACGTGTAAGGGCTCAAGAAGCAAGATTTAAAGTTAGGGAAAATAAGTACAAGGGAACATTAACAGCTTTACTATTGTCATGGTTCTTTATTGTTGTGATTATTTTATATCCGAATGATAGGCATGTATGTCGGCCAATGCTAACATCCTATGGTTATTAGCCCATTTTGTATAAGTGTAAAATGCATTTCTTTATGTATTTGGGAGTGATTATAGACGTGTTGAAGTTGCAAACACTAATATGTATTTGAGAATATGATGAATAGACGATAGTTGCTATGTCTACTTTCTCTTGTAAAACATCTTCATGGTACTAATATTTTCTTCAATATTGAGAATATGATGTATTTGAAAATATTTATTTGGGAATATGATGTATTTGGGAATATTTTGTCAAAAACTTTTGCTATAAAACCTGTAAACAACGGTGGTTGATATGACAACTTTTACTATTGTCATGGCTTATTTTGAACTATCTTTTCAAGCATTTTAAGACCGATCAAAGATACTACAAATTTTATTTTAAAAAAAAAAATTGATACTACAAATTTTTAATCAGAGATACCCATCTCACTTCATCATGTGATCTCCTATATACATGTAAACATCAAGTGACCCTTAAAATGTACGCAAATTAATAATTTGCAGCAAAATGCACTAAAAAAGACTATCCAACATGTATAAAAACAAGAGCCAATGGGAATGCGTGGATCTTCATGTATAGGGTTCAACCCAGAATCTATGTACCAAAAACAAGGATATTTTTACATTTCACCCTCCAAATATAATAAGTTTCATTACAAATGTTGAAGATATTCTAAATTCTTTCAACAACCTTAAACAAGTCCACATCTTCAAGAGCTCCAATATAGCCAATGTGTCCACTCTAACAAGCCTCTATCTCCACTCTCAATAACTGTAACATAATAAAAAGAATTGAATAAATTTCCGAACATCACCATCGCGTTCCATACAAGCATTATTTTAAAAACACCAACACCAACACCAACCTCATTTCTCTTTTTGAAGATCCACGCTTTCTAATATTGTTGTTATTTATATTTTCAAGATCCCTGCATAAAAGACAATACAATAAAAAGATCAATAAATTAAGTTATTTGATTGAAACACAAGTAAAAATGCTAATAAATACTATATCTCACTGACGTACAATTTTTCTTCAAATGACCCTTAATCTTGCAAATGCTACAACACATTTTCTTCATTGATTGAGTTTTTTTTGGGTTCTTTGCTCTCACAGATTTTGGTCTTCCTTTCGTTGGCAACCGTTGAGGATCCTGTAAAGTTTGTGAGAAATTTGATATTACTTGTGATCTTAATATATAGGAATCATTCATTGACATGTCTCCGCCTTCCAAATTTTGTTCTTCAATATCTTCCATCAAAATCAATTCCTTGTGGACTTTGTCTAAGGTAAGAGAGAGGTGGTTCATTCTCTGACTTGAAAGTGAGCCAAGTTCTGCAATATCATAGAACTGCATCATCAACTTGTTTTTTCGTATTGTCGAATCTTCTTGTGACATTACATGCCCCTCGAAATTTGGTATTTCGTGTATAGCTCGACTCTTAGCATTGATTGTCCATCGCTCTAGAATATAGTGATATGGCAACATATCCAATTTTCCTTTCTGTCCAAGGACACATAGAATATGCCTAAAAGGATACCCAGAAACTCAAACATATGACATGTACAAATTGTATTTGCTTCTTCACTCTCCAAAGTCACATAATAAATAGGTTTTTCTTTGCCATAGAGTGTCACTCCATACATCTTACTTTCACTTTCTTTCTGAACTTTGGTCGTATTGTACTGTTGACTATTAAATAGCTCATCTTGAAAGATAGTGAAAGACTTTCTTGTATACATTATTGCTGCTTCTTCTTCAATTGTGTATTGAGTTTTCAAAATCGCCCTAGTCGATTTAGTTCTCACATCATTTTCTTTCTCCTTGAAATATCATGCATCTAAGGTTTTCTCGTATTGATGCACAAAAGTCACTCACCATCGTGCTCGCACGAACATAATTCTTGAAAAAATTATTCATACTCTCACTCCTTTGTGTGGTTGACATACCGGCACAAAACGTGGTTTGCAAGTAAGCTGGGACCCACTTACTCTATCGGGTGTAAAGATTTTGCAACCATTCATTACCAACCAGACCATATTTCACCAGTATTGAACTCTATTCCTCCTCAAACTCATTAGTCGTTATTGTCTTATAGATACAATAACGGAACTCTTTTGCAAAGCCTGAAAACTTGTTATATACATTTGCCAAATGTTCAGAAAATTTTTGTAAAATATGCCACAAGCACAACTGGTGAGTTGTATTTGGGAGTACCTCAGCAATGGCCTTGGCCATGGCTTTGTCATCATCAATAATAATGGTTGAAGGGGCACGCCCAAGTATTGCTTCCTGCCATATTTTTAGTAACCACATATAGGATTTAGCTGTTTCATTGATTAACAATGCACAACCAAATATTATAGTTTGATGATGATGATTAACTCCGAAAAAAGGAACAAATGGCATCTTATAAATATTTGTGAGGTACGTCGCATCAAATATAACAACATCTCCAAAATATTGATATGCAGACCTTGATCTTGCATCTACCCAAAAACAACTTCTCATACACTCATTCTCATCAACCTACATGGAGTACACAAACCCAAGTTCTTTACATTGTCGATCAAGAAAATATGTATACAACCTTTGTGCATCTCTCTCTTCAAACAATTTTTTTCTTTTATTTCCTAAATAATTTTCGACGTCCTTACCAATACAGCCAATGTTAAAATCACCACATGATTCTTTGCTCAATACCGACATTATCATCCTTGTCGGTACACCGGACTCATTCAAAGTGAGAATGAGTTTTTTTGGACACATGTCACTCCTCTATGACCACGGAGCAAGCTAGTACTTCTTGGTATGAGTAGTTCATGGTTGTGTTCAGGCACGAACTTACATACTATCCACCTTTCACCATCCTTTTTTATACACATTGTTGCTTTACACTCAATCTTTGTTTCATTAGGTTCGGGAATTTTTCATTCTTTTTGTTTTAGACTTTCACACCTAAATCCTTCTCTTGTACAAACATAATCTACTCCAATTAATTTTCTGTCCTCTTTTGATAATTTCGTATGGCTGGTCCTCAATGCAAAACATCTTCTCCTCGCATAAGCCTTGTAAAATGCTTGGGCGTCTTCAACCTCATCAAATTCCTTCCCAACAAAAAGTTCAAAAGGTCCACTACTAGAAGTGAAATTCATGTTGACTCCATCTCCATCTTCCACAATTACTCCATCTCCATCTTCCACAATTACTCCATCTCCATCACCATCTCCCACATTTACTCCATCTTTCAAATTCACTTGATCTACATGATCTTTCATATTTACACTATCTCCCACATTCAATCTATCTCTCACATTCGTTAGTATCTCAACTTCATCACTATCCGAACTCCACATACGATCCTTCATCCCAACATAAAACAATGCAATCAATAAAAAAATATCATAAACATATCAAGTTTAAAAAAAAAAAAAAAAGAGGAAAAAAACATACCATACATCTACAAAAAAACATAGATACATCCGCATAAGATCCTTTTGTCTTTTCCACTAAATGCATGACCTAAAACTTAAAGATACATCCACAAAAATCTACAGCCCAACAGATAAGATTGAACCCAAAAACTTAATTTAACTATACGGTTTTGAACCCAACATCAGAGGAAGACCCAAAAATAAAATAGAGACTAATAAAAAATATAATTTTAATGTAAAGAGTGAGTTCATGTAAACATAGATACATCCCACAAAACGCAAAATCAACGTACATTTTCAGTACTAACATAGAGAAAAATTAAAATGCAATCTAAAGGGGGTTGGTTGGAGTTTCATTTATTACCGTAGAACTAGCCATTTGCTAATAGATTGTGCTTGATGAATGGGCAGTGCCATGTACGGTGGCAAATGGAAGGAGGAATGGGCAGCTGCAAGCGGCATGCAGCATGCGGCGTTGGTTGAAGGCTACGGATTTGTGCTGTGCGACAAAAAATTGGAAGGGGTGTGATGAAAGAGTGTGCCGGTATACTCTGAATCTCCTCCACCGGCGTGTGGCATGCGATGTGCGGCGAAGGCAACGGTGGGGTGCAACGAAGAGAATATCCAGGACTTTTGTCGAGACGAATGTGAGGTTTTCTATTGAAATGTGATTTCATGAATTGACCAAACTGCCCTTGTTATTGTGCAACCAGATTTAGAGTTCCTTGTTGTGCAATGCTGAGATGTCATCCATTCATTGGTGTCCGATAAACTGTTTTTGTAGGACTACCCTGTCCAAAGAGGAACTATATTGGAAGATGTGCACTAGTCAAGTAAAGTGAATCTGACCTTAATATCCACACCAATCGATATATCTAACAAAGGAATTGGAAGTGTTCCAATTCCCATCAGGCATTTCCCGATTCTCTTGTTGCAAGTTTATATAAGACGCGTGGGGTGCGAAACACGTCCATAATAATTGAAAAATAATAATAAATATGATAGAATAAAAGTAATAAAAAAACTTTATTTTTATTCTTATTATTTTTTAAAATTTTTTTAATATTTTTTTTATCATTTTAAAAAATATAAAAAAAATCAATACACTAATAATCAATTTCTTAATTATTAAATAAAAAAATATTAAATATCAAAATAAGAAGACAAATTAAATGAATAAAATAACATTTTTCAAATAATAATAATAATAACAACACCAACAACTTCAAAGATTACTGTATCCGGAAAAGAAAAGAAAACTCGTTCTTTTTCTTTATTTATTTATTTTTTTGTCGGCAGGGAAAGAATAAAAATCCGTTTGGTTGATCTTTCGATCGTGGAGAATTTATGCAGTTTTCTCGCTCTTAGAACTATTTTTTTGGACAATCTTTCCAAGAAAACTGTCAGATACATAAAAATGCCCATGCTTGATTTTGATCAATTGAGTTGTAATGAATTCATCAAAGTTGTGCAACCTTTTTTATTTGGGAAAATGTAAACACACAATTATTTTTAAAAAACTATCTTTTACACAACCATTCTTTAAATTAATGATATTTTGTAAAATAATCTATGAAAATATTATTATTTTACAAAATCTCCCCCACATAAAAAAAAAAAAAGAAAATAATTGTGAAAAAAACGTTGTCAAGTCTATCGCTACTCTTTTATTTGTTTAGCATTTTTCTTTGGGAATAGTATTTGTTACAGTAAAAACAAAAAAAACAAAAAACAAAAGATAGATAACGGTATTTTGAAGTGGGAAACAGTCATTTGCGCAAGCTGTAGCCCAAGGGCTTCCAAATACCCACGGGGCCACAAGCACGGCCCACCCGTGCTCAACTACAATGTCTAACGACTTCCAAATATCCACAAGCATGGCCTACACGGAATAAATGTTCACTAATTAGATTTGACTACTGAAATTAAATATAAATAATTATAAAAATTGGCCTATTTTTATATGATTGGTCAAATTTATTTTATAATAAAAATAATTTTATATGACCAATCATATCAAATCATATTAATTTATATAATTATTTTTATATAATCTATTTAGCTAGAATATTATTAGATTTTAGTACCAGGGATTTTGTTTTTAGTACATGATATAAAACAGCTATAAAGACAATATTAAATAATATAAAACTTAGATATTTAGTTGGATATCATGATATTAAATAAAATAGAATATCGAATCAGATTTTAATTCAATACATAATTTTAATATCATATGAAATTACCACTTATTTATAAATTTTAAATAAATAAAAAGATATAAATTTAAACATTTATATTTATCATATCATTACTCAATTCAGATATTATGATTTTATTTTCATTTGTTTTCTTATATTACGCATTCTAACATTCATATTAATAATTTTTATTTTTAGTAAATTTTATTTAATCAGTAAGAAAGCGTTGGTTGATCCGAAGGATACGTTAACCCAGCTTGGAGCAACCAAGCGCCACCCAATCAATAGTCAAAACTCCGCGTAAATTAAACTCCCAGTGTAGATGTACAGCCATCAGTGCATTGAGCGCAGTTTTGTCGGTGCACATAAGAAAAGTGCTGGAAGGAATTTGAGACAGCACAGCACAGCACAGCACAGCCACGCTTCCGAGTTCCGACCGAAAATCACCACGGACACGCGCTAAAGAATTGCGTGTGATGATAGCTCGATTGATTGTTTGTCGGTGCTGCTTCCGTTGTAATTGAGTGCGTCACACAATTTTTTAAAAAAATAATGAAATTTATTATTAAAAGTTTAATTTTTTTATATAAATTTCTTAATTATTCAAAAGTGATTATACCCCATTCTATATTTGTAAATTTCATTTTTATCATCGAACCCATATATTTATTTGATGAGAAGTTTTATTTTTTATTTTTTATATAATATAAACCGTTGAATATAATTTTTATAACAATATATATAAGTATTAAATATATAAATTTAATCTTTAATTACCGATGTGGGTCCCACCCTTAGCCACGCTGTACATTTTCCTTTCTTTCTGTACGAGGACAAAACTTTGCTAAGAATCTTGCCTTCGAATCTATTCGTACCTGTTGACTTGATGAGTCGAGGAAAAGCTTCTTCATGGCATCCCTGCTTAACCCCACCATTTTATTATTAAGAAAAATAATTTAATTATTATTGACTTTAGTTCCCCTTTTTATTAAGATGTTAAAACGAATAAAATATATTTAATGTCCCGCGACTTCAATGATAGAATATTTAATAAATAAGAGACAGATTATAAAAATAATGATTGTTAAAAGAGATAAGAGTATAATTAAAAAAATCTACACTTAACTTCACACATATAGCTTTCTAGATCTTGTAAACTCTTTTCATACAAATGATTAACATTGTAAATTTTTTTTGAGATAAATTATTATCACAATTTTAAAAAATACAAATTTCATACATTCTATTTTAAAATAATAGGCAAATTTGAGACTTCCGTAAAAAAAATTAATTTTTAATAATAAAATCCACTATTTTTTGAAGGAGGTCTAGCACATTCTAAAATTATATTTAATATTATTTTTTTTAAATATTAATCAGCATTTTTAATTAACTTATCGAGATTATACCTTTTTTAACTATTATTGTTTTTAAATTCTTTGATAGAAAAACTCTTAAAATAAATTAATAAAATCCTTTAAATAGCTACGGGAAAGAAGGCTTGAATTTTTTTATTTTAGGTTGTTTAGTTGTGAAGTCATCTCAAATAAATTATTGATGAAATTGCTACTTTTTCAATTTTTTATAAAAAAATAAAACCATCTCAATCTAAACAAATAAAATTTATCTCAATAAAATTTATAAAATATTATTATATATAACCTTAATTGCAATTCATGGGCCTTCCTGCGAAGATGGCGGTGAGTAATGTTGCATTTGTGCGATGGGTGGGAGAAGTCTGGCAGTGCGGGACACGTGAGTGGCTTTGTACCAATGAGCTGTATGTTTGTAATTGAAGCTCACGTGGGTCATTTTTCCTTTTCTTTAAGACATTGCATTTGCATCGGTTTGTTGGCGACCGACACACACACGCACCCTTTCTATTTTCGTATCTATATTCTACTTAATGTTCCCTTAATTTGAATTTTTGAACAATAGTTTTATTTTTAAATTGGATTATATCCAATAAATAAAATATAAAATATATTCGTATACGGGCAGAGAAAATGGAAGACAAACTTTGACTAATATTATATAAAATCTTATATTATGTAATTCTCGTGCACTCATTTTAAAAAAAAAAATAATTGAGATATATTATTAAATAAATAATTTTTTCATGTTAATATTAAATTTATCTTTTTTTTTTAAAGAGAATATACAAAATTTGTACACCGTAAAATTTTTTCATGTGTGGGTTATGTTTCCCTAAATTGACATATTGATAGTATTCTTTATATCTTGAATTATATTCATAATATTTTTATACATTAGGAAAAAATATATAAAAAAATTAGGAAACTATTGCAATTTTTGTTTATCTCTAAAGATGAATTTCCAGAATTGTTTGTTAAGACGAAACCGCACGACACATTTTGTCCTCAAACGTCTATTTTGGTATCTAATCTTTTAAATTTTTGGTAACCATCTTGGATAAGGATAAGAGATCTCAATTTAGGAGTAGCCACATTTTGGATAAGGATACATTAGAAGAGGTTGTTTGAAACATGGACGTTGCTTGTCAGAACGCAACCACACCACACAAATGGCTTTGTTATAACTTAAAAGTTAAAAAAGTAGCGAGTCTCATTAATGATAGATTTGACATGGATTTGACACCCAAACATCACATTATGAGTTATTTGGAAACTTAGAGAAATTCTCATTTCATTTCAAAATTTCTTATAATTTCTTTTCCAAACCTTATTTAAACACAAAATATTTTTCAATTTCAAATATTTAATTTTTTATTTAATCATTACCTATGTTAGGGATAAAGTTGAAGGGATCAGCCCATTGAAAACTATAGTTAAAAGTAAAGGAAGAGATAAAACTAATAATCTAGCCCAGAGATAAAGTCAAGAATTTAGCCAGAAATTAAACAAGTTAACTCAAACTCCCAAAATGAAAGTACTTCATAAGGTAAGTGACACAATCACTCCAAGGAAAGCAATAGATTTATATATAGCAAAAGATCTCTACAAATCTAGGAAGAGTTCTCTACGACTGCTCTACGCACAGACTCCATCACTAATACTGACTCAAAATGAACTCTCTCAATGGAGGCATCATCTTCAGCCTTGAGAAATCTTAAATTTCTTCATTGTATTGAGAGATATATGAGGCCACGAGAGATTGTATATAATCTATTAAAGTGAATTTCACCCCAAACAACCCGTGGACGTAGACTTTTATGTCGAACCATATAAATTTGTGTGTCTCTCTATTTATTTTTATATGTTTATTTATTATTTATTTCATAAATGAACACGAAGAGTATTGTATCGGTGCCATAATCATCATCGTGGGTCGAAAATAATTATTTGCTCCATTCCGGCCTGTTGTACAAATTTATGCATTAATAACCTAATCATTACAATTTTTCAAATTTCTAAATAAAATATAAAAAATAATACAATTTTTTCAAATTTAAAAATAAAATTAATATTAAAAGATTAAGTTCAAATAAATTTTTTATTTTATTTTTATTCAATTTTTTCTCTCATATTTTTCAAAACCTAATTTAACATCTAAACTCAAACTATTTTTCTAATATTTACAAAATTATCATTTTATTTCATTAATTACTCAAACATGCCCTTGCTGCATATTTAGCATTGCCGTAGTCAACGACTCAACGGAGCTTTTAGTTATAGAAATTCTAATTGTCAAACTTTGTTCTACCATTGAAAATGCATTTACTGTTTAAATAAGTTAGATGGTTTTTAGGTTATCTACTTTAGTTTTTTTTTTATAAAAGTTCCAATTTATTTATTTTTTTAAACAAATAGATTTTCATCTTTTTTTAAAGGTGGTTAAGACTTAACCACCTTTTATAATTTACTAAACGTATCATTTTTTTTATAAAAAAAATTTTTAAGTTGAGTTTGGATAGTGAGGTAATCTCAGATATTATGTGAATAGTATTGAACAAGTAATGAAAAGTAATTAGAGAATATTGAATAGCAGTGAATAATAGTGAAAAGTAATAATAAAATAATAAATAGTAGTAAAGTATTCTGAAACTGTTGAATGAGAATAATAAGAATACTCCAGTATCCAAAATAACCCTTAAACTGTTGAATGTACTTCTAATCTTCCAAACTCAAAATCAATCAGGCATATAATTATCTAATTTACAAAAACTTTATTTATAAGTCGGACGTTTATACTAAATACATCACATAGCCAGTATAAAAGACATAAAAATAGTAAATACTTTTATTTTCTTCTTATGGTTAATGTTCTTGTTTTGCAATGACTGTTGTGTTAACACCCCAATTTATCAGCAACACAACAATAAACTTAGCAATTCCTTCCGATACGGGCAGGTGACTTGCGCACGCCTACCACGTCAGCGTCAATTAACTAAAAAAAATTAAATACGAGAAGGGAAAAGAATACAAAATTAAAGATGAGTAGTGCTACTTTACCGCCTGAGTAGCATCGCTTATTCATACCGCTAGTTGTTTTTGTAACTTTTTTTTTTTCATTTTTTAAATATTTTTAAAAAATAAAAAAATATACCAATACACTTAAAATCACTTCCTTAATCATTAAGAAAAAAAATTAAAATTTTTTCCAAGCGGTCAAGTAGAGCAGTCAAATTTGGTGGACATAATAGCTTTTTCCATTATAGATAGAAAAAGAAGACTAGAGGAGGGAACGTCTCTTTAATGCAATTCTCCATCGCGACCACCTCCACCTCTGCGACCCACTCCTCTGGCAACTTTAAACACTTCACCTCCACCAGTTTTCGTCATCATCTGTGGTAAGTGGGTTCATTTCCCCCATCTATAGTAAGTGGGTTGCTTTTGTCACGCTCTAGATACTTTCTATCAATGAGGCTTTCAATTCTTTTATTTAAATTAACAGGTTTTATCAGCACCTAATACCATCAAGACTACTCCCTAAAACCCAAAATAACCCTTACAAGAGCGTTATCAAGATGGTCAGCAGTGCTTGAAAGCTAATGCTTCCGCTTCTTCTTGTGCTTGATAAACCCATTAAGCTCCTCATAGTTGAGTGTGGCATATGCTATTCGTTGGGCGATGTTTTTTATTTTTATTTTTTTTGTTTAAATTTGGTCATTGATCATCTTTGTACATAATTTGTCGCAATTGTGCACCCTCAAGAATTGATGATGTTGTAATTCAATGTCATTTAATACCACATTATCTTTTTAAGACAACTTTTAAGAATGATCTTATCTTTTAAAGTGAAAATTGGGCACATGGTAATCACTAAAATTATTAGTTGGAGAGGTGACTACAAATTGACTGGTTGCTTGAAAAGAGCGCATACAAAATTGGGAGGCTGACTGAAATTTATCCCTCTTAATTGCCCAAAAAAGAAATTCATCAATCTCGGAACAATAAACCAATTACAGTCAGCTGTGATAAAATTTCAGCTATCGAGAAAAAAATCCTCTATTTTTCCTTTCGTTTCTCCTTGTATGCTTTATTGTCCAGATAAGGATATTCGGATGAGGCAAACCATAGACCCCACAGTATAACCAAGTGGAGACACAGAAGAAGTGCAGATGAATAAGCATTTGAAGGATAGACAATCCAACAAATTTGCACACTTATAAATCTTTCATTTAGAAAC
This sequence comes from Cyclocarya paliurus, assembly GCA_029856935.1. NCBI lineage: Eukaryota > Viridiplantae > Streptophyta > Magnoliopsida > Fagales > Juglandaceae > Cyclocarya > Cyclocarya paliurus. Next base: position 5,814,420 of record CM056956.1, read on the forward strand.
TCATCATCTGTCTTGCTTGAATCTTTTGTTCAGATGGAGGAGGGTGAAGATTGAGGAGGGAGAGGGAGGAAACTAGAAACTGGAGTGCGAGTGGAAATGAGATTTTGAATCTTTCAGTTTCTCATATGGTGAAACTAGCAGATAATGAAATGCACCAGTTTAGGAAAACTCTTAAACCCACTGTATTATTTTCCACGTAAACTCCTGTCATTTGTTCTTGTAGTGTGCTCCAAGTTTCCTGCATCCAGAGTTTTTCTAAACCTATTCTTTAACCTCAATGTATAGAGTGCTTGAAAGGGTTTTTAAACATAGTCATTGCATATCGCTCTCATTGTATAGTTATTGCATATCGCTTACATTGTATATGAAACTAGTATTTTATATGACAATTTTATAAATTATAAGATGATGTGTTATTGTCTATCAATTTTTTATTTTTTATTTTTTTTAAAGAGATGATCTATAAAAAGTGCAATATCTATAAAACAAAAGAAAATTAGAATAATAGTATGGCATTTAGCCTGGTTTGCTTTCAACACTAAAGCTCAAAATTTTAAAAATTTCTCATCTCATTATTATAATTTTCTCAAATTCTCACATAAAATAAAATAAACAATTCAATTTTTTCAAATATCAAAATAAAAATAATATTAAAAAATATATTTTAACAATTTTTATTCAACTTTTTAACTTTAATCTCAACTCATCTCATTTCTGAAAACAAATGAGTATTAGTAAGTTTTATAATATAGAAAAATTCTACTTATCATCACATACATCACACATTAACATGTAATTTGTCATTTTTGTCATTCTATATAAACACACATATTGATGTGTAAATATATATATTTAAATAAAATAATAAAAATAACAAATCATATATTATTGTATAGTGTAAAAATAATAAATAACATTTCTCTATAATATATTATGTCTTTAACTACCCTGTACACTTTTAGATATTTTATGAGGCGATTATAATACGGAGTAGAGTGTCCTTTTATTATTATTTTTTAATTTTTATGTAACATTATTGGCAAGAGGGACAATATGGGTATTCCAGTTCACATGCCAGCATATAGAAATAGTGACTATTTATAGAGAAATTTAGGACAATACGGAGTAGAGTGTATTTTGGTTTGGTTAATAAACTTATCTCAATTCATCTCAATTTATCGTTACAATTTTTTTAAATTTTAATATAAAATATAATAAATAATTTAAAATTTTTAAATCTTAAAATAATAATAATATTAAAAAATAATATTTTATCAATTCAACTTAATTCAACATTTAAATACAGTATATTTTCTCTATACTGTGTTTTATAAGGTGACTTATTATTTTTGAAAGACCCATTAAAAACAAACAGGGGAAACTCGATTTGCTGGGAAAAAGTAAATTAACATTGATTTCTAACTCATTATTATCCCTATTTTAAGAAATTCAAATAATCAAAGAATTAGTATTTTTAACATAATAACTGGATAAAAAAAATGTTATTTTCATCCTAGATTTAAATTGTCTTTTTTACTTAAATGGTTAACGTATAAACAATTAAAATGTAGTATTATTAAGATAAAGAATGAAGGATTAGATTTTGTTCAATAAATTTGAGATAACATACCATCAAACTTAAAAAAAAAAAAAAAAATTCTGAACATTTGAGAAGAAAAACTAGTTAAATATTTTCATTGCCACTGAGCACGTGGCGACGTTAAAATGCGAGTATGAAAACTTAGACACATGCGAGAGTACTCAAAAGATCTTCTTACACCGCGTATCAAGAGAAAGAAATCTCTGGTTCAAAAACAAAAAAGAGAGAAAAATCTCCTTCCCCCTAGTCCTCTGCTTTAAATACTTTCTCGCACCACCTCGCATTCCTTCCTGAACCAAATTCCCGCAAGACCGGTTATCTTCCTTTTGCACTTCGTTTCACCCCCGGCGCACGTTATACTCCACCGCACCGCTCGGAGAGAGAGAGATAGAGGGAGTGTAAACCGATAAAGAAAGAAGTAGAGAAGAGAGTGTTATTTCGGAAATGGCGTTGGCGAGGGTAGATCTGGACGGTAACCCGATAAAGCCGATGACGATATGCATGATTGGTGCCGGAGGGTTCATAGGGTCCCACCTTTGCGAGAAGCTGATGGCGGAGACGCCGCACAAGGTTCTTGCCCTCGACGTCTACAACGACAAGATCAAGCACCTCCTCGAGCCCGCCGGCTCGCATCCCTGGTCCGATCGCATCCAGTTCCACCGCCTCAACATCAAGAACGACTCCCGCCTCGAAGGCCTCATTAAGATGGCAGATCTGGTCCCCATTCCCACTCCCTCTTCTACTCTCTGTTTTGTTTTTCCTACATTTCAATCCCATATCTTGCAAATTCTTGTTTAATTTCGTTTTTCATGAATTTCTTTTTTGAAATTTTTGTTTGCATTTGTCGTAGACGATAAATCTGGCTGCGATTTGTACTCCTGCGGACTACAACACGCGCCCACTGGACACGATTTACAGCAATTTCATCGATGCGCTCCCTGTGGTACGCGTCAATTGAGATATAGGAATGCGCATCTTCTTGGCGCGGTTCTTTGTTTTTTCTGTTTTCCTAATCAATTGGCATCGATTTGTCGTTGGTACTTTTTTACTTTTACGATGATTTGGTTGTTATAGTGGTAGGATTTGATTGAAGGTGATGTTCGTGATTTGATTAGGTTAAGTACTGCTCAGAGAACGGCAAGCGTCTCATTCACTTTTCTACTTGTGAGGTGTATGGGAAAACGATTGGGAGCTTCCTTCCTAAAGATAGCCCTCTTCGTCAGGTAGCCTTTCGCTTTCGCTTTCTTTTTTATGAAATTGCTTTTAAGCTATAGGCACTTCCCGGATATAATTGGGATCTATGATTTTTCTTACTAATTTTTGTGTGCGAAAATCTTCCTTTGTGTAACTCAGCTAGTTTGACGTTCAGCATTGCTTGTTTTTTATAAATCCGTCAGCGACATCTCTCTTGCATGTCTATATTCCAAGATAAATCAAGATTTGAAAATATGTGAGTAGTAGTGGCTGATAATCAACATTGTGAACACAATAGTTAAGGCTAATAATTAGAACAGCTGCGAATGACTGGGTAGAGGTTTTCTGTGGTGGTAGTGATCGAAGGTCTTTTCGTTAGCCTGTCTATTTGTCCATTATATCTTTTATGTAAAGAATGTTATATATACAGAAGCATGATCTATGCGTTTTGTATCTAAACCATAGAATTTCAGCAGATCTCGTTTAGCTACCAATTCATTTTTCTTGCGTAGAGACGTATCATTTCCCATAGTCGTAGTGGCCCCCATCTTGTGTGCCTTACAAAGTTTTCCTAATGTGTTCTATGTTTTTTCCCCCAATCCATCCCTCCCCCCCCCCCCTCTCTCTCTCTCTCATCATTTTGAGGGGGGAGGGGGTTGGGGCTAGTTTGATAGCTGAATGCATTGCATCATTTCTTAAGGTAGTAGTAGTCAAGCATCTCCCGCTTCCAAAATGTATGAAAAAGTTAACGTGAAAACATAATGGGTTATTTAATTCCCTCAGGTCGATCTGGTCGGATTAATGTTACAATGTTATCCTGATTTAACGATGGAGGTGTAGCTGTTATTGTGTCATGTTGTTGTTCAGGGTTATTGGCCGAAAATGTGAAGACAGGTCATTTTCATTTCTTTTCTTTATAGAGTTGAAGGGCCTTGGGGGAGTAGGGGAACAACGCAAAGATATTTGCTCAGTATGTTGTTGCATCATTGTATCTGCTGTTGAAAGGGCATTTGTAAAGAGCGCCAATTAGTCTAGTCTTATGGGAGCCCATTACAGTTGCTTTATGGATACCTCGACATTTTTGGTTGGTCCAGACAAACATCTCAAAGTTTAAATGCCTAGATATTATCAACCAATAATCCCCTCTTATAGGAAAAAAATATTTGCAACTATCAGATTCATGATAATATATTGAATTGCTGTCCGTCTTATTGATCATTAATAAAATGATCTAGTAAAAAAACTTATTGAATCCTTTTAGTATTTTGTTTCTTATTCTCCTTGTTTGCCATGAGCTGAGTCTTTGTCTCCAATCTGTTATAGGATCCTGAATATTATGTTCTTAAAGAAGATGTCTCCCCATGCATTTTTGGTTCTATTGAGAAGCAGAGATGGTCCTATGCATGTGCAAAGCAATTGATTGAGAGGCTGATTTATGGTTAGCTATATTTTCCATGACCTGGCTACGTTTCAATCAGTTTGCGCAATGTATATTCCTGACTCTTCTTATTAAATGCAGCTGAGGGTGCAGAGAATGGTCTTGATTTTACAATTGTGAGGCCCTTTAACTGGATTGGACCCAGAATGGATTTCATTCCTGGAATCGACGGTCCAAGTGAGGGTGTTCCAAGGGTTCTGGCGTGCTTTAGTAATGTATGATATGTTTCTGCCGCATTTTTGTCTCCATTATCTTTCAAGGGGGAAGGAAGGTCTCCACCCATTTCATTTGTTATTTGCTGTAATTATGTCCTCTTTTATTCTCAATGCAGAATCTCCTGCGTCATGAGCCACTCAAGCTAGTGGATGGTGGCGAATCCCAGAGAACTTTCATTTATATAAAGGATGCAATCGAAGCTGTTTTGCTGATGATTGTGAGTCCGATATACGTTGTCTTAAATTTATTTGACATATAAAAAAGGTGGCTGAGTGGTGTATTTTTCTCCCTTTCAGGAAAATCCTGCTAGAGCCAATGGTCAAATATTTAATGTTGGCAACCCTAACAATGAAGTTACAGTTAGGCAGCTTGCTGAAATGATGATTGAGGTGAAGGGTTGTGTCAGATACATATATAAATATATTCACGTCCCGATGAAAATACGTTAGTGGTTTTTCATGCTTTTTTTTTATTTTTGGGAATTAAAAGTTAAGCATCTGCAATGTGCAGGTCTATTCAAAAGTAAGCGGGGAACCATCTCTGGAAGCACCTACTGTCGATGTGAGCTCTCAAGAGTTTTATGGTGTGGGATATGATGATAGCGACAAGAGAATTCCGGACATGACCATAATCAATAGGCAACTGGGTATTGACTGTTTTCTTCTCTTTTTCTCTTATAAAAAGCATTGAGATTTAGGAGCATTGTGACAGAAGGTAATGGGTTATAAATTCCAGGTTGGAACCCCAAGACTTCTTTGTGGGATTTGCTTGAATCAACACTCACCTATCAACATAGGACATATGCCGAGGCTGTTAAGCTGGCCATTGCAAAACCAGCTGCCAACTAAAAGCAAAATGGTGTTTGGTGGCACATAAGAAGTGGATTCTTTCTTTAGGTTGCTGCTGTTTGGCAGGTGTTACCATTCTTTCCAAGTCCATCATAATATAATATATATGATTCGCATATACGCTACATTTTTTTTTCTCTTTCAATAGCTGAAGTAGCTGAGGAATGTGTGTTGGATGGATATCTCTGGAGAAGAACTTAGATTCTGTTATGAACATTTTAATCATACTACTACTGTAATTGTCAGTAAAAGGTTGGCTACGGCATGCTGCTAGGGCCCATTATACAAGGAAAGCTGCTTGCTGTTTTCACTTCCTCTAGGGGGTAATGCTTGTCGTTCCCCTAATTTGTCACTCAAAGGATGTGTTGTATTATTTTGTTTGACCCTCTCCGGCTCGTGTTTCTTCAATTTATTATTTATTAAATTTTATGCAATCAATCACTTCGTTTGGTTGCCATACAATATTAGCGTTATTTTGTTGAGGGAAAATGTATGGTTGGTTAATGAAATGGAAAAATTATCACCAACAATTAATTTGGGTTTTACCAATAAACCATATATTTGGTGCGCTTATTAATGAAGTCAGTCTAAATTACTTCCTTTGCCAGAGTAAATCGATACTGTTATGAGTATGGACTCCTTCAAAAACCAATTTTTCTCGGATCTTGTTTGGATAATGATTTATCTCAACTCATCTTATCTAATAATTATTATTTTTCTAAATTTTCAACAAAATATAAAAATAATTTAACTTTTTTCTAATCTCAAAATAAAAATAATACTGAAATTATATTTTAATCAATTTTCAACTCTAATTTCAACTCAACTAACTTTCCAAAAACCCACCCCAACTCTAGAGGTTCCCAAATCCCTTATATTAATCCTCCCAAATCAACAAAGCAACTTAAAGAGCATGCAGACGCTTGTAAATACATCATCAACCCCCGACAGCAACTTTCTTTTCTTTTCTCCTTTACTTATGGGTCTGTAACACGCCATAAAGAAATGTAGGAAGAGAGAAGTTCTGCATAATTCTTACAAACTGCACGAGGTGTTCATATATCAGATTCCTCACAACCGACTGGTGTTGATGGCGGATTCCTACAATTACGGGATGAGTAATGTTACTCATCATCCCAACTTCTATCATCCTTCCATCATCTTATGATGTGGTATTAGATGATTGGAGATTATTTATTATATTTCACTTATCAACCTATTATCTAATACCACATCATGAGATGATGGGAGGATGATGGAAGTTTAAATGATGAATAGATTTTTTCTTACAGAATACATGTCATGCATAAAACTAACATGGTAGACATAACTAGATAGTGGGCCGCATTACAACTATATGGACACTTTTAAAAGAAGAAAAATATTATTCCAAGGCTTATACACCACAGATCATCTACATGTCATAATTTAATTTGTAATTTTAAAATTTATCTTCTAAATAATTTAGTTATGCTATGTAGATGGTGTATGATGTAGAGACCTTAGAATAGAAATATGGGCTTACTACTAGATGGACTTGGAAAAGAAATGGACTGAAAGATATAAAAGAAGATAGTGGCAATCTGTATTCATTAGCCCAGTGGGCCGGGGCCGAGACAGTTTTGGCAATAGAAATGGATTTGTAAAAAATTAATGACTGCATAAAATTACGCACGGTGGGACTCGAACCCACAATCTTCCGTTTAGAAGACGGGCGCCTTATCCATTAGGCCACGAGCGCCTTAACTCAACTAATCAAGCAATACTATTTAATTTAAAGCAATTCAACTCATCATCCTTACCACCCCTTTTTTTTATAGATGATGAGTAGAATAACCAATTAATTTATAAGAAATGAAATAAAAATAAATGTAGTATGTAGAATGATGAGTAGCAAAGCTCTTATATTTAATCTAAATATATAAATTACAAATCATACATTTTGTGGATCACAAACAACCTATGGGGATTGATTCATGAATGACTACTGCTGATCTTTAATATATACTCCTATCCCTACCTAGGATGATTGTGCCCTCTTCAAGATTGTCTAAAAAGAAAGGGAAAAAAGAGTAATAAATCTTTTGGTTGAGTATTGTAAATCTATTTACTCAGGAAAAATGGAGAAAAAAAAGGGATAAATTAATAAAAATAAAACTTCTTGCTTTGACAGCATATGAAAAAATAAACAAATGTTTGTTTGCTGGAAACCTCGAGCAGGTTTAGAGAGTGAAATGAGAATTCTTGATTTCATTTCAAAATTTAAAATATTATGTTTTAATATTATTATTATTTTAGAATTTGAAAAAGTTGAATTGAAATTTAAAAAAATTAAATTGTTTATTATATTTTGTATGAAGATTTGAAAAATGTGTAATAATAAGATGAGATAAGATAAAAATTTTATATTTTATCTGGGTATCTAAACCTGCCCTAGAAGATACACAAAAACTCAGAGAGTACCCTTAACTCAGTGCACTCAATTCCGAGTTCAAGTACCAGTTGCAGAATTCACCTGTCCAAGATGAAAATGCAGTCAAATATACGTTCTTTTTGATAGAAAATAAAATATAATATATAAGAAGTTAGAGAAGAGAGAGAGAAGGAAAGAGGCTTTGAAGATTATATCTTTACTTTCTTAATTATTATTGAATACAAGACATACATATTTATTTATAAAAAAATTACATTGAGATAAAATAATATAAATATTATAAAAATCAAATCAAAATAATATGTGATTTGATAATTATGAAAATCAAATCAATATAAAATCAAATCAAATTATTGATATTATCTTCAACACTATTGACGTATCATGCATATTTGGAAACTTTGCAGTAGTTGGTAGCCGTTAATGATCTGACAGGGGAATTTCCATTTACTGCTTTTAATATTCTAATTGAAGATATATACATATACATATACATATACATATATATATAAATATATTCTAACCAACATATGATTATTTGGTTTAACCTGCTCTCTTGACTTTCCAGCCTAAGATGGTGGAGTTTTCAAAAGTTCAACGACCATTGTCCATTATTCAAATAAGAGTAAGACATGATATATCAATTGGTATGAAAGCTCAAATGAATGGATTTCCTAATTCTAGAACAGGTGTGTGGATAATATGAATAATAGATGTGAATGGAATAATGAATTGTGCAGATTAATACATATCTTTCTTGATCTTAGAGGTTGGTGCGGAGCTGTTAGCCTGTGGGGCTGTGGTGGAATCGAGTCTGAGTGCCCTTTCTCGTTTTTTCCATTGTTTTTCCAATTGATATTTGAAAGGGTTGAGGATGTCATTCTGTTGGTGGGATCCCTTTATTTTAGTACATTTAGCCTGCGTTTGGATGTTAAGTTTAGTTTAGCTGAGTTGAATTTTTTATAAATAGTAATAATTTGAGATGGTGGAGTGAGTTTTGTAGAATCGGCCTAAGATGAGTTTAAATGTGTTTAGATATTAAGATGAGTTTAGATATATTTATAGAAAGTTGAAAAAGATTGTGAGTATTGCATATAAAGAAGTGTTGAATTAAAAACTGTTGTGGGTCCCACGTGTAAAGATGTTTTTAGTTACAATGAGTTTAGTAATTTGAAAGTTAGATGTTTAGATATTAAACTTAACTTAAAATTAGACTGAACTGAGTTGATCTCAATTGAGCCTATCAACCAAAAACAAACAAAAACGTAAAATAAAGCTGAGCAGACTGATATTTGAAAATAAGGTGATATTCTAACATACTGATCACACACATACCGGCTGTTAATATGGATGAAGGACTGGAAAGTATGACATTGGTGCAATATAGATTGATCGCCGGGATACCAATGCTATATCTGTCGGACTCATATTGCAGAAAAGCTCTAATTTCCATATGGCGAGAAGTTTCTTGTGCTAGATGTATAACAAATGACTGGTACAGAGTTGCAGAGCTTTCATGCATCCCACACATGTTGCATGATGGGAATTATGTCGTGTAGATTTTATAACCTTTACATCTGTCGGACTCATATTAGTGTTGTTCGTATAAGAATTTTGGCTCTATACTCTACTCTATTTAATTAAATCTTTTACGTGTTGGGCTCACTCATTAAAAATGAGTCTAGCCCATACGTGAGGGGAGTGTTAAGAGATATAAAAATAAAGAAAAATTATATATACCATACTACTATCCCACTAAGTAAGAGGTGACATATTTATCACCATTAAATGATTATTTATTGCATACTTCTTTATCATTTAATGATGATGAATGTGCTATATATTACTTAGTCTGATCAAAATAGGATGAGAGTGTAGTGTATAGCATTACTCAAAAATAAAATCTCATATTTCCATCAATTTAAACTTTTTAGATAAGTGGTGATTAAACATGGTATCAAGCAAAGGTCCTGAGCTCGAATCTTAACTTTACACTTTATCTCATTTAATTAAGAGTTAGTCTACATATAATCCCTAAATGGGGACTGCTCATGCAAGCCCATACATTTATGTTTAATTTTTTAAAAAAATTACAACAATATTCTTTTTAAAATGATGTTTTTTCCTCTCTTATCCCTATTTATCAATGGGACTGTACACGCAGTCCTCCACTCAGGACTACAAATAAAATTTCTTTTTAATTAAATATTCCATGTATTGGGCTATCAATTGAAAGAGAGTTTGGCCCACACATGAGGGGGAGTGTTAATATATAAAATAAATAATAAAATTTATATTTTCTCATTAGTTTAAACTTTTGAGACAAGTGGTGATTTCACATACTATCAGAACGGGCTTGAGTTTGAATCTTGGCTTTGCACTCTACTTTATTTAATTAAATATTCTACTTACTGGGCCACTAATTGACGATGAATCTGACTCATATGTGAGAGAAATGTTAAGATATAAAAATAAAATTAATCTCTTCTCATCAGCTTAAACTTTTAGGATAAGTGGTAATTTTACATGAACCCCATATAAGCATTTAATTAATCTTAATTGGGTGTGCGATGGAACTTTATATTGGATCATGAAGTAAGTGCTTATGACCTATTCATTTGGGGCTACACAAAAAATAATAACATTTATTATACTCACATATACTTAACCTCTCACTTCTTTGGGCCATCCTATGATGATGATAAATGCATGTTTTTATTGAAATTAGAGGCGGTTTACATATGTAAGATGAAATAGACAAGCACTATATATACACTTTCCATGTCAAAAACTCCCTCAATTGAGTAATACAGTAGATATTCAAGAAGATAGTGGCTGCTTTTGCAGATGTGAAACGAGCACCAACCTCAAGTATTCCTCCATAGGGGTGTAAATTTAAACCGAAAAATCGATAAACCGGACCGAACCGGACCGGACCGGTTTTACCGGTTTTGAATCGGTCTGGTCCGGAACCGGTTTTTATAATTCATAAACCGGTTGGAACCGGTCCGGTTCCCGTTTTAAGATTTTTTGGACCGGACCGGACCGAACCGGTTGATAAAAAATAATATTTTATATATAAGTTTTATACAAAATTAAAATTATACAAAATATTTTATAGATATTAATATATAAGTTTTATATATAATGTATAATTATATGTGAAATTTTTATATATAATTATATATCATATATGAAATAATTTCATATCATAATTTATAAAATATAACATAAAATGTTAATTTAAATATGAACATATGTAATTTGTTTGATCATATACTATTAATATAATTATATATAAGATAATGTTATTATAAAATAAAAGTTTAATCTTAAAAATGAAAATATAATTGATCATGTATTATATAGCTATACTACTTATAAAAAAAAATGTATTATATATCTATACTAATATATAATTTATCACTAATACTAATATATACTAATATATAGTTATACTAATATATAAGTTTATAACTTGTACTAATAATCTAATATAGACTATAGTTATAATTATATTAATAGTCTAATATAGATTAATAAAAGTATAATAGCTTTTTTTAAAATAGTTTTTTTTAAACATATTTTTAATGACAAAATGTCAAACTTACATTTAAAAAAAACCGAAAAACTGGACCGGACCGGACTGGAAACCGGTAAAACCGGAAGTACCAGTTTAGGAAGGTAACCGGGGCGTAATCGGTTTTAAAAAATACAAAACCAGTCATACCGGTTCGGTCCAAGATTTTGTCTAAAACCGGACCGGACCGGACCGGTTACACCCCTATTCCTCCATTTACTTTGTTTTCGCCTTACCAAACCTTTTATCCTCTTTTAAATTTTCAATGCCAAGTAATATTTGAAGCTAATTACATAAGAAATTGACCAAAACAGCACGGGTGCTCACGGATAGGGGGTGTCCCTATCTTGCCCTTGAACTCCAGCACCACCCGTGTGGGTGGGTGCCCCATTCTAGACGTCAGGGGGCGGATTGGTCCCCCACGACCGTCTGCCCCACCTTGCCCAACGCCCACCCACAACAAAAAGTAGCCAGAAAAATGCCAAAAAAATCGAAAACCACAACAAATCCACATATCCATCCATAACAAATCGGAAAGCAACAAAAAAGACCCAAAACAACTTAAATAATAACATATATGAGCAAAGAACCACAACCACGCTTCAAGAAGGAGGAGAACAAAAGTGGAGGAGGAAGAGGAGAAGGAGAAGAAGGAGAGGAGGAGGAGGAAGAGGAGAAGAAGAATAGGAGAGTATACTTAGCAAAGAATGGGAGCAATTGTGCCAGCGAGAGGGAGGGAGAGAGGGAGAGAAAGAGAGAGAGAGAGGAGAAGAATAGGAGAGGATACTTGGCAAAGAACGGGAGCAATTGTGCCGGAGAGAGAGAGAGATGTTAGGTTTTAACTTAAACTTAATCTTGAAACAACGTTGTTTTATTAAAAAAAAATATTTTTATTTAATATATAATATATATGTATATATATGAGTTGGGCTGGGTGGACAGGCCAAACCTCGGGCGGGCATGGGTCCGGCCAAACCCAAGCCCCACCCCAAACTCCAAGCTCTGCCCGTACGCCCCCGTCTGAGAATAAGGGCTCCAGCTCCAGCCCAGTGGATGCCGAACAAGGTGGGGTTGGGGCTGGGAGGCAGGTGGTGCCCCACCACCCAACCCTACAAAACAATATCAAACTTACTTAATTACAAGTTAGATTTAACGTTTAGAGCCAATAAATGATGTCTTTTCACACAAATTTCCAAGAATATTACGAAACTATGATGTGGGGAAGTGTCCAATTACAAAGACAAAAAAATAAGAAGGGGGGCCAAATAGGCTTCAAGAATTAATATAAGTTGGTGAAACTTTCTGTCGTTGATTATCAAGAGGACAAAGGAGCGGCCACCCCCATAATGCACAGCCATTTTGAAGAGTTTTTAGACGTACAATGATAGCAAACGTCTACAAAAGGCAAAAGGATAAAGACAAATGTTGTAATTGGAATTGGGCCAACTTTTGTCATGCTTTCTCTTGACTCCATTTGAGAGAAGCTATGATTCTCCATCGCTTCTGTTGATTATAAAGCTCTACATTTATTATAGCTACCAGTACTGGTGGAAGACAGGTTTTTTTTCCTCTTCAAAAGGTAAACTTCATTAATAAAATGTTCTTAGTACAAATGGAATGAAAGAATAAATACATACTAGCTAATAAAAAATTATGAAGCTGGATCTTTATTATTGTGAAAATACAAGAGACAGTGGAACTTTGATCCGGGACATGCTACCATACAGGTGGACGACAGTTCCTGTAAATAACCATGAAATTTGAAGAAGAGATATTTAAAAAATATAATTTATAAACTGACGTGATTAAATATAATATATCAATTTTATAATTTAATATATTTTATTTAATTATATTAATTTATAAGATTATATATATAAAAATTTTATGTGCAGTCATTTTTATACATTATACTAATGTGATTGGCTACATCTATTTTTTAAATATAAAATAACAGTTTTGACTAATTGTATTAGTAAAGTGTATAAAAAATATATAAAAATAATTATATATAGCAGAACTCATACTGCTGGGAAAATTCAAACATTGTATTTGACAACAGCCAGAGGTGTTCTCTTTAAGTTTTTATAAAAAAACAACTTGCAAGAGCATCGCATCCCATTTTCTAAAATAAGTAAATCATTTTAAAAAAATAAGAAACATATATAATTCTTTAAATCTTTATAGACTCCAATAAAATATTATTTTTTATTCTTTCTCAATGTTTTTAATTTTTTATTTATTTTCAGTTTTGAAAAAACATCAATCGTTCCTACATTTACTTTTTACCTCATTCCTTTTGTTATTGCATGATGTGGCGATATAGAAATGATATGCCATATCAAATGAGGCCACGCATGATTTTTTTTTAAAATAAACTAAATATTCTTAAAAATAAATAAATATTTTTATTAAATTTATATTATATAATTCACAAAAATTTTTAAGAAATCAGAAAAAAGGAAACCATGGTAGCCACCACTGGTGGGGTTTTATTTTAAGCTTTCAAAAAATATAAAAATATTTTTTTATTAGAAAACATAATATTTATAGTTTCTTAACTTATTTTTTTAAAATAAAATGACACGTGACATTCTTTGATTGAACCACGTCTCATTTTAGAGCAGTAGAAGTTTTTCAAGTAAAGGATCCGGGTATAAGAGCCTATTCATCCTCATTGAAATCAGTAACTCTTTTGGATATAAAAACTATCTCATATATCTTATTTCATTTCATTATTATAATTTTTTCAAATTTTTATATAAAATATAATAAATAATTTAATTTTTTAAATTATAAAATAATAATATTAAAAAATAATATTTTATTCAATTAATTTAAAACAATCTTATTTCATCTCATTATTAAAACGATGTCTAAGAGATTTCATTCCCAATCTCTAGCAATAGCACCAATCCCTATCCTGCATTGTTGCTTGTCAATTGCAATATGCCGGTCAGTGCCTCCCATACACAACATTCCTTTATATTCTTAAACAAATAACTAAGTTTGGTGCGTAAATTTTAACAAACTATTTATTGTGTGACCCTTTATATTTATAAAAAAAAAGTAAAAAATTAATACTTTTTATGTAAATTGATATGATAATATCAACAGTATATTTGTTACATTAACTATATATTTAATAGAAAATTAATAAATTTGCAAACAAATATATATATTCAATCTTCTATTGTCAACTAATTACTGTCAGTTTGCTAGTTCGAAACCTTCGGCAAAATGCCTTTGAACGCCGCCGAGCTCCTTAGAGCCCGTTTCTCTCTCGTTGCTAACAACAAGAACACAACATCTCGTTGCCAACTTTTTCTTCCACCCTCCATCCATCTGAATGCTCTGTACTTCGGTTAGCTAGTCACATTTTATTTTATTAATTTCTCTCTTTTTAGGCCATTTTTTTTCCATGTTTTTTTCATTGTTGCTCAAATCTACTTCTTACTGTTACACATGCCACACCTCACCGTGACCCTTTCCTCATCTTCTCTCCAATGATCCAAATCCTGACTCCATCTCGCGGTGTGTGGGCCTCATGGACACCACACATCTCTCCCAAATAATCTCTAAAAGCTTAGCTTTCTAACTTCACACCGACCCATGCACCTACCCACCCTGTCCTTTTGGGGAACCATAATGCGAGAACCATGATGCGAGAATAGCAAAAGAAGAGTAAAGAGTTGCGAAAAATAATGACATAATACAAAATTTACGTGATTCAATCATATGTCTACGTATACGGAATTGCAGATTATTTTTATTCAGTAGGAATATGAAGTACACAGTGAACAATACAAGTTTCTCACTCCTCTCAAACTCTCCCTTTCTCTCTAAAGTTTTTCATACATGTCTATGCTTTCTTTGCTATTTAACAACATATATATATGCACGATGCTGTGAAAACCTAAGGCAGTAAGTTTTTCGAATCTTCACTCGAGTGAAACTTGAGCAAACTTTCTATGTGATATTCACTCGAGCTCCAAGTCGAGCAGACTCTCAAGTTGAACTTCGCTTAAGCTTACTGTCAATCGCCTGTTAAGCAAACTTTTTGCCTAGGCTTCGCTCGAGTTTACTATCGAGCAAACTCTTTGTTTAGGCTTCACTTGAGCAATATTTCAAATAAACTCTCGGATTGCCTCAGCTCAAGTATAAAACCATGCTCTAGACTCAACATGCATGCCTCCAGTCACTATTCCAACCTTCTATTCCCAGCCACCACATCCATGCATGTGTACCATACACGCCAATGCTGGCACACATGGCCACCGTGTGTTACTGCACTTCCTCTTCCAAATCAAGCCCTCAACTCTACACTGCCTTCCACACATTCTGTTCATCCTATGTTATGTTTTCTATTTATTTGCTTTTTGTGTAGATGTTTGAAAGTTTGATTTGTCGTTCTTTGTGAGTTTAGCTCAGTCATCACTTTTCGAAATCAGGCAGGTTTCTTTTACTAAGAAATGGTTTTTGTCCATATACACTATAAAATAATGCAAAATGTAACGTATAAATAAAAATCTAGTTGAGTAATGATACTAAATATTGATCTAATTTCATGGTTGTTTATCGTGAAGACCGTTGATGAAGCAATCCATTGATCATCAGAATGTGAAACCTCTATTGCGTGAAGTTTCCACAATAGGAAGAATAGTTATGACTAGATTTTTATTTGTACATTATATCATCTATATTGAGTTTTTGTTGGCATTCTCATCCCCCTTTATTAAAATATTACTTGTATATATTTTTTTTATAAAAAAATATTATAGTTAAAAAAGAATTATATAAAAATAATCTTATAAATTAACTTGATTTGATATAATTTATTAAATTATAAAATAAATTTTATTATAAAATAAAACTATCGGATTAAATCATGTTACTTTATAAAAAAATCATTACTTTTTTTTATTTAGTAATGAAATTATCTTCTTTGGCAAAAAAAAAAACTTAATTGCTGTCGCCAACTTTAAAGAGTGGAGATGGACAGAATATACTGACCAGAAGTAGTTCCACGGTGGCAGTGGCCAGTGGGTCCAATACTCCACTGGCTCCTCTCCTCATTACGGCCAATCCATGGCTTTCCCCCATTGTTTTTCTTTCCTATTAAATCTCATTTAGCTTCAGAGTTCTTTGACTCATTTCTGTTTCTTTCTCTTCAAGAGTCCTCTTGCTCCCCATTCTCTGTTCCTACCAATCTAAACCCACGCGGTTTCTAACCATGATTGCGCCAACGTGTTTGACAAAAAGCGTGAGACAAACATCATTCCTCGGCCGGTTCCTTATAATTACCTATCATTCCTCGGCCGGCTGAAACCCCTACACGGCTGCATGCCCCTTTCCTCTGGCCCCGTCCCTCATACGCTCACTTTTGTTTAAAAAAGAGAGCGCTTTACCGTTTTGTGCTTATTTATCTATAAAACCCTGTTTTACGTTACACCCACCATCGTTAAACACGCTTTTTGCTTCGCCGGTTGACGTCGTGATCCGTGCATTCTTTTTCTGTGGCACCAACGAATCCCAAAAGAATTGTTTTTCCTGTTGTTTGGTTTATTATTTTGATGGGCACGCAAACTTCCTAGCTGTAAAGGCCCACTGTTGCCGACACTGCCCCAGTTGACTGAGTGGGACTCGGTTTCTGTTCTGTTCCTTGTTGGCATCTTTGTTTCCTTTTTTTATTGGAAGAATAATTTCTAGGTCTCCAACCAGAAATGAAGAATTGGACTTGGTAGAGAGAGAGAGAGAGAGAGAGAGAGAGAGGGTCTCTCCTTCCGCTCAGCCATGGCTCCCGCAAGGAAGGTTTCTGAGTTTCTTCGAGAAGGCAATGACTGGTATTCACACTTACAAGCTTACTTCTCATAAGCTTTTGATTGGTAACTATATCTGATAGTTTTCCGTATAGTCTAATTCTTGTTAATCTTCCTTTATTGGGTCCTTGAATTTAGATTTCATAACAGCCTTGTGGCCGAAATCAAGTAACACAACAAGTTATGGCTACAAAAATTTATTACCGGTTTTGTTATACAAGGTCCTTAGAAGAATAGAAAGAAGAAAATACTTGATTTTTTGTGTGATAATTGGTGAATTTCATGGTCTTGGCAGGTTCTGCACTTCTGGATTGCCTAGCGATATTACTGTTGTGGTTGAGGGCGTAAACTTCCATTTGCACAAGGTATACCTACCCCTTTGCTTTTATGGGCGTTTGTAAGAAAATTTATCTTGTTTCCGTTGCATATATTTATGTCTATTGATCGTTTCCTGATTCTCTAACTTCTTTGGTATATCTGCTTAAGTTTTAGTCTTTCTTGCTAATTATTCTACTGAATATAGTGTTCCGACGATTAAATTATTGAATATTGATGCCATTTTAAAAGACACGTTTTTTGTTTCACCTTTATATATATTAGGGAAATTCTGAAAATGGAGAGAAGTTTACGTTCTTGTTAAGGTGGGATTTAAGAATAGTCTCTCTTATACAGCTATCTCTGTTTGAGTTGAAGTTTTACACCACGAGCGACATAATTATTTGAAGCTTTTGTTGAAATTGAATCCTGGGGAGGGCCTTCTAGCTGATTTGTATAAGAACCTGCTTTGTTTGGTTGTGTTGGTTTTGTCATATAATCCCTCCGACTCAATTTCTCATTATTTGGCTCTTATCACTTTTGGGTCTGGGAGTCTCCAGCAGCAATTATGGAATGCGCATCAGTGCATGGCAATAATTATTTCCATCAAAGACCGAATTGATTCGTGTATGTGTGTCGCATCTCTCAGCATAAGTTGCCTTAAAGTGGTCCTGTTATAGTGCTAAGCCTGACTCCACATTTAAAAGAATATTTTCTGAACTTTATATGGTAATTAGGTGGCACATCATATTTTTTTGAAAAATTGGTAAATTATGTATTATAGATTTTAAGGGCTGAGAGTTCACTAGGGGCTGAAAATTCTTAAATTAACTCTTTAAATAAGGTAGAAAAATTAAATTGGAAGTTATTCTATCTTCCTCTATGTTAAAAGTTGCAATCCACTATCCGAAAACTGAGTTCTTTACTTCATTTTCAACCTGCCAAATTTTCATGAAAATCAACTCTTACGAAGTAGCTTGTGTTACATCTCAATTTCTCCTCTATGAGGTCTAGTTTCCATCCTTTGTCTCTTGGAATCCATGTGAGTTCTGGATCTTTTACTTGGACTTAACTTGTAAAAGACTTGGGATAGATAATCAGGTTATGAATTGGGCAACTATGCCATTTGGTTTTCTGCAATGACTATAGTTATTATGCACATTGGAATACTTTTGGTATGGAATCAATTATCCACCCCCCCCCCAAAAAAAAAGAGTCTTGCTTTCATCAATGGGAATGAATGTACTTCCCTTTATTGCTACTGATGTAAACATTGATTTTATAACCGATTTAAGCTTTAAAGTCAGGTTTTTATTAAATAAGACTACTCAAAAATTCACTCAAGACTAGCTCGGTCAAACTCAAGTTTGACTCGGTTTGTTTATTAAATGAACTGTTCGTTATGATTGATTATTATTTTTTTATAAGCAAATAAGAGTTTTATTGATGAGAAATAGGCATAGCTCAAGTACACGGGACATATACAAGAGCAACACCTAGGCATGACTGGCCAGAGATACAAGAAATCATAAACATTTAGACTATTGAAATCTATTACAATCAACCAATGGAGTAAAGTGTTCAAAACGAGAACTCTAAGCTCATCCATTAAACGATACAACTCATATAAAGCTCGGCTAGACTTGTATAAGTTTGGAAAATTTCATGTTTATTATTTACTTATAAAAAAAAATTCATGTTTATTATTTTAATTTTACAACGAGACTATTTGAAGTATTTCAAAAGATAAGAGAAATCAAGTTCCTAATATTTTGTATGTGTTGCTTGAGGTCATATGAATATAATCATTGGCATTTGTATATATAGATAGTTATCAAAATTCTAAATTTGTATATTAAACTTTGTAAATAAAGTTTTAAGATATGATGTAAATAATCTATTTTGTTAAAATTAAGTAGCTCGTGAATAAGCTTGAATTTGCTCAAATAATAATTGAGTTATTTATAAACAGAAAATGTAACTTGTTAATAAGCCCTTGCTCGACTTGTTTGTGAATAAAAATTAAATGAACAAGGCTTGACCACCCACTACACGTATGAACAGCTCATTTAGACTCCTACTTTAAGGCTATAAGCTTTACTCATAAAAAAAAACCTGTTTGAGCTGTAAAATGCTGGAGTAGCTTAGTTCAATCTACTTTACATATACATGTACGTGTGTATACATATTCAGTTTCTTTTTGTTCATGTTTGATGCGTGCACTTGCTTTTATGAGTTTTGGAGTTTTTTTGGGGGTGGGGGGATGAGAGGGAAAGCGCAAAGGACATTCGGATCCATGCAGATTAGTGGTTCACAGTTAGTTGTAGGCAGGATGACTGCTTTGAATTGGCACGTTTTTCCATGAGGTCAATGCAGATTGGTGTCACACAGTTGGTCTGTTAGATCCGTGTTTTCAACAACAGGAAGATCTTGGTTAAGTGATTATGCTCTCTAGATTTAAGTTGTAGAGGTCATTGAAACTTTTACACAAGGGAGCTTCTTGGTGTAATGGTGATACACCCCATTGATTGGCATATTCTATTTCTTTGACATTTTTTTTGCAGTTAGTTTTGTCTTTGTTATTGTATAAAAGTACAATTAAATGTCCTAATCCGTACTGCAGTTGAATCAATATGCTTGATTCTTCATGTGGTCCTTATTCTTCATTTAAAATGTTCTCTTTGTAGCCTATACATTGGTGTTCAGTTGAATTTAGATATGATTATAACAATACGTAATACTCCAGTTTCCTCTCATATCAAAATGTGGGAAGATGGCAAAAATACATGAAGAATCCCAAAGTACCCGTGAGAAGATTTTTACCACAGTGCTGGAAGAATTTCCTGGTGGCCCTGACACTTTCTTGATTGCAGTTAAGTTTTGCTATGGTGTCCGTCTTGAAATGACACCAAGAAACATAGTAATGGTATACTGTGCAGCAGACTATCTTGAAATGACAGATGAGTATGGAGAAGGTAACTTAATATCTAAGTCAGAAAGTTTCTTTCATAAGAATATACTTCGTAACTGGAAAGATTGTATTTTGGCTCTTCAAAGTTCTGAGCCTGTCATGTTAAGGGCTGAAAAGCTCCAGATATTGAGCAAATGTTTTAATGCTCTATCTATGATGGTTTGTACGGATCCTAGTTTGTTTGGATGGCCCATGATGATGTATGGTAGTTTGCAGAGCCCTGGGGGAAGTATCTTATGGAATGGAATAAACACAGGGGCAAGAATTAGAAGCTCAGAATCTGACTGGTGGTTTGAAGACATCTCATATCTTAGTGTTGGTTTGTTTGTGAGACTTATTAAGACAATGGAAGGAAGAGGTATAAGACCTGAAAACCTAGCTGGTGCAGCAATGTACTATGCCAGAAAATACCTACCTGGTCTAGGCCGATGGCAGGGTGGACAAAGTGGCAAAACCAGGACAGTTGCAAGTTTTAGCTTGACACCTGCTGCAGTGGATCAAAAGGATCTATTGGAAAGCATTGAGAAGCTTCTGCCAGCAAAGAAGGGCAAGTCCTTTTGCCGTTTTTTACTGGGACTTCTTCGTGTTACATTGATATTGGGTGTCACTCATACATGCAAGGACTCTTTAGAGAAGAGAATAGGAATGCAATTAGAACTGGCAACTCTTGATGCTCTTCTGATTCCAACTTATTCTGATTCTGATACATTATATAATACTGACTGTGTTGAACGGATCATCCATCATTTTATGTCTTCCGAGTCATTTATAACATCATTTTCTCCATCATCATTTGACCTGGAAACCTCACCATCATCTGGGCCGTTAAGAAAAGTTGCAAAGTTGATAGACAGCTATATTGCAGAGGTTGCTTCTGATGTGAATCTGAAACCAGGAAAGATCCGCTCTATTGCTCAGGCACTCCCAGAATCTTCAAGACCTTTGCATGATGGGCTATACAGAGCACTGGATATATATTTCAAGGTTTGGTTTTACTGGACCAACTATAAAAGTAAAAACTTATCCTAAATTTTGAGGTTTATAACTGCTAATGACATTATGCAGGCGCACCCTTGGCTTTCCGAGAAGGAGAAGGAAGAACTCTGCAATGTCATTGACTACCAGAAATTATCCATTGATGCCTGTGCTCATGCATCCCAAAATGAAAGGCTGCCACTTAGAGTTGTTCTTCAAGTTCTGTTTTTTGAGCAAATGCAGCTAAGAACAGCGCTAGCTGGTTGTCTCCATGTACTGGACAATGAAAGTGCCCCTGCAGATCCTTTGACTGTCCCAGGTGACACGGCGGGCCAGATTGTACAGAGGGATGGTTGGGTAACAGTAGTACGTGAGAACCGGGTTTTAAAGGTTGATATGGAAAGGATGAGGTCTAGAGTCGGGGAACTTGAGGAAGAATTTAGTAAAATAAAGCAAGAGATGAAAAAGGTGACAAAATCACATAGTACCCTTAGTTCTCCTCGTTTGGTTGTGAAGAAAATTGGATGCAAGCTTGTTCCAGGATCCTCGGATGCTCAACCGGATCCTGTTGAAAGCACTGGACCCACTCCAAGACCGTCACTTGAGCAGTTGCGTTTTTCACGCAATTCCAGACACCGGAAAAGCTTCTCATTGTTTTGAAGGCATTAGCAAGGAAGCTGATTATAACTTGTCAAAGAAGAAAAGAAAGGAAGCTGAGATGATGGGATTTTCATACATAGAGGCTCTTTGGTCCCGAATGTGCGAGGGAAAGGGAAGGAAAATGTTAAAATTTGCTTCTGTTTTTTAGCATTTTTTTAACTGATTGAGCATTTTCCTTTTCTTTCCTCCGTTTGAATCTGGCACTATTTTCAAAAGGGCAGTTGAAAAGAGATCCACTCTTGCACCACAGAATTGTTTCTTGAGTGCTTGGCAGTAGACTGTAGAATTGTTTAAAGTTCTCTCACCTTTCATAGGTTAGGGGTTGGCAGGCTCAAAGAATGAACCAGGAAGTCAGGAAGTGAATACTTTGCCATTGAAGATGAAATACTGGTCCCATCTGAAACTTGGACACATAATGTGGATTCCATAGAAGTAAATATACCAAGTCACAGTTATATATGTTATTTTGTCTTTGTTGCATACACATTTACAGCACTGTAAATCAAGTTGTAACTCTGTCAAGCATTGGGAAGATAAGCAAAGGTCCGTGTTTTCATTGTCTAAAGACTCTAAACTTGCAAATGAACCTACTTCTTGTTTACCGTTTGGTGCACCGACAAAAATGATTTTAAAGTGCAGCAGCTGTATGAATATTTTGATACATATAAGAACAAGAGAAGGCTTTTCATAGATTATGGGGACGATGGGCTTCTGATCCATAGGCTTCTTCGTAGAAACTTGAGTTGTTTGCAGGGTTTTAGAATCCTTAGAGAATGAGATATGATGAGAATTTTATAAATAATAATAAGATGATTTATAAATAGTAGTGAGATAGTTTGAGTTAAGTTGTTTTTGATTTTGGATTTTGAAAAATGAGTAAAAAAAATTGAATAAAAAATATTATAAAGTTAAAATATTGTTAGAATATAATTTTTTTAATATAATTTTTATTTTGCGATTTGAAAATATTGAATTATTTTTTATTTTTTATTTGAAAATTTGAAAAAATTGTAACGATTAGTTTAAAAATATTTGTGTTTGAATAATATTTGGAAAGTAAATAAGATGAGATGAGAATTATTTCTAAGCATCCCCTAATCTTTATTGAATTCGGCATCTAAAGTTTTTTTTTTTTTTTTTTTTTATTTATAGACAAACTAACGGATACAAGACACAAGTTTGAAAGGTAGGAGTTTCTTATAGTCTTTTCAAAGTCAACACACATTACAACACAAAAGAAAAATAAAATGGATGATCGGAATCAATAGATTGGCTTCTAAAGTTTTTTCTGAATCAGACTGTCTTTTATTTTCATTTTTTCAGATTAGGGGGAGCTCGTGCTGTCAACTTGCCTCACCTCACCCCAGACGGGAGTGGTTGAGCACCCATTCTATCCAACTTTCTTTTTTCTCAATTTAGTTTGTATTATTTTTTAGGGTTCATTGTAACATCAGTATAGTAGTTTCACTTTTACAAATTGAGAATTAAGTTTTTAAATCTTGTAAAATTATACTCAAACTTTATCTCGCAATAGGCCTATGCCTAATTCAGAGGTTTTTTTTTTTTTTTTTTTAAAAAAAATAATAATTCAGACATTAATTTTGTAAAAGTTGAAAACTTAGGTCTCAATTTCAAGAAACATGAAAATTCAAGTACTAATTTTGCAACTAATTTTTTATTTAGTTATTTTAGTAAAAATCTATTTAGCTACTGCCATTACTCATAAAGGCACACTTCATTTTATAATTGGATGATATTATATGCACTACCATTTCGTATTTTATATCAATATATTCATATGACATTATTTATCAAGTTTTGGATTTATTATTTTAAAAGAAAACTGAACGTAATTTAGTGGTTAAAAAATAGTATCACATCATTCGATTGTAAATATATAATGTAACTCTTTGTTAAAATATTATAGTAAAATTGTTTGTAGGTTTAACACTTTCCTTTTACATAATCCAATGCCATCTAGATGTTTTTTTCTTAGCATTTTGTGTTGATCAAACCATGAATGTAAATGATAATTTTTCTTTTTCTTTTTATGAAATATGCTCCATTGTGGTGGCAGATTTAGGTCCTGTTTGGATTCAAAAAGTGTTCATCTCATCTTATCTAATTATTACGATTTTCTCAAAATTTCACACAAAATATTATAAACAATTCAAAATTTTTAAATCCCAATTCAAATTTTTTAAATCTCAAAACAATAATAATATAAAAAAATAATATTCTAACGATATTTTTTTCAATTTTCATATTTCATCAAAACCACCTCATATCTGAATCCAAACTGGCCCTTAAAGAGCTAATGATGTAGATGGAGATGATCATGATCTTGTGCCATCAATAATGTGTTTAATTTCTACAAAATGGAAAATTGCTTGTATCATGTAAAAATGCCCAAGACTTGTTGTCATTTGTGTTTGTTGTACTAATTTAAGAAGAAAAATGTTTTAGCCACAAAGAGATTTTATAAAAATAAATTCACAAACGAACGTGACTAAATATAATATGTTAGATTGTAAAATTATTTTTATTATAAAATAGATCTAATATATCATATAAAATTATATTAATTTGTAAATTTATTTTTATAAAATATTTGTGTCTACTACTTTTGAAATTTGACTACAATCAAACAACTGTTTTTTGAACCCTTTTTTATAAAAGATAAGTTAAAAAGGGCAGATGCATTTCAACTGTCGCTTTGGCCGAGTGGTTAAGGCGTGTGCCTGCTAAGTACATGGGGTTTCCCCGCGAGAGTTCGAATCTCTCAGGCGACGGTTTGGTGGATTTTCCACTTTTTCCTTTTCCCTAATTTACTAAGGATATGTTTGGAAAAAGTGTTTTACTTAAAATTTTCATCTTCATCTCATCTCATCTCTACACTTTTTCAAATCTCCATACAAAATATAATAAATAATTCAACTTTTTCAAATTTCAATATAACTTTTTCAAATTCCAATTCAACTTTTTCAAATCTCAAAATTAAAAAATAATATTTTAAACTTTAAAATAAAACATAAAATTCTCATCTCACCCCAAGCATAACCTAAGATCTCGTTGGACTTACCAGTTTCAGCTCACTGGACTCGGCCCCATTCAATCATAACCCATCCGCCTCTACTTCGCTTTCAAAATCCTCGACAAAACCTTATTAGAATTTTCATTGGAAATTCAACCTTCAGCTCCCTGGACTCGACCCCATCCAATAGCCATTCATTCGCCTTGGCCTCCGTACAAAACCTTGACAAAACCTCCGTCTCTCTCAGACCTCTTTCGAACATTTTTCCGCCCGCCGGCATTTTTGACTTGTAGTTTTTTGTACGCGGCCACGACAACATGTCGCTCTGTTCTCCGAGCTTCAACCTCGCGCATGTTTGCACCTTGTGGGACGACACCACAGCCAATCCAACGCCGCAATGCCGGATTTTGGGATGCTCGCTGAATCCTAGTCTCGATTCCACGAGTCATCGACCAAAGATGGTGGCTTTCCGCATTCGAGAACTTTATTATCCGGCCCAGAACCGCGGGTTGGGGCTTCGATGCGTCGGGTCGGAGTCCGTGGCGAAGGGGATCACGGGGTCGGAAGAGGGACAAACTGGTGATTTGAAGGAGGAATTCAGGGCGGGGGGTGATTATGAGGCAAATATTGATGGTGGCGGAGGAGATGGTAGTGGTGGTGGAGATTCGTTTGGAAATGGTGGTGATGGAGAAGACGGCCGCGGTGGTGGCGATAACGACGAGGAGAAGGAGTTCGGGTCTATATTGAAGTTTGAGGAGGTGATGAAGGAGACGAAGGCTCGAGGGGTTGAGCTTCCTTCGGATATGTTGGAGGCCGCCAAGACGACTGGAATTCGGCAACTGCTTCTTGAGCGGTATTTGGATTTGCAGGTGCATGTGCGATTTAAAGAAAGATTGGGATCTTGATGTGTTTTAAGGCTCTATGATAAAGATTTGTGGATTGAATTGAAAAAAACAATACGTAGATTGAATCCAGATTTTCGATTTTTCAATTTAAAGCTGAATAACTAATATTTGATGTATGTTCATTTTCATGTTTCCAGGGGTCTGCTTGGCCACTGGGCCTTTTGATGAGGTACTGCTCTATGCTTCGTAACCGAATGCTGGCTGATCCTTCGTTTCTTTTCAAAGTTGGGACAGAGGTTTGTCTCGGGTGGATTTTTTTAATTACTATTTGATGATGTACTGTCTATGTTTCGTGACTGAATGCTGGGTGATCCTTCTTTTCTTTTCAAAGTTGCGACAGAGGTTTCTTTCGGTGGATGTTGTTTTAATTCAAATCAGCAGAATTAAATAATCCTTATAGTTTGTAAAATTGTTTATGCATTAACCCACATTAGAACATTAATTAGTCAGTTGGTGTGTCATCTCGAGCAGTTCTGTGGTCTGATTCTGTTTTTGTGGCATGTGCATACCAGTGCTTGATTGGTTTTAAGGCTGTAAGCATTTTAGATTGAATTAGTGCATATTTTAGGGTCTTGGAGTTGTTTTCAAGTTTATTGTGTTAATGCAATTAAGAAATTCTTATTGTTGATCTGGTGTAATGCAGATAGTCATAGATTCCTGTTGTGCAACATTTGCGGAGGTTCAGAAAAGAGGGAAGGATTTTTGGTCTGAGTTTGAGTTGTATGCTGCAGATCTTTTAGTTGGTGTGGTTGTGGATATTGCTTTGGTTGGTTTGTTAGCACCTTATGTTCGATTTGGCAAGCCATCCACATCGAGAGGTTTATTTGGACGCATACAACATGCTTGTGATGCTCTTCCTAGCAGGTTATATTGCATACTGGCACTGTGAAGTTTTCCATTTTATGAGATCCAGCTAAAGTTTAATTCTCTAGTATTATTCTGGACCTGTATGTTATATGTACAGTATACTTATTTCTTTGGCCCTATTCTCCTTGCTGCTGTGGGTGGGATAAGTTTATATACTAGATCAGTGATTGTTTAGTAGATATAAAGTGCAACCAGTTTAGTTTGCTTTGGTTCATATCTTTTATTGAAGGCTTGGGGCAAAAAATTTGGATGGGTGACAGCTGGGGAATTTATTAACAGAAAGAAAGCACGGTAGTTTGGCTGAAAAAGAAATCATAGGTACCACCACCCCAGGCAGAGTTTGTGAGCTGTGTAGGCTACCATTTCGTGTAATTGCTGTTTAGAAGCTAAGGTGTGGAGTTTATGGGAGAGAGATGATAATAGATAGAAAGCTACTACAATATACTCTAAAGCATAAGTTAAGAAGGAGAGTAGTGTTTTGCACATTCAAGTAGTGAACTGGATGGACTCGTAATAGAGCACTGTCCAAGGACTTAAGATTTTGTCATAACTACTAATTAAAAAACAATTGTTGTCATAACTAAAATGGTTAAATTCTGGATGCACTTTCCTCTCTGCTTCGTTATAATGTGGAAGATCTTATGTTATGGGTTGAAATCAGGAAAAAAAAACAAAGCTTGAGAGATGGAATCTAATCGACCAACCATGGGACCCACAGAGGCCATGTGGGGGGCCCTCTAAAATATATATCTTTGTGTCTCTTTTGGAGAAAGTTTTGAAATTGCAGTATTTCTCATTGCCCTTCTTGCATGAAGTTCAGATGATTGTGAGTGCTTCACTCATGGAAAAACTTTCCCCTAATGCAGTGTTTTTGAAGCGGAAAGGCCAGGTTGTAGCTTCTCGGCAAAGCAGCGGATTGCCACATACTTCTATAAGGTATCATTTGTAAAATGAGCTTTTTGAATAACTGGAAACTATTTAGTTGCCTTCTGGACTACTTATAAAAAACAAATTAGTTGCCTTCTGGACTATAATCTAAAGATGGGGGTTTGAGTTGTTGGCTTCCATTGTGATATCTCCTCGGCAAAACGTATTACTATTATCTTCTATCCCTGATAATATAGTTTGCATATTCTGGATACAGGGTGTATTATATGGATCAGTTGGATTTGGATGTGGTCTCATTGGCCAAGGCATTGCAAATATGATCATGAATGCCAAACGGTATGCTTTTATCAGGATAACTCCTGTATCTTTTTCTGATTCTTTGTCATACCTCAAACTTTGTTGCTTGGTCTACGCTCTATATGAATATGTCGTTACAATACTATGATTTTATGTATCAATAGAAATGTGATAAGAAAGGAGTGATTGGGCTTTATCTTCTCCCATCTAAAATTTAAGCAATTATTTCAAAATACTTCCTATATTGATGAGACTCTCTCTCTCTCTCACTCTCTCTAAGATTTCATGTCAATATCTGGCATGAGCAAGCGATCCGTAAACTGCACTTGCATGATGCGGATATTTCTCACCGAGTTTGCTCTTGATTGTCTCTGTAGTTTCTTACACACACAAATGCCACAGCAGTGCTTTCTTTACTACAGCTCACACTGGCTTTTAGAGATTTTTCCTCTTCCATTATGCACGGCAGATGTTGCCTCCTCAGAGAAGAAATAGAAAAGGGATATGCACCTAGATTTGAAATTAGATGAATTGCTGTCCCAAAATCTGGAAGCTAGTTTTGTTTACCCCTAAGGTTCCTTATTACCAGAATAAGACAAGCCTGTACAAAAGTAGAAGAAGAATGTTTTCAACATGCTTGAAAGCTCAGTTTAACCAATATTTGTAAGACTGGAAACCTTTCTTGGTGACATCTGGAAGATGGTCCAAGAAGTCGACCAATTCCTAAACCCGGCTACTAGGTCACCAAGGAGATCACATTTTAGATTATATCAAAAAAATTAATTACATATGAAACCATGTCAGTTTGTAGGTTTACTTTTGTGGGATATCTTTGTGCCTGTAGCACTTCTCAAATCTTGTTCATACAATTTGTTCAAACAGTTGTAGATAGACAAAAAACTATTGACCATAGATCAATATAATTTGAAGTGTTAAAAAATACAAGATGCCAAATGTATTATCCGCTTCCACCATTCATACTTCTTCCCACAGAGAAAGTTCATTTGAAAGATATGAATACAACATTTCCCCAAGTGTGTATATGTTTAGAGAAGTGCTACCAAGTATAAAGAGATCCTGCAAAAACAAACCCACAAACTGACATGACTTAATATGATACATTAGATCTACTTTACGATAAAAGTAGCTTTAGAATCTAATGTGCTAAATTAAGCCACGCTAGTTTGTGGATTTACTTTTGTAGGATCTCTTTGTGGCTAAAGAATTTCTCTTAAGATTTTTACTTTGGGGATTTATTGCAACAATGAAAGTTCTAAGCTCTTCCTTTTTCTAGTTTCTATTACACCCAAGCTGCTTCGGTGTTTAATCTAATGAATACGTGTAGGCTATTAATTTCACTGCCTTTTACCCTCGTTCTTTGAAGGAAGTAATAACTTTCCACCTTAATTGTATGCCTGATCAGGAGTTTAAAGAAATCAGAAGAGGACATACCCGTGCCGCCTCTTGTGAAAAGTGCTGCTCTTTGGGGTAAGTTTTTCATTTTTTTCATATTCCAATATTTTGTATTATATTTTTGTCCTAACATGACCAAGCTACAGACTGCCATGTCCAATGGTCTATGTGCTTCTGTGAATGGCTTTCTGTTTTAGTTAGTTGCTCCAAGTATGAAATCATGGTGTTAGGTGTTTTCCATGAGGATGTTCTTTGTTCTTTTTGGCTTTTGCCATCAATCTATATTTATACCCAAAGAGAGCGTAGATACAGTCATCATCTCATCTTCTGAAGCTGTATTATTGTTATAATCTCTTTATTATAATATTTCAAATCTAAATATATGCACTTTTGGCATTATGTTAGGTGTGCTCCTCAACTTATAAAAATGACTTGTCATGTATTTTATAGCAAAACACTTTTAAGTGTTACCCCATTTTTGGAGGAGAATATACTTCTTCTGGAATAGCTTATAGCTTGCTCTCTTTTTCAGGTGTGTTTCTTGCTGTGTCTTCCAACACTCGCTATCAAATCATAAATGGACTGGAGCGTCTGGTTGAAGCATCATCTTTGGCGAAGCAGGTTCCACCCATTGCGATGGCTTTCACCGTAGGCGTGAGATTTGCCAACAATATTTATGGTGGTATGCAGTTTGTAGATTGGGCTAAATTGAGTGGGGTTCAATAGCTCTGCCTGAATCATCTAGATTGCATAAAATGCTTTAGAATTTTAAAATATTAAGGGCAGGTTCTTCAAGTTTTGCCATTAGTTCTGACTCGAAGCTTTCTATTTTAGTTTGGCTTCCTATCTTACAAGGATGATAAGTTATGCTTAAATCATCAAGCAATAAATCAAGCTCTTTTATTTATTTTTTTGTGGCCTTCTTTATTACTTTGTTTTCACCTTTTTCTGTTATAATAATCAATCCTACCAATAGGATCTGAGGCTATAAATTTTTGCCGAACTGTGTGAATGGGCTGAAACTAGTCAGGAATTTGTCTGAATTATGATAGTTAACCGTGCTCCAGCCTGCTGCATGTATTGTGAGCCTGTGACCCTGTATATCAATTAAATCACTTGAAAATTTGGAATAAGAGCTGCAAGTATCAAGCTATCTTGGAGCACCTTTTTTTTGGTCAGAATAACAAGCACATTAAACCAAAAAAAACTAAAAAGCTAAATATGATTCTGCGCTTTAAAAGCAAGTCTCTCTCTCTCTCTCTCTCTCTCTCTCTCTCTCTCTCTCTCTCTCTGAAATTAATTAAAAAGTGGGTATCTCCGTGCTGATTAGCAATGCCTGTCCCTGGCATAACATTCACCTTGAATTGGCATGCCAGGAGGCCCACAACTGCCATGATAGTATGTCGTTACCACTCTGCAACCACAATGCCCTACATGATGCCAAAAGCCATTTCAGATTGCGAATAGCAACAACACCAAGTATTGGAGTTCATGAAAGAAACGCAAGCATAGTTTGTCTGTTGCCATCACCTTAAGTGCCAACAGAACCACCACTAACAACACAGTCAGTCAGCCACAGAAGAACAGCCTCACTCGCCATCATTTACAAAATCAACACAACCATTTACTACTGCTCAATTGGTAAACAAATGACCCATGGGGTAAGTGACCCGTTGAATCTGCTTAATGTTTTTTTTTTTTAATAACATAATCTGCTTAATGTTTTAATCTCAAAATTTTTTTATTAAACTAAGCTAAAAAATTGACGGGAATATATACTCACTTTTGTTGTAAAGTAAATCTAACTTATCATATAAAGTCACGTCAACTTGAAAATTTTTATTTAAAATCTATTTATGATTGCAACACTCTTCGTGAGATAATGATTGGATAATAATACTTATATTATTCAAACTTTTAAGATAAAAGGGAATGTAGTTAGGAAAAGAGAAATGAAAAACTTCTTAAAAATAATTGAGAGTCGATTAAGGCCTCGTTTGTTTTTATAGATGAGATGAAATAAAAGTTGAATAAAATATTATCATAATATTTTTTTTAATATTATTTTTGTTTTAGGATTTAAAAAAATTAAATTATTGATTATATTTTATATAAAAATTTTAAAAAATTATAATGATTAGATAAGATGAAATAAGATAAAATTTTTTTTGTAAAAATGAAGTAGGCTTAAGAGGCGAAGCCATTTAATAATAGTAAAAGTAAATGACAAAAAGACAGTAAAAGAAATAGATGGAAAAGGAAAATGAACGGCAATTGGAATTTTAAGCGTGGTAAATAAAAGTCGTCTCCGTGCTCTTTGTGACGACTTTTCCAATTAAAATTTCAACAGTCCAACTTTCTCTCTCTGTGTTCAAAGGCATTTCGGTTTCGAATTAGAGGAGCTGATCTTCTCGACCATTGCCCCTTCTGTTATTGTCGCAGCCTTGGATCCGAACCAGCGAGGATCTAGGATTGGGAACTCTTCAGGAGGGTCTCTCTCTCTCTCTCTCTCTCTCTCTCACACACACACACACACTCCCTCCGTGTCTCGCTCGGTGTATGTGTGTGCACGTGCGAGGCTTGATCTGAGTGGCGATGGCGTTGTCGGGCATGCGAGGGCTCTCCGTATTCATCAGCGACGTCCGCAATTGCCAGAACAAAGACCAGGAGCGCCTCCGCGTCGACAAGGAGCTCGGAAACATCCGTACTCGCTTCAAGAACGAGAAGGTTAGGGTCTATGCCGCCTATGCGTACTCACTTTTGTGTTTCTACTTGTGCATTCCAATATTTTGCCCCTTCTTTTCTTAGAATTTTTCGTATGCTTTGTTTAGTTGCCCGTTATTTTCGCTTATTAGGTCAGGATTCTGGGCTATTTGCGTGTCTGGTTACCTGAAAATGTTAGAAACGAAAGGAATTTTGACTCTTGGGACATTTATGAGCAAGCTTTTCACTCAGATAAACATCATTCAACTACATGGCGACATGGCGTAGTTAGAAGGAATTTCTATTTTTTTTTTCCCTTCAGGAAAGGAAAATTTAAATTTCTATTCTAATTTACTTCCTTGAATTAGTGAGCGGCTGAACATTCATAGCTTCTTGATAGTACCTTCTCTAGTATTTTGAAAGGGATTTGCTGGCATCAGCCGTTAGAGAGCCGTTTGCTTTCCAGGCTAATTCCAACCGTCTTTGGGATGGCTTTCTATTACGAGAGGCAATAGGGACTTAGTTCCACACTCAGAAATGATCGGTAATATGCTCTCATATTATTAGCTAATTAGGACTTGTTTAGTGCTAGCATTTAATTTTGTACACGAGGATTTCAAAAGATAAGCATGATACTGCGACATGCATTTTCTTTTCGCTAGCAATGAGATGGCAAGATTGGCATATATAGTGTGATGTTGAGATGTACTTGAACTGTGTATGCTGTCCATTGATCTCATAATATTAGATCTGTTACGGCACTCATCGAAAAGAAAAACAGAAAGATCAGTTCTGGTATGGTAAAGAAATCAAATAAGAAGGGCAAATACTTCCTAGTGTGTAGGAGTTTGCTGTTTAGGAACATGTGTGGTCAGCATTGCAACTGCGTCTTGACTTTTGATTCAATTGATGTGGGAAGATAGATACTGCGTATGATTGCTTAGGCTAATTTATGGGAGCTGGGTTCTCTCCTCACCAAGTGGCTAAGTAATTGGGCTAGGTAGATTTTATTTATATATACCATAGACATTCTTAAGACTGATGATCTTGTTTTGAAGGGTCCACATTGAATGAGCTGATAATTTAGGACTTTCATGGATGCTACTTGAGGGATTAAGCATGAATAAATTTTTATCTTCACGTCCTTAAAGATTTTAGTATAACTAAACTACCTTGGTTAAGCCCAAGAAATCTGTTCTTGCTTTTTGCTTAAGGCTTCCCTGTGATTTCGTATTTAACATTAGTGATTAAAGCATATGGAGTTTATTTATTTTTATGGCTTTTCCTGTGGATTTTAATGGATTGAGTGTAAAAATTGATAATTTTTGTTTTTTTTTGTGGGGGGGGGGGGGGGGGGGGGGGATCTGTATGGGCCAAAAAGATGGGATATATCACAAAACTGGTATGTGGTGGAAATGTAATATTTTCATATTTCTTGTCCTGTTGTTGTTGTTTCAGTAATATTCTGGACGGAGATGTGAGGTTTGGATGAAATGAAAATAAGACTCCAGGCAATGAGATGCTAAGATGTTGAATATCCTCAACATCCTAGGAGGAGGTGACTTGTCCACCTCTAGATCCACTGTCAAATTATGATTATCAGCTGCAGTCAATTTTAGAAGTTTTGTAAAGTTCCTCTCCATTTAAAATTTTATAGAGACCCCTTCGAACCTTCTTAAATCTCTTAGACCTCATTTGGTTTCACAGATGTCTCAATCTCATCCCATCCCATCCCATCTCATCTCATCTCATCTCATCTTATCCCATCTCAACATCCAAACTCCATTCAAATACAAACACTTTTCAATTTTAAATTTTCAAAATTTCAACTTTTTCATCTAATCATTACAACTTTCTCAAACTTCCAAACAAAACACAAAATACAGTTCAACTTTTTCAAATATCAAAACAAAAATAATATTAAAAAGTTATATTCTAACAATATTTTAATTTTATAATATTTGTATTCAACTTTTTCTCTCTCATTTCCAAAAAATTCATAAAACAACTTAACTCAACCATTTTACTATTATTCACAAATTATCTCATTGTTATTTACAAATTTCTCATCTTCTCTCATCTATGTAACCAAACGAGGCCTTAGTTGTGGGATTAATGTTTTAGTGTGTGGTAAGGTCACTAGCCAAGTGATTGAACTAATGGCCAAATATGTGTCATTACATCAATCATTAGGATTTAGTCATGAAAGAAAAATGTCTACCTATAGCAAATGCACTGTTGGACTGCAAATTTTCACAGCCCCTTGGATCATATTATTTTGAGGAAATAATATTTGGTCAAAAGAGGTGTGCTTGAATATCAACATTGGGTGGTGTTTTTTTTTTCTTCCTTTGGTCCTTGGACCTAATGGGATCTGCTCCCATAGGTCTATGGGGGAGGAAGTTCTCAGGTTTAATCTTGTAAGGGTGTGTGTTACTCCTAGAAGGAAAAAATTCATTTTTGTGCAATTGAATTGGATTGGGTTCCCTTAAAGACTATTGCATCGTGCTTGCCATCTTTTTGTTTAGTTTTTTGTATGTTTTTCGTTTATCTGGGATTAGTCGGGATGCTGTTCTTGGACACCCGGTGCCAATAAAAAAAAATGTTTATTTTTATTTTTATTTTTATAAGTATATTGCCAATGCTTTCATTAGGGGAAAGTAAACTTCATACTCCATTCTTATCACCAATGAATGCCTAGCAGCAAGATAAGGTCTAGAGAGTTGGTCTACTATGCAAAATTGATTTGGAAAAAGTATATGGTTATGTCAACTGAGAGTTTTTGTTGTACATGCTAAGGTGTGGTTTCGAGGAGAAGTGGATAGCTTATTGTGTCTCCACGGTGAACCTCTCAATCATTTTAAAGGACTCCTTTATCTCCTCTTGTAACACCCCCACCTCTTAGGTATAGGAATGCTATAAAAACATGAACATTCAGCATGTACTATGCATTATTCATTAACTTGTCTTTCACTTGCATTATGGCCAATGTTCTTTACTTTTGTGCACCAGTCCCACTACCTATGACCTCAATAGGAACTTCTTAACTTGCTCACTTCAATCCCACTGCCTGTAATTACAAGGGGAACAACTTAACTTGCTCATTTTTTTCTCCCAATGCTTGTAACTACTAGGGGAATCGCTTAACATGTCCATAACTTTCTTTAGTCTCACTACTTGTGATCACAAGGGCAATCGCTTAACGTCCCATAACATATCTTGGTGGACCACACATTTACCCGTGACTTTGTGTGGTTTGCACATCCACCTATAACTTTACAATGGGCCATTCAATTAAAGCTTCATTCATGACTAGTCTTTTATCGTTTTTTCGTAACATATGCAATAACATGTGAGCTAATATGACATTCGTAGTAGACATGTACATTAGATTGCATATCTCATATTATGGTATTAATCTTAAACTTGCACTATATAAACTCAAACATGATGTAAAAAGTATTTTTAATATCATATTATAACATTCATATCATGGCATTTGCAAATCATCATCTCAGGACATACATAAATTACTTTCATCATAGCGTAGGTACATAAAAATGGGCTTTGAATGAAGGGTTTTACATAACATAATAATTTAAACAGCATTTTTCAAGCAATAACCAAATTTTTACCACACACATAAGGGTATGATCATGCTACTTACCTTTTTGTTTTGAATAGCAATTAACACGCTGATTATCACAAATTTCAATTTTCAATTGATTGTATGCTATCTGGGCCTTCTTTATTTTTTATTTTTTTTATAATTATAAGAAGTTTTATAAAGACAAGTAAATAGGCATAGCCCAAGTATACATGAAGTATACAAGCAAAAACACCTAAATACAAGCTAGGAATTAGGAGCTAGAAAAAGCTAAAAGAAAATCATGGAGATTATCCCCATACAGTACAAGAACATTCGCCCAAAGACATACAGTTCGAAAGAAAAACACTCTGAATTCTCCCAACGAACGTTCTCTATCATCAAAACACTGCCCATTCCTTTCCAACCATAAGCACCACATCAAGCATAGAGGAATCATCTTCAAAATAGCAACAATGCGATGACTACCCATAAACCCTTTCCAGCAATGCGAGGAATCATCTTCTTGATTGTAATGCTGCTCCATTTCCAATGACGTGTCTAGGCCTTTTGTTAGGCCAATGCCATGTGGGAGGGGTTATTATTGAGAAGATGGAACAAATATTGGTGGGGTGGAAGAGGTTTTTGTCGAAGGGTAGTAGAATTATCCTAATAAAAAGGTTCTTTTGTCAAATTTGCCCACATATTTTTATGTCACTTTCCTCTCTTGTATTTGACATTGCGAATTGCAGTGAAAGCGACTGTCTTCGCTTGGGTGCCGACATCAAGGAAAATCCTCACACTGGATAGTTTAAGGAAGTGATAGGTTAAAGCGATAAATTGATTATGTATGTGTAAGAAGAATGAGGAAACAATGGACCAACTTGCTATTACCTTGTGATGTAGCTAGTGCCCTATGGAAAATTATTTTTAGCCCTTTTGGGTTGGATTGGGTCATGCCTCAATGGGTGGTGAATCTTCTTTAAGTGTTGGAAAGGACATTTTTGCAGCCAACATAGTAAAAATTTAGGGAAAATGACCTTGATTTGCATAATGTGGCACATCAGGCTGCCAACAATGGAGCAAAGTTTCTAGGATTGTGAGAAGACCGAGGTGGAGCTTAAGGATTTCTTTTTTTAGATCCCCTTTTCATTTTTTTATTTATAAGAGATAAATTTTATTAATATGAATGAAATAGGCATGGCTCATTTACACAGGAAGTAAACAAAAGAATACCTAAATACATTTTAAGAGCTATGAACTAAAGACAAGAAATCATGAATATTATCTCCGTTTAATACAATAGCGGAAAACCAAAACAATAAAGTATGTAGAAAAAAGTTCTTCAACTCCAGCATTGTGCGTTCCTTGTCTTCAAAACAGCGCGCATTCCTTTTCATCCAAATACACCACATGATACATAACGGGATCATCTTCCAAATTGCTGCCACTTGATGACAGCCTGCAATTTCCTCCAACAGCCCATCAAATCCACCACCCTCATAGGCATTAGTCAAGCAACACCAACCCTTCGAAAGATCTCATCCCACAACACCCTAGTTACGTCACAGTATAGTAAGAGATGACCCACCAATTCTCCATTTTTTTTACACGTAGCACCAATCCATCACTGCACATCCTCTCTTTCTCAAGTTGTATGTGGTCAAGAT
The DNA here is from genome assembly GCA_029856935.1 of Cyclocarya paliurus. Taxonomy (NCBI): domain Eukaryota; kingdom Viridiplantae; phylum Streptophyta; class Magnoliopsida; order Fagales; family Juglandaceae; genus Cyclocarya; species Cyclocarya paliurus. Next base: position 5,851,833 of record CM056956.1, read on the forward strand.
CTTCCCAAGAGTGGCATTCTAAACAAAAAAAAAAACAACTTTAGAGGGCAAACGAGATCTCCAAATGTTCTTCCAAGGAAATGGAGTATGATCCTGTGTTGTCAAAAGGTTGTAATATGCCTTAACTGTACATTTCTTGTGATCCTTAGACCTCCACTTCAAGCTATCATGGTGTGCCATAGTAGTCCCCAAGGAATGTAATAGGCTGAAAAAGTCTGAAATCAAAGATAATTCCCAATCATGAAAATCCCTATTAAACAGAATATTCTATTGATGCGAACCATGATGAAATAACCGCGCATCCGCCACTGAAGCCTCCCTATTAGTTGCAATACGATATAAAGCCGGAAAAACCTTTCCAATGCATGATTTGCACACCACACATCCCGCCAAAAATTGATTCGGTTGCCCTCACCGGCTACAAAGCGAATATGATTTTCAAAGCATGACTACCCCTTCCTTATAAACTTCCATAAACTCACTCCATACCCCCCTCTCACTTCCTTGGAACACCATCCACCCCAAGCAACACCATATCTAGCATCTATGATTTCCTTCCACAATGATCCCCCCTCCAAGTGATATCTCCAAAGCCATTTCCCCAATAGTGCTTTATTACAGGTTCTCAAGTTGCACACTCCCAACCCTCCATTCACAACTGGGGCACATACTGCCTTCCAACTGACTAGATGAAATTTCTTCTACTCCCTTATGCCTCCCCATAAGAACGCCCTAAAAAGTTTCTCAATTTTATTCACCACCCCTGCAGGCATAAGAAAAAGAGATAAGAAATAAGTGAGGAGGTTAGTGAGGGTGCTCTTGATAAGAGTGAGACGACCCCCTTTTGATAAATACCGCATTTTCCATCCAGCCAACCTTTTCTCAATTTTCTCCACCACCCCATCCCAGATCCCCTTATCATTGGATGATGTCATACTTGCGATAGCTTTTTTTACTCATTAATCAATATATCTTATAACAAAATGTTCACCATATTATGTTGTTTATTATATCCTTTTTCCTATAGTGCCCTTGTCAACTTGTTGCTGCCTATTTCACAAAATATTGAAAATATTTAATTTATACAATTGAGTTATTGATGGTATGGTTTTCTAATTTTTTTCAACAGGGTTTATCACCATATGAGAAGAAGAAATATGTTTGGAAAATGCTCTACATTTACATGTTGGGTTATGATGTGGATTTTGGTCACATGGAAGCTGTTTCTCTAATATCTGCACCAAAATATCCAGAAAAGCAGGTAACTTGATCTTTTGACTTTATTGTTTTAATGACATGAACTCATCAGTTCTCTGTACATGTTAATTGTTTCTCATATAAGTTGAATAAATTAAATTCTTTTTATAGGTATGTTGAGTAAATTAAATTAAAGTAGCACCTTGGTTTTAGGCTACCTATTCTTAGAACTATTTATACATACATGAACATGCCAAAATGATGAAGACTTGGTAAAACCCCAGGTCCAAATTTAATTGCAGAAGATAATGCATATTTAGTTTTGGTATCTTCATGGCTTTCTTGTATTATTTGACTTATGGTCTTCAGAAAGCATCTTTCTCGTCTCATATATGGTTTAATATTCCATGCTAGTAATATATTACCTTGTCCTATATGTTCCAAAATAACTTCATTCTCATCTGTATTGTTGCTTTTTTATTATGCTAAAAATGGTTGCAGGTTGGGTACATTGTGACGTCAAGTTTGCTAAATGAGAACCATGATTTTTTAAGACTGGCGATAAACACTGTGCGCAATGATATTATTGGTCGCAATGAGACTTTCCAGTGTTTGGCATTGACTATGGTATGTGAGTAGGTATTTTCTATTTGCTATTTGAAATGTTTAAAATTTTAAGAGCTTGCTATTAAGCTATTTGCTTTAAATTATCTGTGATTATGTTAATCTATCCTCGTTTATTTGCCAAAAGTACCACCTGTTTTACTTTATGAAGATTCTTATGGAATTACTTGAACTGTAGTGCGTATCTTGATGCACATTTATCATTAGTAGATGAAGGATGTCATGCTTGATGCTTTAAACTCATTGATACTCTTTTCTGTGGAGATTTTTTCTTGCATTATTCCAAGAAACTCTGTGTCCAATCTGTTTTTTTTTCTTTTTCTTTTTTTTCTTTTTAATGATGTGGAACCTCACCAAGGCTGCCCTTTGGACCCACCTCTAGGGAGTAAACCTGGGATATATTACCCCATCAGTTAGAACAGTGAGTCAGATGATCCATCATCCAGGCAAATGTAGTGCATGATCAAACACTAAATGTCAGTCTACAACTCATCCCAAGCCCTTACTTTGAACACTAGGCTACACCCTAATGGGTTTGCTCTGATACCCCATATGATAAGAATAAGGGTAGGTGGTGTATGAGATCCCACATTGTTTGGGAAGGTGTAACACTCCCTTCCCGTAGGTTAGGAATGTCACGTACATATGTAATTGAAGCCAGGTAAGAGACTTGCATAAATTTTTCACAATTAAACATTGCTCATTTCAAAGGAAAACTTAAGTCAAACCATTGTCTAAAGCTTAGTCATCCTAGTTTCCAAACTAACTGAAGCAGAAAAGACAGTAATAAAATCACTAAGTTCATAGTCTGCTCCTTCTAAGCCTAGCCTGCCTGCCCGTATTGATCATCATCACCTGGGTGGTGAAAAACATGAAAGAAAACTAAAATGAGTCAAAGACTCAGTAAGAAGTCCATCACAACGTAAACATAATAAGCATAAGGCTTTTATGAAATTTTCATGCTGAGAGCTTAAAATCATGACTCATCATACTGATGTTTATTCTATGCATAACTTGTCTTGATTTATCTGAATTAACTAACTGATTAATTTGGCCCACACGTTTAACCCTATGTGCAAGATTGTGTACTGGCTCCACATCCAAGGGGAGTCGCTGAGTAGTATTCTGGCATATTACGGTGGACCACACTAGAGTCCATAGCTTGCACGTCCACCCTGAATACTGAACTGAATGGCCATCTGATTAACTGATATGATTAAACTGATCTGATCTTATCGTGTACTTTGACTTAAGATAGCTTGTATGTCTTATGCAACATGAAATGCATGATATACATACTGATATAAATAACTGTAAATTTCTAAATCTGAACATGATGCTGAAGGACATGGTCGTGCTGTGCTTGGTGACATGCTTGCATATGACATGAGTGGTACATATATAGTGGTTGTCAATGAACTGGCTTGAATAATACTTATACATAAGCTGAACTGTGATGTCCCTAATTTATGATCAAATTATTTACCTCTTAGTACTGCTTCCTGAATCTCATTTCGTAATTTGTCACCTATACAAAGTATTGTAAGTCACTAAATCTGTCTAGGAAACGTGTCCTAATATTCCACTTGACTAAAATCATATCGTATAACATAATCAAATAAATATTTTGTTTATCACGAGAATCAATGAATACTGATATACTAATAACTTATTATAATTTAGTAGAATACTTGGGATATATTCAATTCGATTACAATAAGTCATGAAAACCTCAATTCTTAAAATAGGTTTCCTTTCTTAACATAATTATTAAATCTTACGAGAAATCTAATAAATATTAATATCATTTAAATACTCTTAACGTATTTCTTTATTTTAAATGTAAAACTTCAATATCATAAATATATCAAAGTCTATAATAATAACATTTAAAGATTCATTCCATAAATTTTAAGTGTTTAAAAATAAAAGATTAAACTCTTACTATTTACTACTGAAATTTAAATTGTAAAATTAATAACAACTAATAGAGTTTAAATTCCTTAATTATTTTCTATGAGGAAAAAATAAGATTAATAGGTAGTAATATTATTTAAACTCATAACATATTCCTTGATTTTCTATTTAAAATATAACATAATAATCTTATTAAAAATCTAGTTAAATAGTCAATTGGAATATTAATAATAGGCTCAATAGTATAAAAATATACTTTAATTCCTTTAAATGCTTTCTACAATAATTTAAGTCTAATTGCTCATATTTATTTAACAAAATTAAACTCAACTTAAAATATTAAGCCCAAGATTACAAATCAATATCCTTGACATAAGTATGAGAAAATCAAGTCTAGCGTAAGTCCAAGTATTCTATCATGGCTTGCATCCCAAGGGCAGCAACGTAATATCACTAAAAATAATCTTCACTGTAGTGTATAGAAAAGTTACAAGGCAAAGTGTTAAAGCCTGAAGGGTATTTGTGTAAAACTCATAACATTTGTATGAAGCAAACTAAAAACAAAACCTAAAGCAATTATATTTTGTAGAGAAACAGAGGGTAACGGGAGAGAGGCGTGTGATAACTCACCGAGAGAGGGAGAAGGGGGCTGAGGTGACAGCGGCTTAGGGGTGGCTGGAGGCGCCGGCGCTGCGACTGGGTCCTCTGGTCAGGGTGGTGCGACGCCGAGAACTGTAAACCGAAAAGCACTAGGAAGAGAAAACGGTGACCGACAACAGTGGGCTTACCGGAAGGGAGTGGGTGCGACGGGGTTGGCTAGTCGGCACTTTCTGTGGTGGTGGAGAGGTGGTCCGACGTCCTTTGAGGTGGATTCCGACAAGGTAAGGTTTCAGTTCGGGTTTTCTGAGGCTGTTACAGGGTGGTTTTTTCTTGGTTTGCAAGGGCTGTTACGATTGGCTAGTGTATAAGGTTTCTTGTGTTTAACACAAAGGGTTTCGTGGGATTTTATAGAGGGAAAATGGGGAAATGAGGATAGGATTTCTGAGTTGGTTTCCCATTAAGATTATACAATTAGGGGATAAGCAAGATAGTGGGTTTGGAATCTTAAAAAGAACTTGAAAATAACCTAGGGAGGGGGAGATGTCCATGTGCATGAGTGGAGTAGTGGGTTGGCAGTTGGACCCGGATGTTACAGAAGGAGTTCTTACTCTTTATAAGATTCTAATGGGGCTCCAATTGTATCATTGACTAGTCCTTTTGGAGTATAGAGATGTGATTTGGGCCTTCCATTAGGGCGTTCAAATTGTATCAGAGCCTATCCCAACCAGAAATGTAGGACTTGAGCCATGCCACCTACAACGGACAGGCCCGACGAGGACCTCGGGAATTTAAGGGGGGGAGATTGTGATACCCCATATGATAAGGATAAGGATAGGTGGTGAATGAGATCTCACATTGCTTGGAAAGGAAAAGTTCTTCTTTTTTATAAGGTTCCAATGGGGTTCCAATTATATCATTGACTAGTCCTTTTGGAGTATAGGTCATGTAGTTTGGGCTTTCCATTGGGGCATCACATTTTCTGTCCAATTTCATATGTTTTATTAAGGAGGATTTTGTTAGTATGTGTTGTAGCAAGTGTATTATTAAATAAATAGATAAAAATACACCCATGTAAGTGTTGCTTTACTTGATTTTTTACAAAAGCAAGGGAGCTTCTTTTCACCAATCAAGTCTATTTTGAAAAATGGCATTGGGATACGTGGTGTATATATGGGGTGTTGACTCTCTCTTGATGTTTTATTCATGGACATATCCAAATAAAAATTTAAGCATGATTCAGTGTGTTTAACCATATGAAACTTGAACTCATTGGAAATTATTAGTTATGTCACAAAATTGTCATTCAGAAGGTTTTCTGGTTAGGGTGGAGGAATGGTGGAGTTCTTATCGCTTTGAAAGCAACCAAGTTATTTTTTGGAGTGTCAACTAAAGACCCTGAAAGCTAATTTAAGGACCTAGAACAAGGAAGCTTTTGAAGAAGTAGAGAGACATAACCTGCTACTTTTGAATTTGTTTTGTGTCTTTGATGCCATTGAAGAAGAGAAAGGCCTTGCAGTTGAGGAGAAGGCAAAGGAGGATACAACTATTAAAGACTTGGAAAAGATTACCGGCATAGAGGAAGTGACTTGGAGATCAAGGACTCTCTGGTTGAAGGAAGAGGACAGGCGTATGAAATTCTTCCATTAGGCGGCCAATTCACACAAAAGAAACAAAACCATTGACTCTTTAAAAGTTGATGGTACAGTCTCTTCCAATATTCAAGTAGCGAGCAATCGCATTGAATAATTCAATTAGCAACTGTACACGGAACAATGTAATTTAGAGAACCAAGTTGGATGGCGTGTTCTTTGATTCGTTGGGGTGGGGACCAATTGGTTGGAGAGGCATTTGAGGGAGATTAGGTGCATGAGGCAGTGAATTCTTTGAATACAGATAAGGCCTCAGGTTTGGACGGTTACACCATGGTATTCTTCCAAGCTTCTGGGGTGGTAATAAAAGAATGATGTCATGAAGGGTTTTCCATGTTTTCCATGCCAGAGAAAAATTTGTAAAAGCCTTAAATGCGGCATCCGTAAACCTTTTCCTAAAGAATCAGGGCCTATCAACGTTAAATACTTCCAATCGATTAGCCTCAAGTGGTATCTACAAAACTATGGCCTAGGTACTTACTAATAGGCTAAAAGCAGGGCTAGGAAATATTAGATTCCATTATTATCATCAATGAATGCCTATATAGAAGAATAAGAGTTGGAGAGTCAGGATTGCTATGAGGGCAGCTCAAGCCGAGATAGATCCAAAGTTAAGGGGATAGTATCTTCTATATGAAGCCCAAACTTGTGTCTTGGAATGTCCGCGGGCTTAACAAGGTCAATAAGCGTCTTCATGTAAGAAATTTGCTTCGTGAGTGGAAGGCAGACATAGTATGCTTACAAGAAACCAATGTGAAATCTATTCCAAGAAGAATTGTGAGAAGTATTTGCAGCTGTCCATTTGTGGATTGGGTGTATCTTGCATCGAATGGGGCTTCAGGAGGAGTTTTAGTAATGTGGGATAAAAGGGTGGTGGAGAAAATGGAAGACTTTGTAGGGGAGTATATAGTGGCATGTTCCTTTAAGAGTATGGAAGATAATTTCTTGTTGGCTTTTGCAGGTATATATGGGGCGAACTTAGACAGTACCAAAAGATTATGATGGGAACAATTAGCTAGAGTATATAGCTGGTGGGACCTTCTCTGGTGCTTAGGTGGTGATTTTAATGTTACAATGTTCCCAAGTGAATGTTCTGGAGGCAGTCGGTTGTGACTAGCAATGATAGAATTTTCGACTTGAATCTGGTGGACCTTCCTCTCATGGGGGGTACTTTCACGTGGTCTAATACTCAGACTTGGTCTCGATTAGACAGATTCTTAGTCTCACCGGAATGGGAAATGCATCATCCGGATGTTTGTCAAAAGAGGTTGCCTCACATTTGTTCAGACCATTTCCCCATCTTGCTGGATTGTGGTGGTATCCAAGGAGGGCATCGGTATTTTAATTTCGAAAATATGTGGCTGAAAACTGAAGGCTTTGTGGATAGGGTAAGGCAGTGGTGGTCCTCATACTAGTTTCATGGCACCCCCCCAGTCTCATCCTTGCTGGACAATTAAAAGCTTTAAAGCACGGTTTAAAGCTTTGGAATACTCAAATCCTTTAGAGACATAGGGGAATGTAAGAAAACCATGTTGGAGGAGTTACAAGAGTTAGAGAGGATACACGAGGATAGGGTTCTTCCATCAGACGAGATACCTCGAAAGATAGTTGGTTTCAAAATTAGAGAGGGTAATCTCTTTAAAGGAGATCTCTTGGCGCCAAAAATCAAGAGCATTGTGGTTGAAAGAAGGGGACCGAAGTACGAAGTTCTTTCATAGAGTAGCTAACTCTCATAGGAGAACTAATACCATTAAGATGCTAAATATCAATTTTGAGGATTGTATGGAAGCTCCCAGGATTCAGGAACATGTTGCTGATTTTTTTGAATACTTACAGAGCAAGAGGGGTGGAGGCAAGCTCGATAGACTAGCTTTTGAGTCTATCGAGCCGCAAAATGCCTCTTGGTTGGAGAGGCCTTTTGAAGAGGCAGAGGTTTATGGTGTGGTAAGAAGAATGGTCAAAGACAAAGCACTAGATCCGGACAGCTATTCAATTGGATTCTTCCAAACATGTTGGGAGGTAGTGAATGAGGATCTAATGAAGGTGTTCCAAGAGTTTTTTTCAGTTGGAAAATTTGAGAAAAGTCTAAATGCCACTCTTATTGCATTGATTCCTAAGAAGATTGGGGCATCGGAGGTAAAGGATTTTAGGTCCATTAGCCTTGTTAATGGGGTGTACAAGATCATCTCCAGGGTGCTTGCAAATCGCTTAGGGGAGGTATTGGGGAAGATCATTATGAAACCACAAAATGCCTTTTGTAAGGGGTAGGCAAATTCTGGACTCAGTTCTTATCGCCAATCAATGCCTGGATAGCAGACTCAAATCTAGTACCACAGGGATCCTATGTAAGCTGGATATGGAGAACGCCTATGATCATGTAAATTGGGACTTTCTACTTTACTTATTGGGGAGGCGCGGATTTGGGGAGAGATGGTGTTTGTGGATCAGATGGTGCATTTCAACGGCAAGATTCTCAATTTTGATAAATGACAGTCCAATTGGTTTTTTTAGCAGTTCGCAAGGCCTAAGACAAGGGGATTCGTTGTCCCCACTCTTATTCGTCATTATTATGGAGGCATTTAGCAGGATGTTATCAGCTTTGGTTATGAACGGCTTAGTAGCAGGCTTCTCGGTTGGTGACCCCAATAGGGGTATTATTAACCTCTCTCACTTATTGTTTGCAGATGACACACTAGTATTTTGTGAGGCAGACCAAAACCAGCTCCTGGCGCTAAAGACACTTCTACTATGTTTTGAAGCAACGTCAGGTTTGAAAGTAAACTTTGATAAATCAGAGTTAGTGCCAGTTGGTAGTGTTAGCAACATTCGACAATTGGCCAGTACACTTGGATGTAAGGTTTCTTCTCTTCCCATGGATTACCTTGGACTTCCGTTGGGGGCTATCTCAAGGGCTATATCAATATGGGATATAGTGATCGAGAAGATAGAACGTAAATTGGCAAGGTGGAAACGGCTATAATTGTCGAAAGGTGGCCAGATTACCTTAATCAAGAGTAGTCTTTCTACTTACCAACATATTTATTGTCTCTTTTCCCAATTCCAGCTAATGTGGCGGCCCAAATTGAAAAACTTCACCATAATCTCTTATGGAGTGGTGTGGGGGGGATGAATTCAAATTCCATCTAGTCAGTTGGGACTACTTCAATCTCCTCTGGTGGATTGGGAATTAAAAATATGAGAATTTTCAATCCACTTACTTGGGAAATGGTTGTGGAGATATAATATGGAACCGGAGGCCCTATGGAAGTCGGTAGTTGATTGCAAATATGGTAGTTTATGGGGGGCTGGTGTACTAGAGAGGTGAGTGGGACATATGGAGTGGGAGTTTTGAAGCACATTAGACAAGGGTGGGGGGTTTTTATTCACCATACCAAACTGATGTTGGGAGTGGGCTCTAGAATTAAATTTTGGAGTGACATATGGTGTGGAAATAATGTCGGACTCCTTTCCTTCTGTTTTCCGGATTACATGTGCTCAAGAAGCAATCTCATGGTGTTGTCGGGTGATCAAGTCCAATAGAAAATCACTTTCAGTAGGGTGGCACAAGATTGGGAAGTTGGCAGCTTCGAGGACTTTTTTAGTCTATTGTATTCTGCGAAGCTGAGTAGACAACGAGCTGATACGTTGTGGTGGGTACCGGTATGTAAGGGTACATTCTCGGCTCGATCCTTCTACAAGTCCTTCACACACTTGCCAAACAATCAGTTTCCATGGAAAAAGATTTGGCAAAATAAGGCACCTCCCAAGGTGGCATTCTTTACTTGGACAGTGTCCCTATGTAAGATTTTGACAACGAATAACCTGAGGAAGCAAATGGTGATTATACTAGATTGGTGCTGCATGTGTAAGAAATCTGGCGAGAGTGTGGATCACCTCTTACCACATTGCAAGATTGCTAGAGCGCTGTGGAATGAAGTGTTTGGCCGAGTAGAGTTAGCTTGGGTAATGTCTGCCACAGTGGTTGAATTCTTGGCTAGCTAGACACATCCAGGAGGTATTCCACAAATCAAAGTTGTGTGGAAGATAGTACCTATCTTTATTATGTGGTGCTTGTGGTAGGAGCGAAACGACCGGACGTTTCCTCATTAGCAGAACCTAGATCTTTATTTTTTAAAACTCTATTCCTATAGGCCATAGTTGTAGACTTTACTGGCCTTGATTTTCATAACTTTCTTGTTTCTATCACTACGACTTAGATAGGTCTTATCTCTTGTATACCATCTTGTGTACTTGGGCTATGCCTATCATCATTAATACAATCGTTTACTTATCAAAAAAAAAAACTTGGGGTTTCTACTATACTAGTAGAGGTGTGGCTTTAGGGAGAAGTGGTGTAGGTGGATAGCCTATTGTGTCTACACAGCGAGTTTCTTGATCCTGGAGATGGGCACCTCGACGTGTTTCTTCAATAGCTTCTGAGGACTATTGGAGGATGGTGATAGATACGAGTATGATAGCTCTTGGGCTGTTTGGTGTTCGCATGAGGTTAATGGGACCTTCGGAGTTGGACAATAGAAAAACATTAGTAGGAATTTCGGGGGAGTTCTCTAGATGTCAAATATGAGGTGGGAGATGGTTCCAATACAAAGTCATGGCACAAAATGTGGTGTGGAGCCCAAGAGGGCCTTCTCTTGTTCAAATTGCAAGGGAAAAAGATGCTACGGTGGTCCGCAATTTACAGAATTCAAATGGATCTAATCACTGGGAAGTGAATTTTGTTAGAGCAGTGCATGATTGGGAGTTGGGCCTATATGGCCTCTTTCCTTGTCTTACTGACTCAATTTGTATAAGAAATGGGAGACAAGACAAGATGCTTTAGACCCTATTCAAAAGGGGGGTGGTTGAAGTGAAGCCATTATATCATGCATTGTATTCTCATGAACAGTATCTTTTTTCATGGAAAAGCATTTGGAGTAAAGCTTTACTAAGAATGGCGGTATTTGCTCAGGGGGTGGCTGTAGGGAAAGTATTCATACTACATAACTTAAATGATGGATAATTGTGATAAATTGGTATTGCATGTGTAAGAAGGATAAGGAAATAGTGAATCACTTGTTAGTGCATTGGGAAGTGGCTAGTACTCTTTGGCAAGTTGTTTTCAGCCCTTTTGGGCGATGCCGTGATGATTGGTGGATCTTTTTCTTTGCTGGAAAGGTCAGTTTGGTAACACATACAGTGAAAGATTATGGGAAATGATTCCGATTTGTCTATTGTGGTGCATCTGGAGGGAGAGAAATGATCATAGTTTCAATAATTGCGAGGAGAAAATGAAGTAGCTAAAGGAATTCTTCTTCAGATCTTCATATCATTGGATAGGTACACTGGAAGAATACATTAGAGATACTTATCTAGAAAGAATAAAAGATCAACAAAGTCTAAAAACTGAAGTTCGAAAAAATTTAAAATTGCTTGTTAAGAAAACGATCTTAGAAAAAATTTATGTTGTCACAGAAAAACTGTTGAGATCATGATAAGATCCCCTGCACCTTTTTTATATTCAGATTCGAAATTTCCTAATAATCACTTTTTATTAGCACTGGGTGTCCGGGAACAACATCCCAACTAATCTTGGGGGTGCATAGGCCCTCGGCAAAAAGTTTCCCACAAGAGCACCTCGGGTAATTCAAAAGGAAAATCCTCCAATCCGATGGCTCCTAGAGATTGTTTGCACCCAAGGGGATTTGAGCCTTAGACTTGGGGAAGTATACCCCCAAGCCCAAGGCCTTACCACTTGAGCCGGTTTTCCTAATAATCATGGGGGTTTGATACAGCAATTGCATCTTTCTTGGTGAAATTCTGACAGCATTTTTGAAAAATACTTCCCAAGGAAAAGGTTATAGAAATTTCCCTTGCAAGTGTGCAAGTTGTTTCAACTCAATAGAGCCGTATTTTAATGATTTAGATTTGGTTAGGTTCATACAAGGTTTGCTTTATTGTTTTCCACTACCTAACATTTAAACAAGCATCCTATCTCCTGGTTTATGATTGCCTCTAAGAAAAATATAGATCCACCACTGAGTTCCTTCCCTTCATTGTGTACCCTTCCTTTCTCTTTTCATAATATTTGGTTACTCTTATCTTTACCTGTATTCTCACATACTTTATATGATGATACATCTATTCCATTTTCGTGGAATGTGGTTTTTAACTCTAGATTAACAATGCTTTTTTTTATCAGTAACTCTAGATTAACAATACAATGCTGTTAGTTATTGTTTTGGTGTTATGAAGGGAAGGATTCATTACCATACCTTGCAAATATGTAGAAATTGAATGTAATATTCGAGCATCTTGGGATGTTTCTGATACCGTACTTGTTTTATCATTTTCTTAATATGTCTGTACTTGTTCTGTTACCTTTTTTTAGTTGTCTGGTATTACTATTTGAAATAACTCTTTTAAGTATTTTTTTTACCATTCATGTACAAGAATGTCTAATATTTCATAACTCGTCCCTGAAACATTGTCTTCTTTTTCATCAATATCATATCATGCTCTTGTTGTGAACTCAAAGTTATTGCTGTCATGACTTTACCTCATTTCTTCATCTATCTAGGTTGGCAACATTGGCGGGAGAGATTTTGCTGAGTCATTAGCGCCTGATGTTCAAAAGCTACTAGTAAAGAACACATTTTTTTTAATATTTTAGATAATATTTTTAGAAAATGATGAATTTAACCAAGTCTTTTGATTTAGATCTCTAGCAGTTGTAGACCGCTTGTGAGGAAGAAAGCTGCACTCTGTCTGCTGCGCTTGTTTAGAAAAAATCCCGATGTCGTCAATGTTGATGGCTGGTTGTGTGAATATTCCTTTTTCTTGAAAAAGGCTGTTTTCATGAGATAGGTTTACTTGTGGTTACTGAGTAGTCACTTTTGCCATATGTCTTAGGGTGGATCGGATGGCACAGCTATTAGATGAACGTGATCTTGGTGTCTTGACATCATCTATGAGCCTTCTCGTTGCCCTAGTGTCAAATAACCATGAAGCATATTGGAGTTGTCTTCCAAAGTGTGTTAAAACATTAGAGAGGCTTGCCAGGAACCAGGATATTCCCCAAGAATACACTTACTATGGTATCCCATCCCCCTGGCTTCAGGTTTGTCTTCTTATTTTCCCACCTCAAGTAATTGATGGCAAATTAATGCATGTTGTGCAAGCATATCTGATTGATGTTACCCAAGACTGGACTGGATGGATAAAATGAAAACTGACAAATGTTTAGAACTCTGAAACTGGTTGCAATGTAATCAGATTAGTAGTCCATTGTAGTCTGACTGGTTGATAAAGACTAAGTTGAAGAATAGAAATAGAAGAAATATTAATACAAGCAATCTTGCTTTTTTGTTTTGTTTTTTTTTTTTTTTTTTTTGAGAAGTAATTTGGCCATCCTTGCTTGTCCAGTAGAAACTGAATTGACCCATTGATATATTGGTGCATACCTATTTATGTATGCACAGTGATGCATGTAGATATTTACGATCTGCAAATCCACTGTCATAATGAGGCCATGAAAGTATAAATCTGTACTATGCTTTCAGTTATGCTGAATAGATCCCCCCTTTTTGGTGGCTCATACTTGATGATGGATCTATAAAAATGGTATCAATCAATTTTATCCAACATCCAAATGCAATAGTTGTAGTATTAGATAACATTTGAATTATAGTTGGAGAAGCAATAACGAAAGTGGAGATTGGCATTGTTTTATTGAAGCGGCTTCTTATTAATTCTTTATGCTGAAGTATGGACGTAATTCACTTTAGTTTTGCGGTTGATTAAAAAAAATTGTGGTTGATTTGGAGATAGAAGAGTATAAGAATTGTGGTGTTGAAGTGAGAGGGTAGATCATTGATGCTTGATCATCCATAATTGGTCATGTATCTGACATATGGATAGTCTTCATCTGCTGTTCTGGCTTCATATTATTTTACCTATCTGTAGATTGTTTATTTCCTTATATAACTTTTAGTGAGTACCCTTGTTACATTAGCTGTAGTGAAAAGAAAAAGAACAGCTTCTCCTCACATATATACTTCAATGAAAAATTGTTTTTTTTTTTTTATAGTTAATAAGAAAATTTTATTACCATGAATAGGCAAAGTCCAAGTACACAAGACGTATACAAAGGAAATACCTACATCACACTAGAAACAAAAAGAGCCTAAAGAAATCCTGAAAATTATCATCATTCAATACAAGATCCTTAGCCCACGAACCCAAAGTACAAAAGAAAAAACCCCTAAGGTCTCTCAAAGAGCGTTCTCTGTCTTCGAAGCATCTTCCATTCCTTTTCAGCCAAAGACACCACATCAAGCACAAAGGAATCATCTTCCATATGGCAGCCACATGAATTCTCCCCCAAAACCATTCCAACATGCAAGAAGATCAACCACTTCCTTCGGCATCACCCAAACAATACCCACCAACAATCTCATTCCACAAAGACTTTGCCACCTCACAATGAATAAAGAGATGATTTGTAGATTCACCATCTTTCTTGCACATGAAGCACCAATCAACCACACATACCACGCTTTCTTAGATTATCCGTGGTCAGAATTTTACCAAGAGATACCAACCAACAGAAGAACGCCACCTTAGTAGGTACCTTCACTCTCCAGATGCTTCTCCAAGGAAAGTCAAAACCACAATGACTGGTTAGAACCTTATAATTTGAACTAACCGAAAACCTGGAATTTCCTGCCTGATCCCACAATAATCTATCCTCCCTTCCCTGTACAACCTTTGAATTATGTAGTCTTCCCAAAAAATCAGAAACTACATTCACCTCCCAATCATTAACATCTCTAACAAAATTAACATTCCATTGAATGTTATTATACAAACAAGAAAAAGAATCAGCTACCACAGCATCTTGATCCCCAGCAATCCTAGATAAAGCAGGAAAATAAATCTTGAGAGCAGAATCCCCAGACCAAATATCATGCCAAACAGAATCCTTTTCCCATCCCCCACCTTAAATTTAATATGATTAGAAAAATCCCCCCAACCCTTCCGAATGGACTTCCACAAACTCACCCCATACACTCCTTTAACTTCATTTGAAATTTTGAAGTGAAATTTTATTTTTCAGAAGAATTAAAGCAAATAATCTTTTCTATTGGATGACTACAATTTCATGAAAAGCCCACTTGTTATTAACCTAGAATGGAAATCTTCTCATTATCGGTATATTTGTGTGATATGATTATGTTCCATCTATCTTAGTTTACAAAATTTCCATTCTTAAGAAGTAACTTTTTGCCGGTGATTGACACTTGGTTACATGAATAGGTTGATGTATTAGCAAGTTCGTATTAATGCTTGTGAGCACTTGGTCAACGCAGGTTAAGACAATGAGGGCTCTTCAGTATTTCCCAACCATTGAAGATCCAAATACCAGAAGATCATTGTTTGAGGTTCTGCTTTTCTCAAGGGAATTGTGTTTTTTCTTTTTACATTCTGATATATCAAAACCTTGAGTCTTTAATTTCAGGTCTTACAACGGATACTGATGGGGACTGATGTTGTGAAAAATGTAAATAAGAACAACGCATCACATGCTGTTCTCTTTGAAGCTCTTGCTCTTGTAAGTTTACAGCGCAAATATTATGCTATTGTATGTTTTAAAATGGTTTCTTGATCGTTTAGTGTTTTTTTAATCGTTTTTACTGTCAACTTGTGTGCATATTTATGGTTCATTTATATAGTCACACAAACACAAGCACACGTTACTGGAACATTTTCTCTGCACAAACACTCGTGCATACCCACATAGACGTGTGTGCTTGTGTGGAGACAATGTTAATGTGGTGAAATTTTGCTGAAACTCAAAAGAAGGATGAAATCTTCGAACGTTCAGTATTTTTCAATTGTCTTTATGGAAATGAATTACTTTGCGATTCTTGGGAAACGGATGTTTTATTTCTTGAAACGTTTCTGATCTAGAACAGAACAGGTGCATTCATGCATATATATATATATATATATATATATTGGACGTACCCACTTACAACAACATAACTATGCAAAGTATGCATGTTAAGGATAAGTGAAATCATATGAATGTAGGACCTCTCTCTCTCTCTCTCTCTCACACACACACACACACACACACATACATACCTACAAATAGTTGCAGTCCACGTGCATTTGCTGGAAAAATAAATAAATAAATAACAGAGAAGTACAAGGATACTGAAGGAGTGGAGCTTCCTAACATTTCAAAAAAAATATATTTGGGGAAGGCAAACACAACCATGAGATTTAGTCCATGACCCTCACCTTCTTTTTTTTTGGTGGGGGGTGGGGATTTTTTTTTCTTAACCTCTGTAACTTTGCTTGTAGAAAAGAATACAATTTTACTCATCTTTAGCATCTATTGTGGCTCTTTTATCATGTTTTGCATGTTCTAATTGCCTCATCTCAGGTCATGCATCTTGATGCCGAAAAAGAGATGATGTCTCAGTGTGTTGCCCTTCTTGGAAAGTTTATTGCTGTTCGCGAACCAAATATTCGATATCTTGGCTTGGTAAGTTGTGAAACCTATGAGACATCATAGATTTCCACATTTTCTCTGTCCTCGCTGTTGCTTTTTCTGTGTCTCCCTTTTAGGCAACCTATGATCGATTACATAGGAAGACTTTCTGTCTAAACTTAGAAGGGTAAATTCAAGCTACTTTGTGACTGCATAAGTTGATGTTCACATTGTTCTGATGCAGGAGAATATGGCCCGGATGTTGTTGGTGACAGATGTGCAAGATATCATCAAAAGACACCAAGCTCAGATCATAACCTCATTGAAGGATCCCGATATCAGGTTAAATTTAATTTGTTGTAGTGTTTTAGTTTCATTCTGAGAATGTTAGAATTCTTGACATTGCCGCTTATTCATTTGCAATAGATTTCGTTTTGATGTGGTATGGACTCTATCTTTGCAAAATAATTTCTGTTTTCATAGATCATATTAACTAAAGAGAATATATGGTCAATTATGGTGGATGTTAGCCTCCACCTAAAGTTGGGGAGATTAGGATTTCCCTAGCTTGAGTGACCTATCTTAAAAAAAGAAGGGTATCCCTAGCTTTTTGTGCAGGTATGTATGTGTTTATATATTTCTGAAATCTATATCGCTAACTGACATCAATATATGCCCTCAGTATTCGTAGACGTGCTCTTGATTTGCTTTATGGTATGTGTGACATTACAAACGCAAAGGACATAGTTGAAGAATTATTGCAGGTACGGCCAATGCTGGATCTGGACTACTTATTTTGCACATGATAGACGGTTATCAATATATATATATAGACAGTTCTGAGAAAGTTTCAATCTGAAGTCAGTTTCATTTTGTTTTCAGTATCTCAGTACAGCAGAATTTGCAATGCGTGAGGAATTGTCACTTAAAGCTGCTATTCTTGCAGAGAAGTTTGCCCCTGATTTATCATGGTAAGCAAGGTTTTTGTGCAAGCAATTGTGTAATATCCCAAATTGAGTATAGGAGGTGGTGAATGAGATCCTACATTGCTTGGGAGGGAAAAGTTCTTGCCCTTTATAATCTCATTCCAAAGGATTCGAATTGTAATATTGACTCGTTCTCCTTGAGTATAGTACCATATATGGTTTAGGCTGTTCTTGAGTTGGTACTAGTCAATTTTGAAGCTTCCCTAGAATCACTTATAAAGTCTAATATCAACTAGTTGCCAATGTGGGACTTGATGCCCATGATTACATTTATATCTCACCCACTTTAGGTTAATTATTTGTTTTTTTCAATGTGGGATTGGGGTGTTACAAACTCCCCCTCCTACATTCCCAAGGTCCTTGTTAAGACCATATCATGCAACAAGCTGAAATGGCTGGCCTTTGAACTCAACTCTAATACTATATGTAACAACTTGGAATAAACTAGCCACATCTACACTATAACCCCAATGAGTAAATTGAGGTTTTTTGTGTGATTGAATCAAAAATATATTGTTTGATAATAAACAAGTTTCTAGAGCATCTTGCATTTTCTTCTGTAATATGTTTAGCCTTTAACTAAATATTTGTAAGTAAAGGTTTGCCATTCATTTGCTATTACGTGCATTCTGAATCTTGTACTGATCATGTCATGCTATTTTAATGGGGCACAGGTATGTCGATGTGATTCTTCAATTGATTGATAAGGCTGGGGATTTTGTTAGCGATGACATATGGTTTCGTGTTGTGCAGTTTGTTACAAACAATGAAGACCTACAGGTGATAAAAAAAAATATTTATAATATATGCTTTGTTGCTTCTGTTTCTGTTTTCTTTTGGATGGATGGCCTGTTTCTAATAAAATGTTTCTACTTGTATTTCAACTGAGATTTCATGATTTGATCAGCCTTATGCAGCAGCAAAAGCGAGAGAGTATCTTGACAAGCCTGCTATACATGAGACAATGGTGAAGGTTTGTATACTGTTTAAGGTGTATCAAAGCTTTCATGATGATAATTTTTTAGCTAGAGTTATACTTTTTGTGCTCTGTTTTTCCTTCGCCTCTATAATGCATAGCTTGTTGCCAATGTTCCAACTGTTGAAGAATGCTTTATAAGTATATACACGAGAGGCCCTTGCCAACCCTAGTTTAAAAATTAAAGTTTTTTTGAATATCTACTTCAGGAAAAGAAAAAAAAACAAAGAAAGAAAGAAAGAAAGAAAAAACTGTGACAATGGATTGAATAGTCATGACTTTCTTTTATCACTTGATAATTATGCGTAGGTGATTTTCTTGTATATGGTCACGTGTACTTGGGCTTAATGATGACAATAGGCTTAATGAAGAAGCCAGAATTCGTACCTACAACAAAATACTTATCCTAGTTACGCATATCCCCCACAAATGAACATGATTTATTAGGGAGTTCCAGTTTCATATCATGTCACACGACGCCTATGAATTTTATTCAGTTTTTCTTCTGCGTGTTGTTATGTACCGCCATATGTTGTTTAATTTTCCGCATTGGCCATTAATAATTATTAAATGATTGGAAACTGAATTAAACATCTCTGATATATTCAAAGAAATTTTAGTTAGGGCAAATGTCTAAATCTATTTGGGATTGGCATATGTGCAACAGGTCAGCGCATATCTCCTTGGAGAATTTGGCCACCTTTTGGCAAGACGGCCTGGGTGTAGTCCTAAGGAATTATTTAGCATCATACATGAGAAGCTTCCTACTGTACTGTAAGGGGCACTCAACGTTACCCCTTGTCTTCCTAATTTTTGGTTTTCATTCCTTCTAGTATATCTTAAGAGTCCATTATTTATTGCAGGTCTTCTACCATTCCTATTCTTCTTTCTACATACGCTAAGATTTTAATGCACACTCAACCCCCAGACCCAGAACTACAGAATCAGATTTGGGGAATATTTAACAAGTGAGATTTTTAGCCGTGCATCTATTGTCTAAAATGTTAAAAAGTCCTGTAGGTTTCTTTAACACACTTTTTCATGTAGATATGAGAGTTGCATTGATGCTGAGATACAACAGCGAGCTGTGGAATATCTTGCCTTGAGTAGGAAAGGTGCATCTTTAATGGATATATTGGCTGAAATGCCCAAATTCCCTGAGCGACAGGTACTTCTGCTGTGGTTTTTGTTCAGTGACACTATACTTTTCTTGTAGTTTTGTTGGATGAGTGATTGCTTGAAGGGTTTTGGCACTAACTTTTAGGATTCTCTTTAAAATTTAGTCTGCATTGATCAAGAAGGCTGAAGATACTGAAGTTGATACTGCGGAACAAAGTGCTATAAAGTTGCGGGCCCTGCAGCAAACGTCAAGTGCTCTGGCTGTAACTGACCAGCGTCCTGCTAATGGGACACCATCCGGCATCCAGCTTAGTCTGGTAAAGGTGCCCAGCATGAGCACTAATGAGGTTAGTTCATCCTTTTCATTTTTTTTTTCTTTAATTCCATTTTGTGTGTTTTTCCTGAACCTACCGTTGTTAACATATCTCCCTCAATAACTTTGGAATCTTAGGATTGAATCTATCATTCGTTAATTTTTTTAATTGGAATTGATGTATGTTTGATTATCTTGATAGGATCATAATATGGTGGAGCAAGGGCTGTCACATGAGAATGGAATTTTGAGTAAAGTAGATCCCCAAACTCCTTCAGCTGATCTCCTTGGTGATCTATTGGGCCCACTGGCTATTGAAGGCCCTCCTGGTACCAATGTCCAGTCTCAACAAAATATAGTATCTGGCTTGGAAAATGTTCCAAATACAGTGGAAGCAGCAGCCATTGTACCTGTTGAAGAGCAGACAAATTCGGTTCAGGTACAAGTGACTGTTATTATGAAACTATGTATTGCTTCTTCTTCTTTTTTTTTGATAGGTAGTATGTATTGCTTAATTGAAAAGGTGAGTTTAATACTATTTCATATGCAGTGAACTCTATTGTATAAATAGGAATATCCATCAATATTTAACGTAGTCAACTGAAATGTAAATAAATTGAGTATTGCATTCCTCATGTTTGATGCATTTGTTTTTCAAGCAGTCTTGAGCAAGCCTTTTAGTGAGCCAACCTTGGTTGAGCTTTATTAGCTTGCATTATTTTTAAGTAATTATATATACCTTTTTTATGAGTTACCATTTTTTAAGAGTTCAATATAGTCAAGCTGACTAAAAGGTTTCTCAAGATTGGTTGAATTGCATTACAAAAGCTAGAGGCTTCCTGTGTTGTCCCTGATAGTGTCCAATGAGCGTAGCTTAACTTGTTTTCTTCCCAAATAACCTGAACTCCCAGTAAAAAATTTTATACCATTTTCTCCAAGTCTTCCCAAAGTTACTGGTTTCCTTGTAAGATTGATATGTTCTTAGAAAGTCCATGTTTGTTGGGCTGCATCAGAAAAACCTGATCTAGTCTCACCTGCTACGTGCTGTCAGATTGTGATGTCCTTGCATTGTGCTTGACCAAAATTTTAACAAGCTAACTCCATTATTCAATTTTGTAGCCGATAGGAAGTGTTGCTGAAAGGTTTCATGCTTTGTGCTTGAAGGATAGTGGTGTTCTATACGAGGATCCTTATATCCAGGTTTACTATAAGATGCTTCTGTTGTAGTATTTCTTATTTTCCTTTGCGGGTTTTAAAAGTTTAAAGCTTCAACTAGAACTGAGGTAATTTTGTTGTTAAATACTACCCCAGATTGGCATTAAAGCAGAGTGGCGAGCACATCAAGGACGAGTTGTTCTTTTCTTGGGAAACAAGAATACTTCTCCACTTGTTTCTGTTCATGCTATAATATTGCCTCCGTCCCATTTAAAGATAGAGCTCTCATTAGTCCCGGATACTATTCCTCCCAGAGCGCAGGTGAAGACTTTGTAGTTCTTGCAATGAACCACCACCTGTTGGTTTATCTAATGGCTACTCTTATCTTCTGTTCTTATTTGTTAATGCCCTTCACATTTGTTTGCACTTTTATCATTTTGTGTTTATAGGTGCAATGCCCTCTTGAAGTTGTGAATCTCCGCCCCAGTAGGGACGTAGCAGTTCTTGATTTCTCCTACAAGTTTGGTAACAATATGGTACTTCTTACACATGCCATTTTGAGTTTTTTTGAAACACAAAGCTAGGTAATGTCGTTGACTTATTTGTCTTGTCATAGGTCAATGCCAAGCTTCGCCTTCCTGCTGTCTTGAATAAATTTCTTCATCCTATATTAGTTTCTGCTGACGAGTTTTTCCCTCAATGGAGATCACTTTCAGGACCACCTTTGAAGCTCCAAGAAGTGGTATGTAAAATTTGCCCTCTTCGGAGTTATAGTAAAATTTTATTTCAACGAAAAGTTCATTCTTTGTTATTATGTTCTTCTTATCTGCTAATTACTATTTTGCCTTGTACAATGGTTGGAGTTCTCTAATAGTATCAAATTTGAATTGATGGTGATGAGATGTTAGGTATTGTCACCACAACCTGCATGTGAGGTGGGACAATTGACTCATCATCTCATTGCAGGGAAAGGGTGAAAAATTCTTAAGTACAAGCTGTACACTAGTGTGATGCGCTGGAAATTATTAAGTTTTTAATTCTTTTATATTCCCCTACCTCTCTCATGAGAAATTAAGTTTTTAATTCTATTATATTTCCCTACCCCTCTCATAGGAAATTATTAAGTTTTTAATTCTATTATATTCCCCTATCTCTCTCATAGTCATGAGAAATACTTGTCAATTTGTATACACTGAGTGACAACTTCAAATGCTGGGCTTGGCATTGGAGTCTCAGCATCCGCAGCTTTTTGCACAAAAAATATGGCCACCAACACCACCAATATTATCGCTAAGAGTTTCATCTCTAAGAGGGAAACCAGTTTGGAACCTTTCACTACCACCCAATTAGGTAGGTTTTCAAGAAGAAGCTACGGCATTGTTTGGAGTAGTATCAATGACTTCAAAAATGACAATCGGCTGTTCCTCTCCGAGATGACAACAAAACCAAAAATGAAACCTTAAATAGAAGATCTAGATCTGCAAAGAAATAAGAGGAAGTGTAATAGACTTCCAATTAAACCTGGAAACCAAATGGCCTGGAAACTGAACAACCTGGAAATTGAACAGTGTTTAAGGAAATATATTAATGCTGAGATGGTCATCTATTGTTTTAATAACCTTTAATAACCTGAAAGCCGAATAGATTTTAGAACCTTAAATTCAATGGTTTTAAGGTAAAATTGAACTTCAGAAAATAAAAGGTTGTAATTGACAAGAAGTGCAAAAGACAGCTGATAAAGTGGTTAATAAAGAGTGGAAGTTGACAGGAAGTACAATAGATGAGTAATAAAGTGGTAATAAAGGGTGGAATAGTAAATGTGTATGTATTATAATGAGGGAATAATAAAATAATTAAAAGTAAAATTAGAATTAGAATAGACAAATGATGAGGTGGCGCAATATTTTGCCAACAGGATGCTTCAGCTTTTATATGTTGTAATAGATTTTCAATTATTCCATTTATTCTCGTGATTAGATGTTGGGGAATATCACTCACCTGGGGACATATACAAGAGAAAACCCTTGGGCTATGCCTATTCCTCTGTTAGTATTAATAAAATCTCTTTTACCTATAAAAAAACCACTCACCCTAATATGCCTTCTTCTCACTGTTTAAGAATAAAAGTGAAAAAACTTCAACATATGAGAATCAAATTATTGTCAGTGTCCAGTATTGTTCTTTTTGTGTATATATGCAAATCCCAGGTTGCAGTGTCGTCTCTGTTCTTTAGCTACTGTGTTCATCATATTGACAATTAGCATACTCATGTTTTCAAGTCAACTGTGTAGGTTAGAGGCGTAAGACCAATGCCTCTCCTGGACATGGCAAATTTATTCAACAGTTTTCAATTGATGATATCTCCAGGACTTGTAAGTAGCTCTTAAAAGAAAAGAGAAAAATGTTGAATTTTTCTTGCATCTCAGTCGGTTGTTTGGAGCTTTTCATCGGTTATTTCTCTGTTATAGGACCCAAATCCTAACAATCTTGTTGCAAGCACAACATATTATTCAGAAAGTACGAGGCCCATGCTCTGCTTGGTAAGCAATGTCCATCCAGTTTCAGCACTCAACTTTTACGTTTTTATTAACGATTCTTATCTAGTCCATAAGACTTCAAGTGAAATAGAAGTTGTCTGGTCAATATTTGGAGGAATAAAGTTAAAGAGTATCCGTTCATACAATGCACAAGTGGAATAAATAATGAGAGAGATACTTTTTTTGCAAGTACTTTCTTAATACTCCATGTGGATAAAGCGAATGTTTGTGATGTTTAGTTCAGTATATAAACTCTAGGATGTAATGTAGCTTGTGGAAGGTTGCTGTTTTGAATGCCTTTTCTTTTCTGATGAGCAGGTTCGAATTGAAACTGATCCCGCAGACAGAACCCAGTTGCGTATGACAGTTGCTTCAGGGGACCCAACATTGACATTTGAGTATGTGTTTTAATTTCCTGGTCATGCGCCGCTAACCCGAGTTTTTTATACCCTAGGTGAATTTTTCTGATCGCTAATGTGCAGGTTGAAGGAGTTCTTCAAAGAACAATTAGTTAGTATTCCTACAGCCTCGCGTGCTCCAATGCCAGCAACACCTGCACCTCCAATACCTCAACCAACGAGTCCAGCAGCAGCACTAACGGATCCTGGAGCCATGCTGGCTGGTTTACTGTAACAAAGGGTGAAGGTGATTGAAGCGTGACGGTTTGTTCATTATACACTGGTAAACCTGATTTACACAGCTGAGCCACCCATATGTGCCTCAAGCTATGTGGGGGATGAAGAAATCAAAATGCAAGGGCTGGCGGAATGGTGAGCTAATTTAGTAATCGGCTGAGTGGGATTTCCATGGGGGCGGTGTCGGGATTTTGAGATTCTTTCTGTGCAAAAAAATTGTGCCTTGGTGAGGTTTTTCTCTTTTTGGGGTGAGGGTTCTTTATTATTATTATTATTTTTATTATTCTTGATTTTTTTCCCCTTCCCAGTAACACTGGATTGGTTTCTGTAGCATAATATTTTACCGCATGTAAGATAGTTTGCATGAATTAGAACCAGTTGTAACAGTTTGCAGTTGTTTGTTAATCCATAGTAATATTCTTAATAAGAGCAATTATAATTGGACGGTACAACAGTGCAGATGTGGTTATTTTCCATTTTTACTTTTCCCTGTTGTTTTCCAACACCATTATGCCGCAAGAGATTATTAATACAGAGATGAGACCTCTTCCTGCACCAAGTACCAACTACCTCATCAGAAGGGTCTCAGTTCTTAAGGTGTTGGAGATTCCCTATAGCATCAAAACATAATTTGGAAGGGAAAAAAAAAAAAAAAAAGAGGAAAAATTTTTCGTATCAGACGTGAAAATATGAATTCGAAGTCCAAGCTTATGTGGTAGAAAGAAATTGAACCTTTCAAGTTTTATACGCTGCAACTGCTGCTAAGGTTTCTTTGGTGCAAACAGTTACATGCGAGAGAGAGAGACTACAGAGGGCTAAATCATACCAATGAGCATCCAGTTACATTTACTCGGCCAATCACATCACACCGTCCTAAAAATGTTATTTTACAATAATAAAACTACAAGCCTATTGCCCATAAGTTTGCTACTTTCCGACCAAACCAATGCTCAAGTAATTCGAAGTTATTGACCCAAACTGATTGCAAAATTTTATATATAAATATATATATAAATAAATCTATGATTTATACAAGCAATTCAATGAGACAAGCACAAAAAAAGGCCTGCTTATCTTCCAAGATAATTGGAATACTTCTGTAGTTTGTAAAATGATGCAACTCACCGTAATTGGTTAGGGAACAAATTAACCATTTTTAATAGTAATTTGCGACCTCCTATCATGATCAAACCCACCAATCCTACATTCAAATAGCCAGTCTTCCAAACTTACCAATGAGAAACTGGATCATCAAAAAAAAGAGCAGTTGTCAGGAAGCAGTAGGAACTGCTAGGCCATTGAAACATCGGCCATGGCATTAACAAAATTTCTCCAAGGTTCAACAAGAACGGAGACTGAACTTTCCCATTCTCATCTTTCCCATCCTCAATATTGCCAAATGCGGTTCAGTCCGCAACCATCTCACCTGAGAGATCTCCCTTTGAAATTGATTAGCTAACACAGCAGACTATAAAACCAAAATCTTGAAAGAACAATGAGATTAGCTACCGCCACTCACGGCAATTGCCACACCTCCAACTGCCTTCCCCAGATGATAATTCCACCCAAGGTGAGCAGTTTCTGTGTATCTGTAACCCACAAATCTCACAAGAAACATCAGGGGCTGGTTCTGTATGCAAACACTTCTGACAATGCACCATATTAACAGTAGGGTTTGCAGAATTTTCAGGTTCTGAATGATTGCTTAAAGTATCCACCATTCTATACTGTTCAGGGACTTCGTCTTGTAAAATTCTATCAGAGGGATTTTCCAAGCACCCTGACCAATTCCCAGCCGTATCAACTCCATCAAATGGGCCAACATCATCAGACTCCAGCAACTCTGTAACAGTGAAGTAGGTTTGGGGTTCAAATTCCATATCTTCATAATTAAAACCTTGATAGTCTAACATCATCTCACTTTCAACATTCCACTCCGCTTGAGGAGACGATGCTCTCTGTGTAGGTTTCAAGCTATTCACTTCAAGGTGTGTGGATAATTCAGTATGAGAAAGATTACTTCCAGATAAGCCATCTACATCCCCCTCACGCTTCACATGCCTCCTGACTGGAAGTTTTTGCGGCCCTGGCCCAGAAGCAGTATTCCATTCATCCACTCCTGAATCATGCTGTGTAATTAACTCAACTCTGGAAAGAGAGAAAAGAAGAGGATCATATTCTTGTTTTGACGTTTCCGCCATGGGAAACGATGGAGTCCCAGGTTCACACTCTACAAATTCTCGTCCCGAAACTTCCCCCGTGAGAAATACCGATTTTGCAGGTTCAGACTCAAATTCAGAAATCATTCCAGAATCAGAGTCTCCTCTTACATGCCCTTGCTTCATATCCTTTGAGCGTGTCTTCTTGCCCTCGGGCAGATTGTCTTTAAGGTCCGCGTAAGGACACAACGGTGACCTTATCCTACGACACTTGCAACACTTGAAGCCTGTTACATCAAAAATTTTTGACTCTTCAAGTTCAACAGCTTCAGCATGGTACCATTCTGCCAGTGAGCATAAACACGATGCATCAAAAATAAAAAAAAATAAAAAAAACCACCCACCCACACACAAAGAAAGATGTAAAGTAGGTATTTTAAGTGAACAGCATGAAGCACACAATCAAGAGTAACTTACTTTGGCAAATTTCACAGCAAATATACATAAGATCAGACCTATATGGCTTATGGCACAAGTGACAAACAGGTTCCAACCGATGGACATCCAAACTGCCCTTCAAAAGAATATTTTTAAGCCTGAAATCAATGCCTGTGTCTTCAGAGTTTTTCTTCCTCCATATAACACCCCAAGAACACATCCGACGGCGGCTTTTATTTGCCAAACTAGAATTAGAAGCAGTGTGCTTCAACTCAGAACTAGTGTGCTGAGTTCTGACAGATGCTAATGATTGATTATTACATGCATGCCTTCTGCCCTTAGTGGTTGCAGTCAAGTTAGGACAATCTCGCCTTTGCAATGCCAGGGGAGTGCTCGGAGATTCATTACTGATTTCTTTCTGAGCAAAATCCTTTGCATGGTAACAGTGCTTGCATGTAATCAAGAACTCAACTTCCTCATTCATGCACATTGTTGAAATCATGGTACAGCCTTCATGACAATAGCCTGACCACAATAAGGCACAAGTTACAATCATTGCTCAACAAATCATCTAAAAACATAGTTTGCAAGATTTTAAACAACAGGAAAGATAAGGGCAAAATTTACAAGGTAATTTTATGCACATTTGTCAGATGCACTCGTAAAATTCGATGAGTTAAATATTATCCTATCAGATTCAAAGAGGAAAAAAATTCATTTTAAAAATTTGACATAAAACATTCTGGATGGGAAACATTATGGCTCAGTTAAAGCACCTTGGCATGCACCACACTTGACCGCATTCCTGAAAGTCACATCAGGGAAAAGTTAATCAGCTTGGACTAAGTTGGTGCAGACTAGAGAATAAAAAAATTTTAAAAATTAAAACAATGTATAAAATAATTACCCAATTAAAACATCCAGCTGACACGAGGAACAAGAGCACACGTCCAATTTATCTCTCTTGCAAATAAGATAGAAAAATATATCTCGACGGGAAGCTTTCAAGCGCCTTCTTTGTAACTTGATTGATAAATCCAAGGGCTCCTCACCAGAGAGCAAGGGTACTTTATCAGAACTTTCTTCATACTCTTTGATCAAGTATAAAGGAATGCGAGATTCAGAAAACCAATACTTGTGTTTTCCATCTTGACTTTGCTCAATCTCAATGATATTCTTCATGACACGTGAAGGAAGATGCTTTTGGTTCCCAAAAGCAACTGCATATCTGATCTTGTTTTCCACAATTCTTTTATCACAAATGACAGCATTTCTGAAAGCAGAAGCTTCTGTATCTAGTACCTTTCCATCCTGAAGGTTCTGCTCAGGCCGAAGAAAATCACTCCATCTCAAATGAAAGTCCAAGTATCTGACCTGAGGCGAATTCCAATTTTATACTCAAAAAGCCGGAAACTTATAAAGATAATTCAACATTGCATAAGACCTATAGAACTTGCTAAATCAAGAGAAAGGTTGGCAGAGATAGCAACAAAAAAATAAGATAAGAACAAACCTGAAATGCAAGCTGTGATGCATTCTTACTCATTTCAACAGCAGCTCTCCAAACCAACCGCCTGCTTCTTCGAGGAATCTCAGAACTATCAGCATAATCAATGCCAGAAATCTTTCTCCAACCACCTAAGGAGCCAGAATATGATTTACACTTTTTTCTTTCCCTTAATTTCATAAATGAAACAACATATGAATTAAAGATGCTTATTATAATAATGGAGCATTTACTATATGGTGTTATAATGATTAAAAAAATGCTTAGAATGAGGGGAATTACCAAAGGATTATCTTTCAGGAAGGGAAGAGCTAAGGAGTGCTAGTTACCTTGGCGAGCTGCTTTTTTGACCACCAAGCGTGGCAAAATTGCTTTCTGAAATATAAGCTTCGATAGTTTCCCGCCTTGCCACCAGACAAAACTTTGGTCAGGGCAACCATCAGCTGTCACTTCAGAGCCAGCAGACTGTTTTCTGCTTCGCCTTCCACTAAGTCCACGTTTCTGTGTTGTTGCAACAGTGCATGTTGCATTTTGAACCATAGAAGAGTCAACTAACGAACTATCCACCAGTTTAACCCAGTCCCCAGAAAGAGCAATGATGTTTATGTGTTCCTCAAGCTGCAAATAAAGACAGATTACGAACCAAACTATAGATGCCACATGCAGAAACATGCCTATAAAGACATTTTTCAGGTAAGATTTCACAAAAAGTATTGATCAAAAAAAAAAAAAAAAAAAGATTTCACAAAAAGTACAAAGAGGCACTGTGTAGTGCCCCGGATTATGGAGGATCGTGAATGGGATTTCACATTGCTTATGAGAGAGAAGGCATTGCAATCTATAATGATTCCAAGGGGCTCCAACTGTAAGACTGGTCTATTTTTTTATATGATCATTTTACTGGAATTTTTTGTTACACATGCTCGAGAGGGGTGGACTTGGAGCAAGATGGTGATTTTGGATCAAATTTTGCATCTCCACCGTATGTTTCTCTATCTTGGTGAATGGTACCCCAATGGGTTTCTTTGGAAGTTCAAGAGGTTTGAGGCAAGGTGATCCCCTATCTCCATTACCCTTTGTTTTCATAATGAAAGCTTTTAGTAAAATGATCGCAAGTTTTGAGGAAGGTGGATTTTTATCTGGATTTGTCGTAGGGATTGCAAGAATCGGCACACTTGAGATGACTCACCTCTTATTTATAGATGATACTCTTGTCTTTTGTGGGGTTAGTCATAATCATATTCAAGCCATGCAGGTTCTTTTACTTTGCTTTGAAGCGGCCTCGGGTTTGAAAGTGAATCTCACCAAGTCAGAATTAGTTCCAGTTGGAAATGTTCCAAGTGTTTTGAGCTTGGCCAATATTCTGGGATGCAAAGTCTCCACCTTGCATATGGATGGAGAGGAATGGTCGGAGTTTTGAGGATCATTAACGGATAATGGACGAGATTAAAACTTTTTTTCTTCATACATTATTCCATTGATCAATTGTAATTGACTTTAATGGCATGAACGTAGATAATTTTCTTGTATCTTTAGACAGTCATGCATAGGTGTGGTTCTTATCTATGAACCGTGCACTTGGCTTCGCCTAATTTTAATAAAATTCCTATTTACTAAAAAAAAAAAACATGCATATTCATTTAGACAATTAAAGTTGTGTTACCATGCCAAACAGGCCCACCCAAAACTATATAGGCCAACAAGACTATAAATCAAAAGTAAATCAAAAAGCAAAAGAACTTACTTCAAGTAACAAAGCCTTTATTGCATGGCAAGTTGAAGCGTGCTCTACTTGTTTATGCCATTGCTTTCTGTAACTAGCACTCTGAAAGGGACCAACTATCAGACCATGTAAACTCTCCTCCATGTATAAAATGTACGTTGCGATGCTGGCAAGATTCCTTTCTCCACTATTAACAGGACGAAGGCCCGCAAGGATCTTCATAGCACCTTTTGTGGCACACAAGCAAGCATGGTTTAACATGCATCCCCTCTTGCTTGAAATAGAGGCCTTACAAGAAAGACACCAACCACACCTCTCCCTTGGAACCTCCACAAGCTTCTTTTCAGAACTTGGCCAGAAGAAACGAGAGGCTGTTAATGAGAATGCTTTGGCCTGTAAAAAATTGTTGGAAGATGCAACTTTCCTCGAGTTTTCCGAAGCATGACCCTCGGAAACCCGAGTTTCCTCTGATGAAAGAACAGCTAGTTTAGCAGAAGCAGACGCAGCAAACTCTCCATGCATGTAATTATTGATGTATGCTTGAGGTTTATGGAAAGACCCCAAGTATAAAAAGTCAGCAGCTGAATTGTTGTCACTCTTTCCAGAACTTGCTTGATTACCTTCTTTGCTTTGAGAGACCAAGTTCACAGGAAAACACATACCATTCACATACCTACTACAACTTCCATTGCTGTTTCTGGAGGTGCATGTAGTAAGGTCTACTGCATCTGATCTGTCAACCGAACTTTGGTGGGTTAAGTCAGATGGATTGGCTTGATGTCTTTCTGAACCATTAGAAATTTCAGACTCCATTTTCATCCTCTCAGTTAGGTTCATATCCATAAGTGTGCATTCCTGTTGCGTTCTGTCACCACCACCATGAGATTCAGAAAGTTCAGTCCAAGTAATCTCATTTGAGGAGGCCCTGAGACATGATGTTCCCACATTATTTGTGTTGCTTTGGTTTTCATTATACACAAAATTCCCCGCCTCAAGCATATTAGGAACTCTCCCTTCTTCCTTGCCAGGAGGGAATAAGAGGGTAGGAAGTTGTGCATTATCCTTTATATGGGCCAAGTTTATACACACTTCATTCATCACTGGAAGAGGTAAGACACTTTCAGGAATAGACCAATGATGCAAAATTGCCTTACACACCCCCAGGTATAAAGCTGTATGTTGCATGGATGAACAAAGAGCTTGCAGGACCTTTGGAATGTCATTCTGATTGTAATATCTGAAACATGGTTCTGTATCTGTAGAATCCCTAAGCCTGCGATAATCAATATTGTTGATCATAAACCCATGAAAGGGTTGAAGAGAATTCAAAAAATGAGGAGTCATTCAAAGCAACACATAAAGATGGAATTGAGATTTTTTTTTTCAATAAAGTTTGAGATAAGGTGGGGACTCGAGAACTAAAGTTAAAAAACCCAGTAATTCGTAAAGGAAGAAAACAATTATGATTCTAATACAAACAAAAAGGTTCAACAAACATTCTGTATAGCGTAGCTAACACTAAGGAGGGCTAAAACAAAGATGTTGAGAACATACACCAGTAGGTGGTCGCAAGCACCCAAGAAGATCCGCTCATACAAATCAATGCCAAATATTTCTGCACCTTTAAGTGATGTTCCAATTGCAATATTCGGTGCAATCTTATTAATAGCGCACTCTGGACAGTACCAGAGCCCTTCTGGTATAAACATTTTCATCACCCCTATACACCTTGAATGGTATGCTGATGGGCACCCATCACAGCAAAGCAAGGTCCCATCCATGCCACAAAGCCGACATTCATCACTATTTCTATCCACATCGACATCAGCAGCATCCATATTGTGTTTAGTACCTTTGAAACCTGAATAATTTAAGTTACCCAATGACTTTGTGTTGTGGGTTTCTGCAATAATCTCCATAGCTTCTCTGCCCTTGCAAGCAGAAGTTTTGGAATATCTGGGGTGGACCCTTCTAGGCCCATTTTCGTGAGGATTGGTTGCTTCTGTGTCATAATCTAATCCGACTTCTGATTCTTCACGCATGTCAATCTCAGCTCTTATCTCAGCTGACTCCAAGACATCATCACACAGTATTTGTAAAACCATTAACTTCCTACCTGCAGGTAGGCAATAATACTCCCTAACCAAAACCTCATCATAAAATCCTCTCCACTTAGGTCCCTTTGTGTGTCCCATAATTGTTAAATAGTGGACCAGGTAAATGGGCCAAGTCAATGTATCGAGCAAGCTCCAATCAATGCACCTGAAAGATAAAAGGGGGAGGCAAAAACTGAATTTCTAAGAATGGAAATTAGCAATGGAAGCACATTTCACATGTAGTTTTAATATTAAAATACAGAAGTACGTGATGATGTTAAAAAAAATCATGTTTATATTATATAATAAGATGGAATGGTGTGCACAAAAATGGAAATCTCACACAATCACTTAAGATATACAAGCCAAAATCCTCATCTCAACATCAATTCCAATGGGCAGACCACTAAAACCTCTCTGTTCAATTGCTTGCCAACAGGAAGGTAACAAAACTGTGCATTACCACACAGCTTGATTGAATGGAATAGATGCATCTGGCACAATTTGAATCCAGTATTGTATGGACCCAAATGTAGAAAAAACCAACCTATTGCACCTTCCTTAGCAACCAATTGTAACAGCTTGAAAATTTACTTCTAAGATCCCCTAAGGAGAGGAATAATAGTGTGCATAGTCAATTCTACCAAAACATCCTTTGCACGAGAATGCTAACACAACTTCATTAGAATTTAAATTGTAACTTCAAGATACTGGTTTTCTCAGCCAAAGACGTAAAGAGATGAAAACAAGTACATCGAGCATTTTGCTCGTGAAAAAAGAATAAGTACCTCAAGCATTTTGAGGCAATCTCCAAGCCATCCAATGAGAGTGTTTCAAGATGACGCCTCAATGCACGCATCAAAGCAACATGAACAGCATCCAACAATGTGTTTGGAACACAACAATTAAGCGACCCCACAAAATCATCTAAAGAAAATGGGCTCAAAAACAAGGGGATGCTTAAGGACCGCAAGAAACCATAAACAGAGAAAAGATTGGAAACATACTGCTCCGGCACACCTACAGTTCCTGAAGAAGGTGGCAACTCCGGTGGTGGGATGGGTGGGGTCTCTACATTGAACCCCGAATCGCCGTCCCTCGCATACTCACTCGAATCACTCGAGGAATCTTCATAGCCTTCAAGTTCTCCCCCATCATTTTCAATTGCCACCCCACCACCCATCTCACTTAATGTGGATGTATCAATCTTATCCGCTCCATTTGTCAAGCCGTACCCTTCCTTCTCGAATTGGCTCTTACTGTTTGCACTAATTTTCGATAGTAATTCATCTAATTTCTTCTTCCTTCTACTCAAATCAGCGTCGAAGTCACTATCTCCCAAAATAAATCCACGAACCTCGCCGCTATCCAAGTCCTCGCAGTCCCCGTCCTCGTAATCGACCCTATACAATCCCTGGTCGTAATGCAAAACTCTCCCAAGAAAAACCCCACTGCCACGGAATTCCTTCAGCACGTACCGTCCCACCAAAGCCACGGGTCTTCTCTCAACGGCCTGGTTCTTGGTGTTGGGGCCCAGAGCAATGTTTTCGTCCTCGTTTCGCCTCCGTTTCCTCGGCCTACCCCTCGATCTCGCCACAGGAGGGTCCATTATCCGAACGATTTAGAGCATGAATCGCCTCAGGCCTCAAATCCGAACCCAATCGCAGCCAATTTCAATCTCTATTTTTCACTATTCTTAAAGTGCTGCAAAAGGTAGGGTTTTTGCAGCCCCTACAGACCAAAACAAAAATGAGACCGGTCAGTACAAAATTCAATTAATTGGTAATCCCAGAAAAAGTCGGTTTGGTATTTGAATCAAAGCGAGAAAAAAATATGATGTTCGGATTGATACGATGCAAATTTTGAAACGTATTGTTGGGAGATTAATCGAGAATACCTGATTAGGGTTAGAGAATATGTCTATGCGGCTATTTGGGGTAGAGAGAACGGGAGAGATAGAGTCAAAAGCCCTAATAGGAGTGAACAACGACCTCTCCACACTCTTCTAGCGAGTTGCTGTGAAAACTTGACTCGGAACCCGCTCACTGAGTCCGAGTTTGAAGTTTGCATTCCAACCCCATTGAGTCATGATTCACTCGGGTTTTAATAAGTGAAATTCTATTTACAATTTTGAATGAGAGATTGTCTGTGTAGTTCTTTTGGTAAATTGGGATTAAAAGAGAAAAAATATTATTTTAAAAAAGATATTATTATAATTTTAAAAAAAATTAAACATGATTATATAGATTTACATGAGCAATTTTTATTTGAGAATTATATGTAGATTAACTTTTTTAATAATAACAATAATATACAATCTTTTTACCTATTAAAACATTTAAAGTTTTAATTAAAAATAATGATAAGATGTGGACATTCTCGTAATGAATCCCCTTAGTAATTTATACTATTTGAAACCAAAAAATAAAAATAAAATGAACAGCATATGGTTATCTAATAGAGAAATGATATTTATAATCTTAGGGCATATAAGACTTGTACATTTTTTTTAAATAGTGAATAAATTTAGAATCCGCATAAAAAAATATATATTTTTATAATGATGGCCCTACTTTTATTTAAATAAAATGTGCAAGGCATATACACCCTATAATTGTAATTTATATCTAGTATTATTCTATTCAATAATCTCCACTGCACTAGAATTTGTGAGATATGTTTTTAGCTTTTGTGTTAAAAAAAAATGGCGAGATGTGTTTTTAATTGTGTTTTGTAAAAGTAGTTTTGAAATTTTGAATAAAAGTTTTTCGAATTATATGTTGCACTTGAATTTGTGAAAATAGATTAAAAAAAGTAACATATTATTTGTATATAGATTTCAATATATTT
Organism: Cyclocarya paliurus; assembly: GCA_029856935.1. NCBI lineage: Eukaryota > Viridiplantae > Streptophyta > Magnoliopsida > Fagales > Juglandaceae > Cyclocarya > Cyclocarya paliurus. Next base: position 5,886,812 of record CM056956.1, read on the forward strand.
TATTTTGGTTTTTGTAAAAAAATAATAATAATTTCTCTATTTATTGACTTTTCATTAAGATTTAGACAAATGATTAGATAAAAAATTGAAATATTACTTTTTTTAGATTGAAAAATGTTTGGTTTAAAGTTGAAATTTATTTTTTAAACAAGCAAAATTATTTGTACAATCTTATAGTATGTAAGTTTTATATATTTCCTTAAAAAAAATTAGATAAATCTGGAGACTTAAACACATATAAAACAAACTTAGTTTTAATGATGGCTCTCACTTTTTTTCAAATTGAATGCATAGAATTTGCACACTTTTAAGGCTACTTTTGGCTAACGATTATGGGTGGGCAAAAACTCTTGCTACTCCAACTACGGCAAATATCCACTCCAACTTTGATGTCGAAAAATTCAAAATTCAGAATTAAACAGGACTCCATAGTATTGACTACTCCGATTCTGATTAATATAGTTCGAGCAAAAGTCAAAGTCAATGGGAATGCAAAAAAAAAAAAAAGATTTTCCACTTCAGCTGCATTTCTTTTTTAGAAATGTTATATAACTTCTTCAACCTCCACACATTATATTTTTTTAAAATTTTAAATTCTTTAATTTTTTTAATATTTTAAAAAAATTGAGTTTATTTTTTTAAAATTAATTCAATTTTTCTATTCATTATTCATATATAAAATATTTGATAAAAAAATAAAAATTAAAAAAAATATGACGTATAGAGATTGTGTGAATAATAAGTGGTTGCATAATTTTATTTTTTTTTCCCTTTCCCTTTGACTTAAAATAAAACATAAGGAACAGTTTCGTATAATATATCATACGAACAATGTGATGAATGGAAATATAAATAATAATAATTAAAAAAAAACCTGCGCTAGTAATACGACTCGGAGAAAGAGCGAGTCGACACTGAGTTCGTCCCGACTCAGGAAATTTCGGAAATAACCCCAATTTAAAACACACTTTGACACTTTGTTAAAGAAGGTGCATATAGGTACGTACACAGAAGCACAGAAATTAGACCCAAAATGGCGGGAATATTTTCCCACTTCAATGCCATTTTCGCGCCGATAACTTCGATCTTCAAACTTTTTTATTGGCAACGGCCACATTACAGTTTCTGATTTTATATATATATATATCCAAAATTTTAACCCCAAATGGATGGATGTGATGAGTGGAAATTATTCGAATCATAAGGATTTGTAAAAATTGACAGTTTATTATTCTCCATATATCTTTTATTTATTTGAAAATAATCTTTCCACAAGTAACTCCATCCATATTGGATCAATTGGTTTTATATTGGTATGCTCGAGAGCATAATTGTACGTGTTTGCTCGATCCTTAGGGATGAAGTCATAAATATAAGTTAAGAACGTTGAATTTAGATTAAAAAAATTAATTAATTGCTTAACTAGTGATTTATAATTGAATGTTCAAGTTACTATACAAAATTATTTCAAAATTAAAAAAAAAAAAAGTTAGTATACAAAAACATGCATGTTTGCTTAATATTACTTGCGTTAGAAAACTATTATATAACTCAAATCACATATAGATACAATTTAAGATGGTCGGACATACATTAATCTATAACTACGTACCCAAAGTACATAAAATGATTCATTTTAAATTTTAGGTTCAAATGTTAAAAATAAAAATCATGCTAAATTGATTGAGTAGTGCTACATGTACTTACAATTTTACGTACAATATTTATTTTGTCAATTTTCTTTTTAATTTTAAATTTAAATTTTCAAAATTTAGAATTTTAAATTTAGAATTTTTTTAAGTACAGGTAGCATTTTTCAATTGAATTTGATAACACAAAAGAGTAATGTCAAAATTTAGTGTAATTAAAGCGCACATTTAAAAAAAAAAAAAAACTGCACAAAGAAAGAAAAACACGAAACTCGATTATACATATACAAAAGAAAAAAAAAATCAATCTTAAGAAAAAGAAACATTTTTCTAAATTTACAATCTCTAAGTACCCAAGTTCAAGTGTTTTTTAATTGATAAGTCTGTGCAATTCAAACCAATGCATACAATAACATAAATAATTTTATTTGTAGTCATACGAAATTAATTGTATAGTTTTGCCTTCTTTATGCCCTGTTTTTTCAAATTAATTAAAATTAAAAAACGGAAAATAAATATAAAGCTAAGTTCCTTCTTCACACTTTTTTTTTTCAACTTATAAGAAATTTTAAATTTTAGAAAAAAATAATTGTCTCAAAACTTTAAAGAAAATTAAAAATCCTTTAGAATTGTGCCCACCTTGCCCGTCTACTCTTGAATAAATTACTTACTCAACGTTGTCCTCCCCTTCCGTCCTAAGAATGCTAGTTGGCATTTAAACATCCTCAAATAAAAAGGTTGATCATTCTTCATAGGATTGGGCGGTGGGTCCCCATAATCCGAATTCGCCTGACCTATAAGAATAATAGGACTCGGTCAAGTGGGTAGATTTCCTAAAAAATAAAAGAAACGAGCAGAGGGTAGGCTAGGCTTTAGTCTGCCCGTTTGATTATGTGTGTGTGAGAGAGAGAGAGAGAGAGAAAAAAAAACCCTAAACCTAACTCACTTTCTTCAATCCCAATCACTCATCACTTTTTTCTCCTCCCCAAGTCTCAGCTTATTTGTCGTCTCTGTCTTCTTCTTCTTCGGTCTCTATTTGTCTTCTCTTTTTCTACTTCTTTGCCTATCATGTTCTTCTTCTTCTTCTTCTCTATCTCTCTTTGTATGTTTGTTTTCTTTCCTTCATTTATATTCTTCTTCTTTGCTTGTAGATTGAGGACATGGATGTGTTATCTATCCACCAGCACAGGGATGGAGTCTTCTTGAAGGGGGCAAAGTTAGGGGTGGGGGTGGGTGAGGGCATTATCCATTCATTGAGGGTGGATAGCAGCTCTAATTCTTCATGTGTTCTCTATTTTAGGAAAGAGTATTGTTACATACAGTCGTAGAGTGTGCAAGCGCCGTGCAGTCGCTTTGAAAAAAAGTAGGGTTTACTATTAAAAAATTATTTTTTTTTTCATATGGATCCCGTATTTATCCACCCACGACTACAACTATCAGTTCTCTTTCGAAAATCATGAATAATACATGTTGTATAACAAATATCAATCCACAATATTTTAAGCTATTTGACTTTTATAGAAAATCATGAATAATATCAATCTACTATTTTCAAAGTTGTAACCTCCTATGGTGTCTTATTTTTTATGAAAGCAAAAATATATCATTTAACCCAAAAATCCTTCAAAAGTGGCTTACTTTTATAAACCCTAGACCTTAAGTATAATACCCAAGCCCAACGCTTCTTAAGCCCATATTCTAAAAAACAAAGATGCTCAAGTACTAGTGTGCGCCTAAGTAAAGGTTTATTTTTATCCAATTTTGAGCGTAAAGAGCCTTATATATGTCCATAAACCCTCATTCCCTCTGCTTTCTTCCTCACCTTTCTTCTCCTCCTTCTTTTCTTTTCTTTCAATCAATGCCCCATTTCTCTTTTCTTCTTTTTTATCCAATTATGAGTTTTTTCTTTTTTAAATAAGTTGTTTCTGTTAGTACAAAATTGAACCTGGGTTGTTTGCAAACAAATGTTTTTTTCTTTTTTCTTTTTCAAATAAGCAGTATGCAAACAACCTCTCCCCTTTTATGGTGAAGCAAACAGGTATTTGCACCAATTCTAAAGAGTCTCACTCAAGTCTTGGGCCAAATGCATTTGAACATCCTCACCCCTTTATGGTGAAGCAAAAGCTGCTTTTAAAGAAGCCTTGGTGCTCAAAGCTCACTCTATTATTCTATAGGGTGACTCCTTACTAGTTCACAATGTTCTCATAAATCTTTCTGCTTAAGTCAACTGGTCCATCCTCACCATTATAGAAGATTGCATAAATCTTCTCAAGTTTCTCAAAGATTGAAAATCTGTTCATGTCCCCCGAAGTGCCAATCAAAAAGCACATGAACTTGCTCCAAGGGTTGCTAACTCACCCATGTGTAATAGCATCACCTAAGATTTTGTCACTCACGACTCTATGTACTGGGCCCACACAGGATTTGATCCCCCTTAGCTTTTCTATACTATCTATATTAGGCTCTTTGTTCTTTTAAATATATTGCTTATTTGAGAGAAAAAAAAAGTAGTATGCAAACAATGGTCTGAGTGATCCTTTAATTGTCCAGTTGGATGGTGACTTAAGTCTCCTCTTTGACTCTTAGAGTGAGAGTAAAGATGACGTTTTAGAGAGGAAAGTTTGTTGAGAGTCCAATGAATTTTTGGAAGGAATCTATGGAAAATTGATGGCAGTGACGGGAGGAGATATAGAGGAGCTGGAGGATCTGTGGGAAAACCTAAGGCTGATGGAGGAGGAGAACTCCATGATTGAGCTAGGCGGGATGGAAGAAATGATGCGAGAGAAAAGGTAAAAAGTATAGTTGACAAAGTATGACATAATCGTCCGATAGGAAAGGAAATAATGTAATCCACGATGGTTAAAGTGTGGAGGGTGAGCAAACCGGCAAAGTTCCAGGAGATTGGAAACAATGCCTTCATCATCTCTTTATAGACCCATGCAAATAAGTGCGAGTCATGGAAGGACGCCCGTGGTTATTTTGATAACCACTTGTTTACCCTCAAACTATTTGGTGGATTGGCTCAATCACATACTATGGCCTTTGAGACGGAAGTGTTATGGGTACAAATGCATAACATGCCTCTAGGGTGCATGAGTGAGGAATGTGGAATGTAGATTAGGAGCTCAGTGGGAAGGGTTCTGGAGGTGGATGTCTCTGAGGATGGAATTGGATGGGGTAGATCTTTGAGGGTGAGAATTGAGATTCTACTACTGCAAGCAATAGAGCGGGGTCGATTGATAGCAGTGGAATGAAAGAAGGTATGGGTGAAATTTCAATATAAAAAATTACCTCGTTTATGTTTTGATTGTGGTTGGTTAATTCAAGGGAGATCTAGTTGTAGTAAAGGGGGTGAGAAGAAGGAGAAGAGGTCCTAGTTTGGGCCATGGTTGCGTGCTGAGAAAATGGTTAGAGGTGGGCTATGGAAGAAAGTCCCGATATAGGGAATGAAAATTGAGAGGCATTATAAGAGTGAAAGGGATGAGGGAAAGTGGAGTAGAGGGAGTGAGGAAGTTGGGGAGATGGAGGAGGAATGAGAGACAACTATTATAGAGGGAAGGGGAAATAGGTAGGTGGTGACTAATTAGAGGGGGTGGGGGATAGTAGGAATAAGGAGACAGAAGGTGAGGGTATTGATTTGTTCCAAATAGCTACTAAGGGTTATAAAATAGGGCGAAAAAGTTGGTGATTCTATAGTGACACAAATTGTAGGGTTTATAGGGAAAGGAGAGGCTATGAGGGCGAATGAGGAGGAAACTGAGAGTTTGGGGAGGGATCAAAAGAACGATGTAGGAACAGAGGGAGAAAAAATGGCATATGAAGGAAAGCAGAAGAGAAGGGCAAGGGAGAAAGGCTTAGAACCAAATTCTTTGATTTCAAAGCTCTCTAGAAAAATGGTGCAAAATGAGAGGGAGGAGGGGAATGTGAGAACATAAGGCCTGAAAAAATTGAAGTATGAGAGATGGAGGTGTGATGTGGATGAAAATCAAGGATTGACGGAGTCAAGAGCCATGAAAAATCTAAGTTGAAACTATTGAGGGCTTGGCAACCCCTATACAGTTCAAGCCATTTACTTACTAGTAAGAGAGAAACAACTAGATATTATTTTCTTGATGGAAACAATGTTAAAAGTTAGTAGGCCATTGTGTTACTAAGAAGATTGGGTCTTGAGAGGGGTGTTGGGGTGGATTCCAGGGGTCAAAGTGGAGGTTTGTTACTAATGTGGAGAAAGGAAAAGATGGAAGAGCTGGTTAATGTTTCGCAAAGGCATATCAATGTGTCGTTTGATGAGGGTTAGGAAGGGCAAAAATGGTTATTGACAGAATTCTATGGGAATCCAAATTCAAGTAAAAGAAAGGAGTCATGGGAGTTGCTGTCTTGTTTTGAGCCTGAGGTTAATAAGGGTTAGTGTGTGGTGGGGTACTTCAACGAGATTGTTTGTCAAAGTGAGAAACAATGAGGGAGATTGTTTGTCAAAGTTATAAGAGTATTGGAATAAGGCAATTTGACAGATCTTGGTTGGGTGAGCACTAAGTATGCATGGTGTAATGGGCATGAGGATGGTATAATTATTAGAGAAAGGTTAGATCTTGCAGTGGCAAACCACACCTGGTTGAATATGTATGCTGATTTAAAAGTGGAGGTCACGGTGGCTTTGTGTTCTGACCACTGTCCTATGTTGATTAATTGTTCGAAGGAAAACAAAAGAGAGGGTGTTAGAAGGGATAGACAATTTAAATATGACATTAATGGTTGGGGAGTGCAAGGAAGTGATAAAAGAGGAATGAAAAATGGAGAGGAGGCAGGTGAGGCCACAAAAAAAAAAAAAATTACCATCAATGTTAGCAGGGTGTGGGGGGTTCTAAGCCACTAGAGTAGAAATGTAATAAGGGAGAAGGAACAACTTATTAAGGAAAAAACAAACCAACTAAAAATGTTGCAAGAGGCAAAGGGATTATGTCAAATGATGGAAATAAATGAAAAGAGCAGGGAACTTGAGATAATGCATGAGAAAGAAAACCTGAGGTGGAAGGTAAGAGCAAAAAAACACTGGCTTAAGCAAGGGGATAGGAACACTAGGTATTTTCATGTGTGCAAACCATAGGAAGAGAAAGAATGCTATAGAGAGAATCCAATATGCTGAAGGGAGATGGGTGAAGGGGAAAGAGCAACTAGAAGAGGCTTTCAAGGACTATTTTTCTGGGACTTACAATTCATCAAACTCGACACCTGAGCAAGTAAAAAAGTGTGTCGAAGAGGTATAATTGAAAATAAGTGAAGAGATGAAGAAGAAACTGGAAAAAGCCTTTCTACCTGTGGAAGTAGAGAGAGCCTTAAAGCAAATGTCTGCTCTTAAATCACTTAGTCCAGATGGTTTTGGGGTGGCTTTCTATAAAAATCACTGGGAGTTGGTGGGGAAGGAGACCTGTGAGGTAGTGTTGGAGTTTATGAATCGGGGAGGGTTGTGTAAGAAGATTAACCATACTTTTTTGGCTTTAATTCCAAAAGTAAATACCCCAAATTTGTAAAAGAGTTCGGGCCCATAAGCCACTATAATGTGTTGTATAAGTTGATCCCAAAAGTGTTGACCAACAAGATAAAAGAAGCATTACATGGATGTATCTCTCTAAATCAGAGTGCCTTCTCCTAGAGGGCTTGAGCCAGTTGCTAAATAAAACTGAGTTAGGAGGGATGATCAAAGGAGTCTTAGTGGCTAGATGTGGTACAAAAATCAACTACTTAATGTTTACAGACGATTTTGTGTGGTTTATGTAGATCTCAGGTGGAGAAGTGGAGAAGAATTGGTGGAATCTTAAGCATTTATGAGAAGGCATCGGGCCAGACACTGAACAAACAAAAGATTGTAGTTATGTTCAGTAATAACAGAAGGGGGTCTGTAAAGAACTTGATTGTTAGTGAGGTTTGGGGCAACTGGTTGACAACTATGAGAAGTATTTGGGGCTACCCACAGTAGTGGGAAAGACTAAGTATAAAACTTTTTAAAGTATTAAAGAAATAGTGTGGCAAAATATTCAAAATTGGATTGAACATCTTTCTACCAAAAGCTGACAAGGAAATTATGATAAAAGTTGTGCTATAAGTCATTTCTACATACTCTATGAGTGTGTTTAGGATGTTAAGAAGCTATTTGTGGAGTTTGAGGCAATAATGGCCAGATTTTGGTGGAGATAAGGTAAAAAAAAAAAAAAGTACTCATTGGTGGAGTTGGTATAAATTGGGTGAATCAAAAGCAGTGGGAGGCTTCGAAAATAAGTGCTCATGCTCTCTGGAATTGTCTAGCTTCTTCTGATGTGTGGGCAGTGAAGGGGAGTCTAGTACAGAAATGGAGTTCAAATATGAAAGATTTTGAAGATATGTAGTTGAAGTTGATCGAAGCTATCAAAAGAAGATATTGAAAAAGTGGTGGTCATCATGCACTTGATATGGGGGAGAAGAAATTCTTTGGTGTTTGAAAATAAGTTCTTCAGTCCTGATATAATTGTTAAAAATGCTCTTGTTTGTCTGTGTGACTTTCAAGAAGTTGATAAAGAGGAGTTGTCTGCAGGGAATATGGAAGAACAAGTAAAGCAAATGAAGAGATGAAAGAAGCCTAAAGAAAACTGCTTGAAGGTGAATTTTGATGCTGCCATGGATTTAAAAGCTAAACAAATGGGAATTGGTGTGGTGGTAAGGGATCATAGAGGGGATGTTTTAGCATCTTTGTGTGCACAAAAAAGGTATGTAAATTCTCCTTTTGTGGCTGAGTGTAATGCTCTTTGGAGGACTTTGGATTTCTGTAAGGAATTGGGATTTAGTAAAGTATGCTTTGAAGGAGATGCAAAAGGGGTGGTGGATGCTGTGAATGCTTTATTTGATGATGAGTCATGGAAGGGGCAGTTGGTGGGGGATTTGCATAATGAGTTTTGGATTTGCAAAGGATTGAGATTATGGTTTATACATAGAGGAGGCAACGAGGTTGCACATACTTTAGCCAAACTTAGTTTGTTCTTTGATAATGAAACTGTTTGAATGGAATGTGTTCCACCAGATAGCTTACAGAAAGTTGTAAATGATAAATATTGTAACCAATTGATTTCATAATGAAATGGTACAGGAGGTTTTATTCAAAAAAAAAAGTTGGATGGTGACTTGTTTGATCTTTACAACATCAAATAGTGACCCCAAAATGCCAAGTATTGTATATCCTTGAAATTGAATATTGCTTTTCGATTCATTAGATGGAGTTTGGACATACATATGTTTTGTAGGTTGTTTGGATAAATTAATTTCATGTGGGAAATATTGTAGTTTTACTGGAAAGGGGGGAGAAATAATAAGAAAACAACCAGAACGCTTAGAAACTAGATCAATAAATTATATGCTCGGTAAAATGATGGAATAACCACCGGTACGTAGATAGTTAGCATGTAGGAAGTGGCAGAACCATGCTCAGGGTAGGGGCCAAGGCCCTCTCAAGTTTTTTTGAAAATTTAAAATATTTCTTAAATTTTATTTATAATTATATAAATATAGAAAATGTCCCCCACAAAAAAAAAGAAAAGAAGAATTTATAATCCTCATATGCTCTTCAAAATTTTCTAGAATTTCAATATATATAGAAATACCTTTCTCCAATTTTTTTTTTCTATAGTCTCAAATTTTTGTATAATTTCTATATATTATATATTTTCAAGAATGTGGCTCCACCAAAATTAAATTAAAATTATGTTTAGGAGAAATAATAAACTTATTAATATGGATCCCATAGTTTTTTATTTTACAATATTAAGTTTCTTAATATGTGATCAAAAGTGAAAGTACATGAAAGATCATTTAAAGTTGATGATCTATATGAAAAATAACTGAGAGGTTTTATCCTCTAGACTTTATTGAGTAAGGAAAAAACTATTTAAGATATCAATTGTAGCATTACATGTTTAATGTGATGCGAAAATATATAAATTTTACATGAAACTTGATAAACTAGCTTATATTCTAGAATAAAATATGATATTCTAAAATATCACTAGACAGTTTCTATGAACAGAACAAATTCTAAATATTGCATTACAAAAATAATAATGTATAAATATTATCGAAAAAAATCTGAAACAAATATTAAGTTTTATAATTTTTTTTTTACATGCATTAAGCAAATTATCAAGATCTAATTTTATATATAGTTATATTTTTATGATTTTTCATGAAATTACAATTACAATTTGTCTATTTTTATTTTACATAAACATGTCATATATCAGAAAAGTTGGCATTCTCTTAAAAAAATTACTAGTTCCACCACTATGTGCATGCAATAACCAATATTACTACAAAAATATACTTTCAGTGGCAAGTGCTACGCATACATGCAAATAGATACCACAACACAGACTGTAAGGATTATCAGTGTTTTGAAATGCATCCCACACAAGCATCAAAAGAGCTATGGAATGTTGATGGAAGCCTCACTCTCACTCACGTGTTTGTGGTGTGTTGGATGGTTGAATCTAGGGTTACCTCAAGGCAACACAAAGATCTCAATGAGTTGGTTGGTGAAAATTAAGACTAACTCAAGCTAGCACTTAATTCTCAAAAGATTGAAAGAGAAAGTTTTCATTCATTCAAAATAGTTTAATGATGAATTACAAGCCAAAATGCCAAATATATAGTAGTAGGGTTTGGCTAGTCCTCCTCCAACCTCTTTTGAATTCCTAATCCCAAAACAAATCAAACTCTTTGAATTCCTAATTCCAAAACAAAACCAACTCTTTGAATTCCTAATCCTAAAACAAATCAAATTCTTAAGTTGAAGGAAATAATTCAAATGTCTAAAATAATGGAAATAATAGATAAATTCCTAAAATAAAGGACATGTGACTTAAAATTAAGATATTTTTCATCTTGTTATCCAATCCCTAAAATCAAGGAATTGGCCAACACTTGAGATTTCTCTAGTTGCACTTATCTTGAATGCCCATCACCTTACCACCCGAACCGTGCATGCACCCCAATGCAACCCTCCTAGCCTCTGCGTGCCTAGCTCGCCTAGTAGCATTGCGAATGGCTCGTCTTGCATCTCCATCAAACGTCTCTGATCTCTCTCAACTAGGCAAGGCTTTCCTTGCGATCCCCTCGACTCCGCCATGGCTTTTGAAGCCCTTAACATCATGGCCGCAAACAATTGATGCAAATTCATCTAGGTCATGATTACAGTTAATAATTATTCGTGAGATGAAGGTGTTGTATATAATATACTATTAATAATAACACAAATATGTGCAAAAAGGATTCATAGAAACATGTTAATCTTTATGCTATAAAATTCATAGACAACATTTTTTTTTTGCCAACAACAACATCTCACTCTAACTAAAATAATTAGTTCATCATTTTTTTAAGTTACTCGTTAATATGAAAAACACAATCCACGTTTAATATTAAAGTAATATTAGATTGTAGATACAATCATAGATTGTACTAGCGTTGCGCATTCATTTTTAAAAAGAATGAGTTCTACCAATAAAAAATTAATTTTTTGATATAGATCTTATATTTACTTACTTCTTTTAAAAAAAATACATGGCGCTTGCATATTTTATGACTACAAATATCATTTTTATTAATATTATAATCTAAAACAACTTATCATTATTACAATTGGAGCATTTTAAAATCAATATAAGGTTTAATTCAGCCTATATTGAAGGAAACTAATATGTTAAGGAACAAGTTTGATCTGTAAATTGATTGAAATATTGGATCTTTCCTAAAATTGAGAAAGATATTGAACTCGATTTATCTAAATATATTTTTTTGTTTTTTTATTGATATAACTTGTAGAAAAATTTTACTCTAGACATATAGAACAATTTTTATATAACATAATTTAATTTATAAAATAAATTTTAAATTTTAAATTTTGATAAAGATATTTTATCAACTCTCAGATTAATTTAGACGTCGTTTGGATAGTGAGTTGAAATGAGATAAATTGATAAAAGTTGAATAAAATATTATTATTATTATTTTAGAGTTTGAAAAAATTAAATTATTTATTATATTTTATATAAAAATTTAAAAAAATTGTTAGATAGGAAAAAACACTTTTAACTATCCAGATTCCAAACGCCTAATTCATACTCTCGCATTGACGTGTAAAGAGATGGCGGGAAATAGAACGCGTCACATCTCTCCCCTCGTCTCCAACTTTTCACACCCCAGCCCCGCCATTTCTATACTCCCCTCTCGAAGTCTCATTATCTTACTGCGCATTTTAGCAGCAGCTCCACTCCTCCACCGTCTCCCCGGCGTCTCTCTATCCCTCTGAAACTTCGCAATCCCAAACCGTACTCGTGAAATCAGGTTTAGGGTTCGAGTTAGGTTTTTCGTTCTTCGCAAACATCAGATGGGGAATAAGGTCACAGACGAGCTGTTATCCTCCGTCCGATCGATCTTCGGCTCTGAATATTCCGACATGGACTTAATCAGAGCCCTACACATGGCCAACAACGACGTCACCGCCGCGATTAACATAATCTTCGACATGCCAAATTTCAAATCCAAAGGATTGCCAGAAGTTTCCAAAAACCCCCAACCTTCTCGCCTCAATTCGGTCTCGGGGGCCAGCACGAACCTGAAGCAAAACGGCGGCGAGAACCGGAGTTTTCATTCTCTGGGGCACGAAGCAATTGCTACCGATTGCGCTAGTGAAGGCGAGGGTTTTGTTGGGGACGTGAGTGGGCGAGAGAGCTCGGTTGGGAGCGAGTGGTGGTTCGTGGGCTCCGGTGAGGTTTCGGGGCTGTCCACGTGTAAAGGGAGGAGACTGAAGCCTGGTGACATTGTGGGGTTCACGTTTCCATTGAAGAGTGGTTCTAGTTCGCCTTCGCCTGGAAAGGGTTTCTCTAAGGGACGGCAGCAAGCTGCGGCTTGTTCGGAGATTGTGAGGTTCTCTACTAAAGAATCCGGAGAGGTAACGTGCAAAATGGTAATTGGAGAGAAATCGTTTGATGTCTTGTCAACGTGAATCTGATTTGCTGTAATTGAATTGATTGGGGTTGTGGCAGATTGGTCGAATACCTAACGAATGGGCACGATGTCTTTTGCCGCTTGTGAGAGATAAGAAGGTCAAGGTTGAGGGTTGTTGTAAATTTGCTCCTGATGTTTTGGGCATTATGGACACCATTATTTTGTCAATAAGGTATTTTTCAATAATTAGCTTTATCATGGTTCATAAGTGCTTTTGAAATAAAAAATTTCCTTCAAAGACGCATGGCTTGGTTTACCAAAAATTCGATGACAAGGCAAGAATGGTCACCGTAATGTGGGTTGTATTGATTGCATTTGATCCCCCCTTTGGAGTGTTTCTTTATAATGTGCTATAGGTTATACATACGGTGGTTGATGAATTAACATATTATCATCACTACAGTGTATATATCAATAGTTCTATGTTCCGTAAGCATCACCAGACCTCACTCAAGGCAGCCAGCGATGCTACTGAGGGATCAGTGATTCATCCTCTTCCAACTTTGTTCCGGTTGTTAGGACTGACCCCATTTAAGCAGGTAATCATTTGTTATTTGACTAGTTTATCTTTTCTTCTACATATTTATTGTTCTGGTCTGATCATAGAAGAGGCCTGTGCTGCTGAAGTTGTAAACGTGAGTTTGGATATTTATCTTTCTGAGCTTTTCTCCTAATGTTGTGGCGTAATATCTATTTGCCATTGATTTGTTGTAATTAGGCAGAGTTCACTCCTGGCGACTTGTACAAAAGGAAGCGTCCTTTAGACCCTGAGGTTTGTATAGATCAAGCAATTATTTTTAATTAACTTCCTGGTGAAGTTTAGAGTGTAATCTTGTGTTAGCAGGATATTTCTGGTCTTCATGCCTCGCTGTTACATGTTAGCAAGAATAAGAATCCTTCTCAAAATGGAAATGAAGTTGAAAATGAGGAGTCAATTTCGGATGTTGAAGTTGACAACATTGTTGGTGTTGGAAATAGCTCCGAGTTAGAGGTATTGTTACTTGAGGATTTTGAATTTTGTTGGAGCTAGCTTATGCCTATAGAAGGTGAAATTACTGAAAATGTGTTGTGTTATAGGAAATGGATCCCCCTTGTACTCTTCAGTGTGAACTTCGACCCTACCAAAAGCAGGCCCTTCATTGGATGATTCAGCTGGAGAAGGGACAACATATGGATGAGGCGGCAACAACACTTCATCCATGTTGGGAGGCTTATCATCTTGCGGACAAGTACATATTAGATTATTATATAATCTGATCCTTTCTACTTATCCCAAGATTGCATGTTAATCTAGCCGTTTGTACTACTAGGAGGGAGCTAGTTGTTTATGTGAATGCATTTTCAGGCAATGCTACAACAGAATTTCCAAGCACACTTCAAATGGCTAGAGGAGGAGTATGTCCCTGGATGGCTTGTACCTTATTATATTATAATTCATACCCAGAATTTTTATATTTTCCTCAGATTATTGACTTTAACGTGCATCTGAAGATTTTGGCAGATGCAATGGGGCTTGGGAAGACCATTATGACCATATCCCTGCTCCTTGCTCATTCAGAAAGAGGTGGAGAATCAGGTGGTCAGTCCACGAATCAGCCTTCAAGTGAAGGTAGTGAAATCAGCAGGTTAGACCACCAGCCAGATCGCCTGAAGAAGGCAACAAGATTTTCAGGTTTTCATAAATTGATGAAGCAAAAGAATGCTCTTATAGCTGGTGGAAATTTGATTGTGTGTCCTATGACGCTGCTAGGCCAGTGGAAGGTATCTGCACTGCAATGCCTATTTACTGTTGTAGTTCTGCATACTTGTGGCAAGCGAATTTTTGAAAATTTGTAGTTCCCAAATTTTGTAGTTCCATATGCATATTCCTTTTCTTTTCTGTTGAGAGTCAGTCAAGACAATTTGGTGTATTGTCAGGCAGAGATTGAAACTCATGCACAACCTGGGTCTCTGTCTCTATATGTTCATTACGGACAAAGTAGACCGAAGGATGCAAGAACTCTAACTCAGAGTGATGTTGTAATTACCACATACGGAGTGTTAGCCTCAGAATTTTCGGCGGAGGTAATTGACAGGCTCATTTTATAAGGTTGATTTTTTTATTAGTTATATGGTTGAAATTTATGAGTACTTGTGGGATTTCTTTGTACAAGATAAACTAATGCATCTTTTCTGTGTATCTATTTTGTTTTTAGAATGCTGAAGACAGTTGCAGTCTTTACTCAGTTCGATGGTTTAGAGTGGTTCTTGATGAGGCACATACCATAAAATCCTCTAAAAGCCAAATTTCTATGGCTGCTGCTGCTCTAGTTGCTGATCGCCGTTGGTGTCTCACTGGCACTCCTATCCAGGTAAAATCTTTTATGGAAACTGTTGTAAACCAAAAAGGATCTTCATCTCTGTTGTGAATGAATGTTACTACTTGCTGGGTGTCCTCTCCTCTCTCTCTCTCTCTCTCAAGCCCCCTGGCACCCTGTTTTTGGCAACCAAATGAAAAATTACTGTTATTGCTTTCTCCACTATATCGGAAGGAAAAATGAATCTTCGCATGTTTGCTAATATATAAATTTTGCTGTGTCCCTTAATCTGATGGTTATATTATGCAATAGATGGCATATTATATTTGTAAGCTTCCATTATTTGATTAATCTATATTTTCTATTTTTCAGTTTACAAGTTGATGGGTTTGTCTCATTTTGTATGGGGCGTTTGAGGCCTAACTGCTAAATTTTGCACATCCGACGCCATGCTTTTAACATTTATCCTCTGTGCTCTGTGCAATTTACCTACCGAAGGCATACGGGCACAAGGGATGTATAAAAGATTTGTTGAGCCTTTTCTTTTACTTACCACTTGGCAAGAGACTTTTCTAATATGTACCATGTAATCTGGAGGGATGGGGCTGGACATGATAACTTATGCTTCTGACATACCCATGCATATATATCAAGTATCGTGACATTTGTGTGGTTTTCTGTCCTATGTTGAGGTGTTCCATGTGCACTCACGCTTGCTTTGAATTCAAGCTTGAGCATGTGACTTGATTACTTTCACCTGCAAATAAAGTCTGTTTGTCGAGTCTATCCTACGTTTTGTGTATATCATTAAGTTCCATGTCTTTGAAGCTAGACCTTGCAGGCTGGATACTTTTATCTTGGAGTTTGAAAGTTTTGGTTATTTGTGTATGGTGGTTGTTTCATTTATGTTTCCTGATATTTGTAACTTTTCCATCACAGAACAACCTGGAGGACATTTACAGTCTTCTTAGGTTTTTGAAGGTGGAACCATGGGGAACTTGGGCGTGGTAAGTTTTGCCTCCATTTTTAGTGTATAATGAAGTATTGTAATCTTAGGTTCCCAAAGTTGGTTATGGATGTTTCTTAATTTTGTGTAATTTCCGTTTGAAACCTCACTGCAGATGATTTGTTTTTTTTTAGGTTCACACATATAGGCGACAGTGCCTTGAGGGTCAATATTCAGTTTTAAGTGATTTTGTTAATACCGATAAAAAAGCAATTTTGTTAAACCCAGGATTTTTTATTTAATTATTATATGTAAAGGCAATTTTGGCTATGATGAACAATTACCATTTTTTAAAGTATCAAGTCTATCGATAAGCTTTATAGAATTTGGAGAAGGTGCGCTTCTGTAGTTTGGGCAAGAAGGGATTCTTTTTCATGATTATGAGATGAACATGATAATCAAAGCCTTTAATAATTTTTTTTTTTGGCAAAACTGAAAGGAGACTTGTTGTGTTCTGCTTAAATATTGAACCTTTCAGCCTGCGGCTTACAATATTAATTTAGTCATATCGGGCAATATGTTCCTGGAGTCTAATAATAGTGTATGAGTGTATGTCTGTGTCTGTGTGCTTATGTGTGAGTTTTATATGTTTAAGCGGATATCCTTTCGAACTTCCTATTTGTTGATATAGCATGACTGTTGGTGTGTGCAGGCGTGCATGATATGCTCAAGTGCATTTTTTTTTTTTTTAATTTCTTAGTTTTCTCCTCCAAACAAGTTGATATATCATGACTATTGTGAGGTTGGTTTATCTTGATATTCTAGGTGGAACAAACTTATTCAGAAGCCATTTGAGGAGGGTGATGAGAGAGGGTTGAAGTTGGTCCAGTCCATTTTAAAGCCAATTATGTTAAGGAGGACAAAATTTAGTACTGATCGAGAAGGCCGGTGAGTAATATCATTCTATATTCACATTATGTGTTTTGCCCTTAAACTCATTGTATGTTTGCAGGCCTATTCTCGTTCTTCCGCCAGCTGATATTCAGGTCGTATATTGTGAACTCAACGAAACCGAAAAAGACTTCTATGAGGCCCTGTTTAAAAGATCTAAGGTATCTCTCTTTTTTTGTTTATAAGTAATATGAGATTTTATTGAAAACGAATGTATAGGCGAAGCCCATGTACACATGAAGTATACAAAAGAAAACACCTAAATACATTCTAGAAAACGGAAATGACATCAGCAAATCATGAACAGAAGAACTGTTATTCCCTAAAGCTGAAGACCAAAACAGCAAGGAATGTACAAAAAAATTCCAGATTTGTTCTAAAGAATGCTCTTTGTCATTAAAGCACCACTTATTCCTTTCCATCCAATTACACCACATGAGACACAAGGGGGTCATCTTCCAAGCCTCACCCACTTGAGAACAACCATGAATCCCATTCCAACAAGCAAGGAGGTCTACCACTCTCAAGTCTCAACGGCATCACCCAAGCCAAGCCAATTCTGCAAAAAATCCCATTCCACAAAGCCCTTGCCATCTCACAATGCAAAACAAGATGATCCACTGTTTCCCCTTTCTTTTTGCACATGCAGCACCACTCCATAACAATAATACCTTTCTTCCTTAAGTTGTCCAGTGTCAAGGTTTTCCCAAGGGATGCTGTCCAAGTGAAGAAAGCCACCTTGGAAGGCACATTTGACTTCCAAATATGCTTCCATGTAAAAGGACTATCCTGAAAAGACAATAGCTTATAATACGAATGAATGGTGAATTTTTTACACCTCTTTGATGTCCACAACATCCTATCCACGGCATTACCATCAAACCTCAGAGTATAAAAAGCTAAAAAAAGTTGAAACTTCGTTAATCTCCCAACCTTGTACAGCTCTAGTTAATGCAAAATTAAACTATTGTAAGTGCAAAATCTCCCAATCTTGTGATTGACTATCATTACCCAGTGCTCGTCTCACTTAAGTAGACTCTCTGGAGCAGTGGCTTAGCTATGGTTCTACCTCCAACATTCCTGTGTGATTAGCCACTCAAAGACTAGAAACTGCATACTTATGAGAAAACAAAACTTTTTTTTTTTTTGGATAAGTAGATGGGAAAACAAAACTAAAAATAACATGTCGATGTGAAATCCCTTCAGGTGAAGTTTGATCAATTTGTTGAGCAAGGACGGGTTCTTCATAATTATGCTTCCATATTGGAGTTACTTTTACGTCTTCGCCAATGTTGTGATCATCCATTTCTTGTGATGAGGTATATAACATTCCTTCCCCTACTATGCTGTATCTTATTTGAATAGTTTTAATGTTATTACATTACTTGCCCTGCCATGGTTTTCTGGTAAGGCAGAGAAATGTCTTCAAGTCAAATATTGATGGGTTTTCATAAATGTCATTTTAAGGGATTAGATGGTCTAACAAGGAACCCTCTTTTCTAGTTGCATGGGGATATTGATCTAATAAGGTCAAGATGTACAGAAGTATGCATACAAGACAATATGATCCCTCAAAAGTTGTTACAACAAAACTCTGGGATGTTGATTGATAGAGAATAGTCTGCAGTTTTTTTACTGAATCGTTTTGTTCACAAGTTTCCACCATTTTTATGATTTTTTTAAATTTAAAAGGTGCTCCCCATGATCTTTACATTTTGGCTGAACAAATAACCTGATCTTATAGTCCCATCATTATTTTGTAAAAAAACTCGTGTCTGATTTTGTGTGTACACATGTATTGTCCATCCACACATTTATATATGTATGTATGTATGTTTGTATGGATCTTGTGTTGGGGAACTATTTTAACATCATCAATGAGGCCCCACGCATTCTTTATACATAGGCGATCAGTTGTAGGTTAGAACTGTTCAAATGAAACCATAAACAATATTGATAGGCATCTTTTAAGTTTGGTTTAAACTAATTTCACATATTTTTTTACTTGAGTTTGAATTGTTGATAATACTGTGCATGTGGACAAAATTTGAGTACATATTTATCAATGCAAAATTAAACTATTGTATTTGATTTTTTATTTTCATTTTTTTTAAATATCGACCAATGTAGGTGAAAATGGGTGTCTCTCCCTTAAAATTGAAAGCGTTTCCTTATCATGGTTTTGTGATTAAATAATGCGTGTACAAAATATTAGTTCATTGGCAGGAAGGTGAGAATCATTTCTTAAGGGGAAACTTTTTATTTACAATAGTAATGGTTCTGGTATGCTGGCCAAACATGCAGGAGCTGAGATAGATATTTGTAGAATTATCTGTACTTTCTGGTAATTATATATTATAGATATGTACTAAAAAAGATATAATATATATATGTCTCTAAATTATCAGTTCCTCTTGAAATGCTCCAAATATTCTGATTTGACAAGATTATAATTGTATATATGTTTTATATTTCTTTAAAGAATTTTCCAATAACTATGATTTCTTATGGGTGGCTTTGATTTGTTCAGTCGAGGTGATACGCAAGAGTATTCTGATTTGAATAAGCTTGCTAGACGATTCCTCAAAGGCAGCCTTAGTGCTAAGGAAGGGGAAGCTAAAGATGTGCCTTCACGTGCCTATGTTCAAGAGGTTGTGGAAGAGTTACGTAAAGGGGAACAAGGAGAGTGTCCGATATGTCTTGAAGCATTTGAAGATGCAGTATTGACACCTTGTGCACACCGCTTATGCCGGGAATGCCTATTGGCAAGTTGGCAAAATGCTGCGTCTGGCTTATGTCCTGTTTGTAGGTACCTACAAGTTGTTGTGACAACACATCTAGTTTTGGATTCTCATCCTTTTTTTTTTTTTTGCCTTATAAGGATCTGGTTTTACTTCAATTTGTAGTCCCTTTATTTTTGAAATTTACCCAATAAATAAATATTTCCTTTACAGGAAAACCATTAGTAGGCAAGAACTTATTACGGCCCCTACTGACAGTCGCTTCCAGATTGATGTTGAGAAAAATTGGGTGGAGTCATCCAAAATTGTCGTTCTCTTGCATGAACTTGAGAATCTTCGCTTGTCCGGGTCTAAGAGTATTGTATTCAGCCAGTGGACTGCCTTTCTTGATCTCCTGCAGATTCCTCTTTCTCGGTAAAAATCCTAGCTGCATAGAGAAGTTGAAGGAACCCATTTGGTTGTGTGAGAACAGTTGAGCATCATGCTGTTTATCCTGTTAGTATATCTTTAATATAAAACTGAGTGCACTCTTCACCATACCAAAATAATGTGCAGTACTTGCAGCCTCGCAGGCCTTGACAGGACTGTTTTCTTTCCTTTTTTGTTCTTAAATTTTTCTCTCTGAAAAGGATTGGTTTTAGCACTAAAGGAAACATCTAGCTGTGCCTTAATTGAAATTTGGAAAGCTAAACTGTCTTGGCATGCTTTGTATCTGTTCCTTTATTGTTTCTTTTATTATGTCCTGGATGCATGTCTTGGCCTTGTTATTCTTTCTCCTCAAAATTCGAGCGACATCACAATACATAATGTAGTTCACATTTCTATCAGTTTCAGTTCATGGTAAATTGTCATACATCAAGTCAATATTTAAATAGTTTTTATCTCTTTACAGGAGTAATATTACCTTTGCCCGTCTGGATGGAACTTTAAATCAACAGCAGCGGGAGAAAGTGTTAAAGCAATTTTCAGAAGATAGCAACATTCTGGTTTGTGAACGGTCAATTCCTTATTTTCTTTCTTTTGTTCAGCTGGTGGAGTTTATAGTCTAACTAATGGTATGTGAAGGTGGAATCTAATACTTGTTTTTTTTTTCTAATGAGGGTGGTAGTTTCATTCGCATTACTTAGAGGAGCAAAAGGGTGGTCAAGTTTGTTTCTCTTAGTGTGTAGACAATGTCATGGGTGGTTAAGGTGACGGAGGATTGGTTGGCTCACCCTTGGCGTGATGGGTTTGTAAGAAAGTTGCGAGATGGCCATGGTGTCTTTATTATCTACTGTCATGCTAATTCAAGGGGCTGTTTCCTGCTTTTGGATGAATATGGGAATGGGAATGGGAATGAGAGGGGTTCTCGGATTATCCCTGAAGGTTTGAAGGGTAGAGGCTAGGAAGACTTTGTGTTCAATGCTTGTATAGTGGCTGGCTCTAAAGTCTCTGTTCGGTAGATGAAAACAAAGCTCAAAATGATCAAGCCGCCTTTCAAGCTCAGGTTTGGTATAGGGAGGGGTCTGATGGCTTGTTGCCTTTGGGGAGGGCTCCCCTTCAAAGGGTGCTTCATATGTATGGATCTTGAAGAAACCGGCATGTATCCCGGTTGGAAATAGTTCACATAGTGGGGAGGGTGATAGTCAGAGGAAGGGGAAGGTTATTGGCGGGGATGTTCTAAATGGTTGGCAGTCTTTATCACATGTTGACAAGTGGCATCACAATGAGGAATATGGGGTGGGCGGTTCGCATTTTGTGGTTATCCCGACGGTGGGAGAAGTTGAAGGGGTGTTGTGGGCTGCCATAGTAGAGCTATTGGGTGTTATGGAGAAGATTACAAGTTTAATGACCATAATAGACACGGGGTTGAATTTGGTCATGGGCCTGAGTAGTGGGATGAATGGCCCATTTCATTTAAATCCACACTCATCTATCGACAATGGGCTTAAGTTGGCAAATGGACGGGGCGACGGGTTGGGCTTGATAAAAAAGGCTGGAGGACTGACCACGAGGCCCGTTTCCAAAACATGGCGGGTCAAACACCCTACTAAGTCTTCTTCCTAGAGCCCAAGCATGAATATCTTTCAGTTACTACAGATGGTCGTTCGGGGCATCTCGCCGTCGCCACAGAACAGGTCACTGGTGACCTTCCAGTTCCTGAGTTAGCGTCGATCTCCGTCTCGAATAGGGAGCACAGTGGTGGAGGGGCTGTGGATACCTTTGTGGCTGTCCGAAATGAGGTTTCCTGGTCCTCAAGGTAGTACTAGCCTTTCTTGCATTCCTATTCATCCCGATTCTTCCCAGTTGCCCTCCTTAGTTTCTGGTGAAGCCGTATTTGACGGATTTGTGAGGGTGTCTCCTTAGTTGAATGTTGAGGAAGAATTTTCTAGGGTTTTGTGCACTGCTAAGGATGATGATTTCGGCATTTCGGATGAGGGGTCTATTGAAGAGCTTGATTTGCAGTTGGTATGCAAGGGGTTTGGGGTGGAGGCTTCTCTTAATGGATTGGAAGATGTGGAGGATGAGCCTAGTCCCATTTGCTCTATGCCTCTAGCGTGCTCTTGGGCAAGTACTCATTCTGATTGGGTGTTACAGAAGGTGGACGAAACTCAAGGTTTTGAATATCATGCCATACCGGGGGTGTTATTTTGATGTGGGAACAAGAGAGTTGTAAATCTGGTGGATGAATTCGTTGGGGAATATCTGGTGGCTTGTTCTTTTATGAATGTTAATGATTGTTTCGGGTGGAGTTTTGTTGGTGTGTATGGGCCTAATGTTGTTGAAAGAAGATTTCTTTGGGATGCGATTGTTGGCTTGTGTAGTTGGTGGGAGGGTGCATGGTGTATTGGTGGCAATTTTAACATCACTCGGTATCCAAGTGAAAGGTCGGGGTATTCTCGTATTGGCCCGACCATGTTTGATTTTTTTTATTTATTCTTTGATTTGGGTTTGGTTGACTTACCTTTGGCAGGGGGCGATTTCACTTGGTCGAATAGGAGGGCATGGTCCAGGTTGGACAGATTTCTTGTTTCCCCTTCTTGGGAGGCGTATTTCCTTGACTTATGGAAAAAAAGTCTCCCTAGATTAAGTTCTAATCTTTTTCCATCTTTTTGGATTGTGGGGGTATTCATAAGGGGTGGAGATATTTTAAATTCGAGAACATGTGGTTAAAAGTTGATGGTTTTGGAGATAAGGCGAGAGAGTGGTGGTCCTTTTATCAGTTGTCAGGTACACCCAATTTTGTCTTAGCAGGAAAACTAAAAGCATTGAAAAATGATTGGAATGCGGAAGTCTTTGGGAACATAGTGGATCGGAAAAAGTCTCTTTTTGAGAAGTTAATTTGCTTTGACGAGAAGGAAAGGAAACTTGGTATTGCTACTGAACTGGAAAAATTTACTCTCATTGAGGAGATTTCTTGGCGACAAAAGTCTCCGGCCCTTTGGTTAAAGAAAGGGGATAAGTGCACCAAATTCTTTCACAGAGTTGCTAATTCTCATCGAAGGAATAGCGCCATTGAGGTGCTCCACTAGGAAGGTAGTGTCATTATGGATCAATCTGAAATCAGGATCACATTGTTCATTTTTATGAAAAGCTCCTAACGGAGCCTTATTCCCGGTGTCCTAAGGTTGATGGGTTTGAATTTGATTCGATTGACCAGCCTAGTGTACTTTGGTTTGAGAGAATGTTTGAAGAGGAGGTGCTCAATGTGAAAAGAGGAATGGACAAAGATAAAGCTTCGGGTCCAGATGGATTATCCATGACATTTTTTAGGTATGTTGGGACATTGTTAAGGATGACATCATGAAGGTTTTTCTTGAATTTCATTCATTTATGAAATTTGAGAAAACTCTTAAGGGAGGTTTGGATAGTGAGTGAAGATGAAAGTTGAATAAAATATTGTTAGAATATTAATTTTGTTTTGAGATTTGAAAAAATTGAATTGTTTATTGTATTTTGTTTGAAAGTTTGAGAAAGTTGTAATAATTAGATGAGATCAGTTGAAAGACTCTTTCAATCCAATCAACCCCTTAATGCTACGTTCATTACACTTATTCGTAAAAAGGTTGGGTCCGTGGAGGTGAAGGATTTTTGTCCCATCAATCTTATTAGTAGTGTATACAAAATCATTTCAAAGGTACTTGCTAACCGTTTGAGTGGGGTTATGGGGAAGATCATCTCAAAATTTCAAAATGCCTTTGTTAAGGGAAGACAAATTTTTGACTCCATTCTTATTGCTAATGAGTGCTTGGAGAGTAGAATCAGAGGTGGCATTCCCGACATCCTTTGTAAATTGGATATAGAAAAGGCTTTTGACCACGTCAATTGAGACTTTTTGCTTTATACTCTTGGTAGGTATGGTTTTGGGGAGAGGTGGTGTAATTGGATGAAGCTGGCATATCTACAGTTAGATTTTCAGTTTTGGTTAATGGCACACCAGCTGGTTTTTTTAACAGCTCTTGGGGATTGAGATAAGGGGATCCACTATTCCCTTTCCTTTTTGGTTTAGTTATGGATGTGTTGGGCAGAATGTTAAAGGCGACAGGGGATAGGGGATTCATATCAGGCTTTTCGGTGGGCAGTCCTTCATATGGCAGCATTAATGTTTCTCATCTACTCTTTGCGGATGACACTTTGATCCTTTGTGAGCCAAATTCTGATTAGATCCATTCTTTACGGGCTCTCTTGCTATGTTTTGAAGCCGTATCCGGTTTAAAGGTGAACTTATCAAAGTTTGAAATGATCCCTGTTGGTATGGTTAATAATCTAGGGGATTTGGCTGATGTTTTGGGCTGCAAAGTCTCTAGCTTGCCTTTGAAGTATTTTGGCCTCCCTTTGGGGGCACCTCACAAATCCAAGGCTATTTGGGACGAGATTATAGAGAAGGTTGAATGTCATTTAGCTGGTTGGAAAAAGATTTATTTGTCAAAAGGTGGTAGAATCACTTTAATCCAGAGCACCTTATCTAATATCCCAACCTATTTTCTATCTCTTTTTCCTTTGCCTGTAGGAGTGGCTTAATAGAATGGAAAGGATATTTCGTGCTTTCTTGTGGGGCGGTATGGAGAATGAGAAGAAATTCCATTTGATTAAGTGGGATAAGATTTGCACTTCTTTTTCATTGGAAGGTTTGGGGATTAGAAAGCTGAAAACTTTCAATTAGGCACTTTTAGGGAAAAGGTTGTGGAATTTCATCAAGAAGGGGACGATCTTTGGAGGATTGTTATTGATGCCAAGTATGGGAGTACTTGGGGTAGTTGGTGTTCTAACGAAGTAAGAGGGGCATATGATGTGGGAGTGTGGAAATTCATTCGTAATGGATTTTTTTTGGGTTGGGGGGGGGGGGGGAGTTCTCAGATTTGAGGGAAGGGGAAACCGGATCAGGTTTTGGCATGACTTGTGGTGTGGGGATGAGGCCTTGAAGAATGTTTTCCCCTCTCTTCATAATTGCTTCAAATAAAGGTTCTTCCGTGGCTGATTACATGGATAATAATGCTGGATTTATTCAGTGGTCGGTAAGCTTTATTAGAGATGTCCAAGATTGGGAAGTGGGGGGACATTACTGATTTTTACAGCTTACTTTATGCTTTAAACATAAACTCTGGATGGGAGGACAAATTACTTTGAAATCAGTTTGGTAATAAGAAATTCTCAGTTAGATCTTTATACAAGGTCTTGGCGTCACATTTTTCTGCTGACTTTTTTCGTTGGAAAAATATTTGGAGATGCAAGGTGCCTCTTAGGGTGGCTTTCTTCGGGTGGTTGCCTTCTCACAGGAAAATTTTTACCATTGATAAGCTGAGAAAGCATGGTATCGTTGCAATGGATTGGTGCTTCATGTGAAAAAGATGTGGTGAATTGGCGGATCATCTTCTTCTTCATTGTGATGTGTCGAAGGCTTTGTGGGACGGGGTCTTTGCTAAGGAGCGAATTGCTTGGGTGATGCCCAAGAGGGTGGTGAACCTCTTGGCGTGTTGGAGAGAGATTCTAGGAAATTGTCAAATAGCAATCGTTTGGAAGATGGTACCTCTTTATCTTATGTGGTGTATTTGGAATAAGAGGAATGAGCGCTGTTTTGAGAATAGAGAATGATCGGTGGAAGGGATTAGAGCTTTCTTTTTTCATACTTTGCTGCTTTGGGCTTCAGTTATTGTTTTGAATGGGAATAGTCTTAATGACTTTTGTACTGTTTTCTGGGTTAGCTTGTAATTAGGTGTCTCTCTCTTGTACACTTCTTGTGTATTTGGGCTATGCCTAATTACGTTCTTTTAATAAATTTCTTACTTATAAAAAAAAAAGGACAATGCTAGGGATTCCGCTACATGTCTTGCTACTTTTTTTTTTAGTTTTTTTTTACTTAGTGATTAAGAAAATGTTGTTTAATAATATTTTGAATATTTAAAAGTTTTAAAAAAATGATGTGAAAGAAAAGGTTTTAGATATTTTTTGTTTTTTTTTTTCACATCATTTTTTAACACTTTAAAATATTTAAAAAAAAAAGAAAAAAATTCACAAGATTATTAAACAACATTTTCTTAATCACCAAGTAAAAAAAAAAAAAAGGAGCGGGACCATCTAGCGGGATCCCTATCATTTTCCTAAAAAAAAAACTAATGGCATGGGTTAATTATTGGTGCTTGGTTCTTGTTGCTTAGGTGTTGCTGATGTCACTGAAAGCTGGTGGAGTTGGAATAAATCTAACAGCAGCTTCGAATGCTTTTGTCTTGGTATGCTAAAAAGACTAAACTTCTGCTTTTAGATTCTGAGGCGGTATGTTGCATGAAATAGCAGAAAGCATTTGCATTGTTGTATCTTATGTTCTAAGCAGTGACTTGTAGCTTTGGGTTTTGTCAGCAAGTTCCTTCATGGGAATTGAGACTGATCTTTACTTAGGAGGATCAGCCTCTTTATTCTGAAAAAAAATTGAAGGTGCTTGTGAAAATAGGGTCACTTATATGTGTACATTTAAGCCAATATACGTTGTATTATTAGCATTAGTTTTCCCCTTTTTATTTCCCATTTCTATATGTTCAATAGTGTTTCGGGTAAGTGATTTTTGCTTTGGTAAATATGGTGTTTATGACCTACTCAACATTCCTGCAGGATCCATGGTGGAACCCAGCTGTAGAGGAGCAAGCCGTCATGCGCATTCATCGCATTGGACAAACTAAAAAAGTGATGATCAAACGGTTCATTGTGAAGGTCGTTCTCTTAAAAAAAATCTTGCAATGACACTGGGCTGTAGAGAATTGCAGTTGATAACATTTTCAGTGGATATGTAAAAATTATTAAGAAATTTTTCGATGGAATTGGAGGTGCAATTGACCTTCCCTGTGCTTTAGGGATGGATAAATTGCAATCACTTTGTTTTATTATCAATTATGTGATTTTTCCCTGCTCCTAATTTGGATGATGTATTTCTTAACTCCTGTAATTGCTCTTGGATGGCAGGGAACTGTTGAGGAAAGAATGGAAGCAGTGCAAGCACGGAAGCAGCGGATGATTTCTGGTGCTTTGACTGATCAAGAAGTTCGAACTGCACGTATTGAGGAATTGAAAATGCTTTTTACTTAGACCACTGCAGAAATGGCAGCCGTTTCCTCACATGATGTATACTGATGAGAAATCTCTCTGGCTTTAGGAGCACTTGAGGTCAAGATCTTTATGACCGGAGAAACTGAGATGCTTCTTATGTGGCTCAGGAGATTGAAGGAAATTGAGTTGAAGGCTATTTATTTAAGCCAACACACTTCAATTCTTGCAGGGTAAATTGGAGGCTGCTGAGAGTTTTTGGCTAAGAAATTTCCTTGCATTCTCATGTACGACAACTGTGGTTTATTGAAGTGGTGTGGTTAATTTGGGGAATATAGAACCGATCTAGTTTGGCATACGTTTCGAGTCGAAATTGCTTGGTGCAATGCATCTTTAACGGGCTCGAGAGAGAGAGAGGGGGGGGGGGGTATATATTGAAATGCAATATTAAATTGTTAGAATTACCATTTTTGTAGTTTACTGTAACGATTAATGTGCTCATAAATAGTCAATAGAATAGCGATTTCGTGATTTCAACTTATCCTCCACAAATTGACGTATTCGTTCCTGTTTCCATTCAATAAATTTTAGCTTGTTTCATTACGACCAAGAAAAAGCATATGGGTCGAGCATTATGGTAGCTTCTTCAAGCTTTGTTCATCAATTTTAACCCATGCGATGAATGGTTTTACATGGATATTTATTAGATAGCTTAGTTTAATTAGGTCCGCCAAATTAACTTTTGAGCGTTTGAATAGTCTTTAGCTGATCAACTGAATTATAATAAATACTAAATTGATAAACTGTGGTAAACATTCAAATAGATTAATGTTATGCTTAGTAGATGAGATAAGATGAAAATTTTTAAAATTTTTGTGAATAGTGTTAAGATGAAAGTTTAAAATATTATTTTTTAATATTATTATTGTTTTGAAATTTGAAAAAGTTAAATTAGAATTTGAAAAAGTTAAATTGTTTATTATATTTTCTATATGAATTTGAAAAAGATGTAATGATGAGATGAGATAGAAATGAGATAAGATTTCTCATCTTTGCCCCCAAACATAACCCAAATACGGTAAATATTTAGTTGGTCAAATTTAAATCATGTAATTTGATGTTAAGGGATTACAAATCTAAATGGTTAAGAAACTTTGTTTCTTAAGATATGAAGAATATTAGGTCTCAATCCGTACATAAATGATTATCTTTTGTAGCCATCATTGTTTGAAATTGTATGATTAAAAGGGGAATGAATATCATTTTATTATTAAATTGTGAAATGTGCTATCACATAGGTTTTTTTTACTTTTTTACCTAAAAATTATTCATTATTTATTACTTTTTAATTCCATAGGGGCTAAAGCCTTGGTTACAACATTCTAGCCTAATTAAAACCCTTTTTTTTTTTTATCGATCTGACTTGTAATTCTGCTAATTTATCCCCTATCTGTAGTAACAAAGGGATGGCAAGATTTCTAAACCCCACAGAAATGTTCTCTCTTTGAGAGAGAGAGAGAGAGAGAGAGAGAGTAAAGTGGTGGATTTAATCATTACAAGTTATGCGTATATGTTGCAAAAATAATACAAAGTCATTGAGATAAGAGGTAAGTACATCTTTAATATATTACCACGAGATTGTAAATGCCGTTTGACAAATTCCAATAATAATAATTAAAAAAAAAAACTTGTGTAAAAGATGGAGATGGGCGCTGAAGGATAAAGCTTAGCCCTCTTCGCGGGTGTTGGTTTTAAGAGAGAAAAACTAAGAGAGAAAATGGGATAGCTAAGTTGATGCGCAAAGACAAACATGTTGAATCACTATAACTCATAACCAAAATGTTTAAGCTATGCCTAAACAAATAATGCAGATGGTTTTCACCTAAGATTAGCTAATTTTTAGCTTTTACTGGCGTATGGTTAGGTCCATGCCGGTCCTTTTGGAGCTTAGGACTCGTTTGGACACTTGAAATATGTTAGAACTATCTAAATAAGAGTAAAATAGTCTATAAATATTAATAAAATGATTTAAGTTAAGATGTTTTCTTGTTAGCACTTGGACTCGGTCGGGTGGGAAGTGAATTTTTACACCAACCAATCGAAGGCTGCCACATAGGTGTCTCCACATATTTCTATTTGCACCCTTACACAGGTGATAAAAATAGTTTACTTAGATCCTCCCCACCCACGTGACCTGCTCTCTTATCTCTCCCCTCATCTATCCATCTCTCTCTCTCTCTCTACAATATGATCTGGTTTCTAAAGATTTGTGGGACTCTCTGCTTAGTTTCCAAGATTTGTGGGGCTCTCGTGTTTGGTGAAACTTTCTGAAAGGTAAAACTTTTTGTTTGTTTAGTCCCTCATTTTTGTTTTGTCTCACAAAATCCACAAATCATTCTAGGGTTCATGAATTTAATAAACTGAAAGGTGTAACCTGTAGGCATTTCTCTCTTATTCTTTTTTTATAATCTTTTTTATTTTTATTTTACATATCTCACGTTTATATTTTTAAAATCTAAGGATCATATTTAATAATTTATCTAACATTCTTTTTATGTATCAATCATTTTTATGATGATAAATGTGTCTGGTCTATAAGGTAAACCAAGTGGTCTCGTGGCCTTTCCTTGTCATTATCTATCAGCTAATATTTGCCTTATAATATTTGTCTCTTTTCTTTATACTTGGTCTGGCGTCTCCATCAATATCTTGGTCTTTTTTTACTCTTCTTTTCTTTCATCTTTTTTTCAATTTGTGTGGTGTACTACATACAACAACAACATATAAATACATTAGAATTTCGTGTGATTTTCTTACAAATTTTGCATTGAAATCTTTAAATTTTATTCTAGAGTTTTGTATCGAGCTATATATACTACACTTAATTTGATTGTCTATTAAGCTATCCTTGCCTTGTAAATCATATCAAGTTGAGTGAATGATCAAGAGATCATGTTGAGATTTTAGATAGTTGTAATTCTAGCCCCGATGAAGTTGAGATGATTGAAGAGGATGGTGAGGTTGAACAAGACAAAAATATGCAAGGAAGGCCATACAATATCATTTCATATGTGGAGTTGTATGTGGGGTTAGAGTTTGACGATTTAGAGGATGCACATAGTTGCTATAAAGCCTTCTTCAGATAAATTGATTTTAACATTCGAACAAATCATACTCGGTTGTCAAACATAGACATATCATTTATTGGTGCAGAGCATGTGTGTTCGAGAGAAGGATTCCGTCGTTATAATTCTAAACTTAAAGAGAGAGCAAAACCCAAGATTGCAGAAACAAAGTGTGGGTGTAAGACGATGATGACAACAAATAAGGATGGAGACAAATGGGTTGTGTCCAAGTTTTTACTCCAGCATAATCATGAGCTGTTAACACCTAGAATACAAATTTGCTTCGTGGGCATAGACGGGTGACACCGGCATAAAAAAAATTTGATCGACACACTAAATAAGTCAGGGATACCAATACAGAAAATAATATTTGTATTGAGTAAGGAGTTAGGTGGTGATTATAATATTGATTATATTGCTAAGGACATTTAGAATTATTTGGGCAATCGAATGAGGCAACTTCTTGGAAAGGAAGACATACAAAAATTATATGAGTACTTTTTGAAAAGTGAATGTAATAATCCACGCTTCGTATATTCGATCCAAGTTGATAAAGATGGGTCGATGGGGAACTGCTTTTGGGTAGATGCTAAATCAAGAACCGCATATCAATATTTTGGAGACGTTATTACGTTTGACGTTACGTAATTGACATATTGCTACAAGATGCCATTTGTTCCATTCACTAGAGTTAATTATCATCATCAATCTATGATATTTGGATGTGCTTTACTGATAAATGACATAATCGAGTCTTACACATGGTTATTGAAAACATGAAAAAAAGCGATGCTTGGTCATGCTCCCTTTACAATAATAACTGATGATGACAAGTCAATGACTAAGGCCATCGTCGAGGTTTTACCCAATACAACTCACAAATTGTGCTTATAGCATCTCTTACAAAAATTTCCTGAACATTTAGCTCATGTTTATAATAAATATCTAGAATTTCAATATGAATGTACCCATTGTATTCATGAGACACTTACTATTGAGGAGTTTGAGTTGGAGTAGACTGGTATGTTACTGAAGTACAAGTTGGAAGAAAATAGTTGGTTGCTGAATATTTATACCAAGAGATCAAAGTGGGAGCCGTCTTACTTGAGAAGCACATTTTGCGCTGGAATGTCTACAATTCAACGAAGTGAGAGTATAAACAAGTTTTTTAAAAACTATGTTCGGTCAAGTATGATGGTAAGCGAATTCGTCCATCAATATGATAAAGCTTTGAATGCCCGTTATCTCAGTGAGAATGAGCAATATGTAAAAGACAAAAACATCGAAGCCAATTATGAGAAATTCTTACAGTATTGAAGAGGAAGTAGTCAAGATCTATACAAGAAAATCCTTTTTGATCTTCCAAGATGAGTTATTTAATAGCCAACGGTTCATGGCACACAAAACACGTAAGGAAGATGGTCGAAAAATTTACTGGATGGGTATTGCGGGAAAAGAAAAGCCGGCATATAAATTAACACTTGGTAGGGAGAATAACATTGTTTCCTGTACATGTTATAAGTTTGAATTTCTTGGTTTTTTATGCCAGCACAGCCTACATGTTTTGGACAATGTACTACAATCATATGTTTTGGAAAGGTGGACGATTAATGCAAAAAGTCGTGTGGTGCATGAGATATGGGTCAATGAGGGGCCATTGGAGACAGTCCCAATTGCATTAGTGATGAAGCATCATTTGACGAGACAGTTTTACTTGGTTGCAGAGATGGGGTCACTATCTATCAAGAAATATGAGCATGCTTTTAGGAGAATAGAGAATATTCAACAAGAGCTTCAACTGATGAATGATGATGATTGTAACACAAACGAACATACAGTCAGAGCCAAATAGTCTCCAATTTCTCATTGCAAGATTTGTCACATATTGTTTCTAAAGAAAGTCCCAAATCATACGCAAAAGAATCCAAAGGAAAATGTACCAATAAAGAAGCGACGATGCAGCATTTGTAAACAAGAAGGGCATGTAAGAAGCAAATGCCCATCACATAGGTTTTTTTTTTCTTTTTAATTTGGCATTTTTTTTCCTTGGCATGTATTTAGGGCATTTGCTTTTAACTTGATGAATTTGTTTTTTTTTTTTGTTTTATTTTTTTTTTGCAGGAATATGTAAGACCCAACAATGTCACAAAATGAAGAGTTCGGAGCATTGTGGAATTTTCATATGCCAGATGATCATTAGACTCATTAAACATTTTCTATTTTTTGGTTGTAAAAAAATTCTCAAACTAGATGACTATAAGCCAAGTGATATGTGAGATGGATATGGTTGTGTGAGACTTATGAGTTCTGCCCTATGGATATTCCAGTACTCTGTTTGCCCTTTTCTTCTTACCGTTTTGGATTGTATGCTTTGTGTTTTTGGATGAAAAAGTTTTTTATATTGCATTGGAATTGTCTTTGTTTTTATTTTCCTAGTTTTATTTATATTTTTGGGGCCAAGAACACAAATTTGTAAGGTTTTTGTTTGTCATGCCTGCAAGTTTAAACTTATATAAAAACATTGCTATTTAACCATGTGTCAAAACTTATGCAGTAGTATGTCCACACTTTGACCATGCGTTGGAGGCTAGTGTGTAATTATATAGTTTTGGAGGCAAAACTTATGTAGCACCAATGGATTTATGATTTGTTTTCATCTCTATAAAATTGTAATTATAAAGTTTTGGACTCCCTTGTTTTCATCTCTATTTATGTAGTCGAGGGATGTAATTACATGATTCAATGTAATTACTCTGTTTACGCCTTTTTCTTCTTACCATTAGGGTTATAGATCTATCCCTTCTTTTGTCTAATAAAAAAAATAGTTTTTATTAAATTATTTCTTGTATAAAATAGGGACACATTCCATGCATAATGGATAATTGTGATCTGTAATAGCATAAAACGGAATACAAGAACAATTTACATTAAACGTTTTATAGTATCATTAAACGATTTACATTATCATTAACTTTACAAAATTTCAAACTAACCAATAACGTAATAAATAAAACCCAAGATGCAATCAATGCACTTTTGTACTTCTTCTTCATTGATTGAAATTTTGCATCTTCTATTCTTGCACGATCATATGCTATCATTTCATTCATTCATTGAGCTAATTCCGAGCCTCACTTACAACAATCCAGTTGTTCCATTGCAAGGTCAACCCATTCAAAAAATTCTAGTTTTGAGCCTTGTAATATGAACAATTCAAAAACTGTCGAACAAAACTTTTGGGGTTGGCCAACGTCCACAGTTTGGAGGGAATGCCACAATAACATAGTGGTCTTTATCTCGACATGATTTCATCTTTTGCCCTCATAGAACATAAACTAGATATGGTGTATTAGCCACTACTTTCCATATTTCTGGAAAGGAATATAAAAACAAGCAATCAACAAACATCAACAAGTTGATCCATCAAAATAAGCAGTAAACAAAGACACGGTGTATGGGGTATTTTTACAAAAACAAGGTGCACAATTTTATACTCGACCGGCCTTGAGTTTTTCTCATCTACAAACTTACTGCAAAAACCAGAAGTCAAAAGTCACAACTATAAGATCATCCTCATCATATAAAAAACAACAACCACAATAAAATATGAACACAATTGAAGCAATAAAGTTTGGGCCCACCTTGGTGTTATTTAACACAAATGCATATATATATATATATATATATATATGTATAG
Source organism: Cyclocarya paliurus (assembly GCA_029856935.1). Classification (NCBI taxonomy): domain Eukaryota; kingdom Viridiplantae; phylum Streptophyta; class Magnoliopsida; order Fagales; family Juglandaceae; genus Cyclocarya; species Cyclocarya paliurus. The sequence goes on from CM056956.1 coordinate 5,920,755, forward strand.
GACCATTTGACCTGGTATATTTTACACAAATGCACTTCGCTCCATACATGCTATTCTATATCTTATTTCAACCAGATTCGCAATAATTCTTTCAAGCAATTCACATGAATTTTATTTATTTGTGATATATATTCATTATTTCTCCAAATATGAACCACTCACATAAAGTGGATTTCGCTAGTCCAAACATTTCATAGGTTTACTTAAGTCCAAACATGCAGAAAAAGATCAATAAATTAATATTACCTTATACTATCTCAAGTATCTTCAACCCACCCTATCCATTTGTCAAATAAGAGAACATCAGGTTTACTTAAGTGAATGATAACACATAATGCATAAGAAAGTGTACAAAGAAGAAGGTGTATTCATCAAATCACTAAAGGATTTAAAAGAGATCACCTCTACTTGCCATAGGTTGTATGCTTTATCGAATAACATTCAGAAGAGTTTTATCAAACAATCTAGTCAAGACAATGTTATTTATTGGTATACTACACGGTTTAGAATGTTTCAGTTGCCATTCTCCTTAAAAATTAAAAATCAATCTGATTCAAAAACATATTCAGAATATATAGAGATTCCATAAGAAAATGCATAAATCAAAATGCAAAATCTTCAAACAACACAAGAAAATGCATAAATCGAATCCTAGAATCGCATAAATCCAACAGAAAATGGTATATGAAATGCATAAATTGAAAACTTACCCACTTAAGGAGAATACTACACGAGAGAGAAGGGGTGGTGAAATCGGTGCCGTGAGAGGGAGGGGGTGGAGAAATCAGTTGCATGAGATGAATTGATCCATTGCGTGAGATGAGTTGATTTTGTCGGAATCGTGTTGGATGACGAACGAAGGGGAGCTGAGAATGGGAGAAAGCTCATAAAGGGAGCTGGGGCTGCAAATGGAAGGGGAGAACTCTTTATGAAGGGTTGGATGTACGTGTTTGGAGGTTGCACCTCCTACGTGGCCAATAGTTATTGGTTGGTGTGAAAATGAGTTTTATACCCGACTGATCTTGAGTTTTTTCCTTTATTGAGTTTTGAAAAATGAGAGAGAAAAATTGAATAAAAATATTATAAAATTAAAAATTGTTTGAATATAATATTTGAATCTAATTTTTGTTTTGAAGTTTGAAAATGTTATATTAATTTTTGTGTTTAGTTTTTAAATTTGTAAAAATTGTAATGATTATGTGAAAAAGTTAAAAATTTTAAAATTGAAAAGTGTTGTGTTTAAATGATATTTGAAAATGAATTGTGAGAAGTTTAATTTTTCTTATCTCATTATCCAAATATTGCTGCTTTTTAAGTTTTTTTGAAAATTTAGGGGCTGAGAAAAACTTGAAAAAATAAAAAATAAAAAAAGAAGAAGCTCGGGCACAGAGGTACACGCATATATATAGATATGAAGTTTGGGCCCATGGACCAAACTTGTGTACTGGATCATGGGAAGGCGCCCATTGGACTGTTAAATTAGAAACACAGATTTTGAGGCAACCAACTACGTCCCCATTGATAAACCCTCGTGTCTCAGCGTCAGAGCTTCAATGGCTTCCACTCTTATGATCCGAGTCTGATTCCAATCCTGCAAAAGGTATATATAATCTCTAACAGTTCTTGTTTTACTTCATTTTCTATCTATATTCAGTTTTAGATTGTTTGGTTTCTGGGAAAGCTTAGACAAAATTGATGAAGGCTTGGATGAAGTTTGAATTCGGTCGGTTTGCTAGAGATTTTTATGGTCGAAAACCGTAACTCTAACTCATAACTTAGCACAGATATGTCTTCGGAGACCGGGGCCTCATCGGGTCCGAAGACCCGACGCTTATCCTGCACCACCTGCTTCGACGCCCTCTGGTTTTGCTACTGTATGCGCTTTCCTTTCGATCCTCCTCTTCCTTTGCATTTTTCGATTTCCATTCCTCATTCCTATCCTGCATTACAATCCAATTGCATTATCCAGAACATTCTAAAACTGAACTCTTGTGTATAGAAGATCATCTGCCATATATTGTATATATCTCACACACACACACACACACACACACACACACACACACACACACACACACACACACACACATAGAGAGAGAAAATCAATCAGCTTCTTTTAACACTAGTTCTACCCTGCAATGGTACCATAGCAAAGTTAACTACTGATCATTGCTGTTAGAACAGTGGACCTCACGCACCTATCCTGCAAAAAAGAAAATAGGCCAGCAGAGCTTGCCAACAATGGTTGGCGGGGGGAAGGCTCCAACACTCAAGTTAGATTGAATTGTTTATTTTTAACAATTTGAATCAATGTAAAATGTCTAGACAGATTTTTTGAGACTGAGACTTCCTTTTTTCAATCCTTGGCATTTACCAGGTGTCTTCCCTATGATCTGTAGCTGGTGGGACGCCATCTGTTTTCTGCTTGCCTTTAGCCGCTTCACCATTCTACTTCCTGTCACCCTGATATCACGGTGCCCCCTCAAACATGTCGTGTGTCATTTCCGAGATTATATGATGATGGTGGGCCTATAAAGGGCAAGTGCAAGCCATCTGCTAAGAAAGAGGCTTCCCTGGGCCTCTAGGGGCTTTTCCTATCTGCATAGTCATTCCTCCTTTGGTTTTTAGGCCACATCTCTTAGGCCCTGGGCCCATAGTTGCTCAGGGCCACTGAGCCCAGGACCCATACATTTGCCATGAGAAAAACATTATCTGATTCGTATTCCAATAAAAAAAATTAATATAGATACCACAATCATTGGTGCTTTTTGGATTTCTTATTGTTATGTTCTTTTTATTATTATTATTTTTTTATGGGCATATTCTTTTTTTTATTGGGATGTGCCTTGATGAGCCTTGAGCCATAGAGTATTAATTTGGAGAGCTATCTAAATCTCAAGTCTATTGTGTTCAATGTTCTTTCATTTGTTTGCTTTGAATGATTTGTTTTGGGGGAATACCTTGGGGTAGGGTCTAGTGGTAAGGCTTTGATCTTGGGGGTTTACTTCTCTTAGGTCTAAAATCCAAACCCTTAGCTGCAGCAAACTCTATGGGCCATGCCCCATTGGTGAAAAGCTGATGATTTACTTGATCTGTGTGATGTGGGCATATTATGCAGGTCCGGCCCAAGGTTCAACATCTCATGGGTGCAAACAATCTTTTGGGGTCACACCCCCTGATGAATAGCTAGTGATTTAATCAGTTTTGTGTAGGGAAACTTCCGAGGGTGCGATGCACGGGATTGGGGTTTACTCTGCAGGGGTGGGTCCGAAGGGCCCTGCCTTGGAGAGGTTCCTCGACGTCAAAAATAAAAAATAAATAAATACAGGTCCAGGGTTAACTAGGGAAAAAGTCAAGTTTTGTTTTCATGGTCCCAGGGCTTTTGTCATCAATAGAATATCTGTTTCGAGTGAAGGGAATTGCTGCACCATTGAGCATTATGATTAATTATCTCTTTATTTTTTATATAAATCTGAAATTGTATTTTCCTTGAAATTTTCTGAAATGAGTAATTCTTCTCGCATTTGTATTTTTCTTCTTATTCACCCAACTATTTTGGTTTTTCTCTCTTATGCAGTTGATGTGTTCATTGTGTTTTTGTACAATTCCTTTGCATCCTTCTTCCTTATTTGTATATGAAGATTGTTGTTTGCATTATGTTTAGCCCCACTCACCATATTTTTTTTAATGTCTGTTGGCCTTTCATTCGTTTATATGTTTCCTACTTTACCTTAATCATGTCATTTTCCCTGATTTGTAACGGGTTTGCTTCTAGATGGCCATTTTTTTAGTTATTGCCTTTCCATTTTCAAGAAATCTGTCCCTTATATGTTCAACCATTTAAATTCACACATCTTTAGTTTCTTCAGGATTTTCTTGCAGTATATCTGCAGCATTCTTTATTTCCCTCTATGCTTTTCCTTTTAACAAATGCTACTAAATTTAAGCTTTTCTGGACTCCCGATTTACTTCTTTGCATGTATATCTTCTTGTTATAATTCACTCATCTTAAGAGTTATTGCCACTATTTAATGTCATGGGGTTTTGCTCCCCTTGGGTTAGGTTGTGATTCTAGCTTGTTCAACATTCTACTTGACTCCAAAATGTTCAATTGTCGTCCTCTTTTCTGAAGCACAAGTTTACTGTTCAATTGTAATCCCTTACTTCCATTTATGCCTTCTGATTTTCTTGTGTTTATAGAAACATATTATGAATTTGATAGGAATTTTTGTTATGGCAGCACCAGTTCATCAGATGCAGCAGTATTATAGGCTTGGCGTCCTTGATAACTGTTCAGAGAAATGGAATGCTGTTGTGGATTGTCTAAATCTTAAGACAAAACGATCTACGGAGGTGCAGGTTTGTTTTTCTAACTTCACTTGCTTGCGGATTTTTAAAAATATTTATGTGCATAACTTCATGCTTGTTAACACAACAGACAACTTCGTATCCATTACTAGTTCTTCGCTTCTAGTTAGGTGTACTTGGGCTATGCCAACATTCTTCTATTCTATAACATTTTATTTTACCTATATAAAAAAAAAAAACTGACAATGTCAAGTGCAGGGTTGTAAACCAAATGTTTGCATGAATATTTATCTTCATTATTTTGTTATTAGTTTCATTGTTACAATAAAGTATGCTTTCCCGTCAGATGTCTTCCATTGTCTCACATGTTTGGTTGATTTTTTAGTATTGTTTATATGTCCTTTCTTACTTATCAACAAAAATATGTCTTCTTGTTTTTTCTTGAGTTTTTTATATCAATCCTCACTCTCTCATCTAAGATGTGGCAGAAAGTGGCAGCATAAAAGGACCCAATAGGAGCTGCATCAGGGCTAGAGAAAGTATTTTCATAAAGGGAGTCCCCCTCCCTCTAGTGGAGGGAAAAAAAAACTTGGATGCCCTTTGCCCTATGCCTAATTTAATTGGACTATGGAACAATTTGATTATGGTATAAGGTTAAAAGGAAGTCAATGCATGGAAATGGACAAATGATGGCATTCTAGTTGTCTATATATATTTTAGGGAAAAATAAAAAGAAGGAAATGTGATATTTGTAATGAAAAAAATTCAGGATGCAATTATTGTTATATAGTGGAATAAATTACTTCTCCTCTGTAGATGGTTAAATGATTCTGTACTCTCCTACTTTAACTAAAGGCTTATAAGTTATAGCTATTGATTTCCAAGGTGTGTGGGAGGAGCATCTACCCAGTGGGGTGCAGCTTAAGAGGGCGGACTTAGGATGAGTTGTAGACTCGAACATCCTAAGTTATATTTTGCACTGGTTTTCCTGGATTATCTGATACACGATTCTGGTTGGTGGAGTCATGTATCTGGGGTTTAGTTCCCAGGGGTGGATTTGAAGGGTCCCCTTGGAGGTTTGACCTCATTGAAAAATTGCTGGGTGGGATAACTTAATACGTTTTTTTCTTTAGAAATTATGTTTGGAGATGCATTCAAGTGTTCTATTATAAATACAGTAATTTGATTGACACAATGAATATAAGACATGTTTAAGTACATAGATTCTGCAATGCCCTGATACGTTTCAGTTGTAATTGAGTTTCAAAGATTAAGAGCTTTGAGATTGTTCTGTTCTTAGGCGTCATTAATTTTTTTTTTTTTATAAGTGTTCTTAGACGACATTAATACTCACCTGTTATCAGTCTACATTCGGGTTGACTGTCCTCAATATTTAATTTACCCAACCTAACAAATTAGAGCAAGTAATGTGAAATCATAATCATACACAGGAGGCGGGAGGAGGGAGGGGTTAAATTTTAATAGTTTCTTAGTGGGTATTCTAGTGTACATGTTTGTTAAACACCCCTGGTACCCTTCAAATTGCTAACGCCCTTGGTACCCTTCAAATTGCCATCTGTCCAATTTTCATGCTTCCCATTTACATAGATTTTTGCAAGGAGGCATGTAGCAAGGGCCCAAGCATCCTTGTGTCCATTGCTGATAGATCTCTCATGTATGTATTTGTCATGTCATCTTGTGTCTGTTCTGGGGAGGGAAGGGGGGGGGGGTGAAAGCTCTATTAGATGTGGTTGTAAACGTGCCTGATTTATATCGTGATTGACTCACTGTGATACCATCCCATATGATAAGAATAAGGGTAGGTGGTGTATGGGATCCCACATTGCTTGGGAAGGAGAAGTTCTAACTCTTTATAAGGTTTCAATGGGGCTCCAATTGTATCATTGACTAGTCCTTTTGGAGTATAGGCCATGTAGTTTGGGCCTTCCACATTGGGCCGTTACACACTGTGTGAACCCCCCCCTCTCTCAAATTCTTGCCGTTATATGCCCGGAACAGCACTGCCTTGAATGTGAATACTGAAGGACCCATCCATCTAATACCTCATATTTTCATACTCAATTCGTACCAGGAAGTAGTGCATCTTATTGTAAGAGTTTTTAACTGCCTCACTTGTAATCATGCTTTTCAGTTGGTGGCAGGTCTTATTCTTCTATTTTGGTTGGTGGGGGTTTTTTCCCCCTTTTTTGAGTTAGGGAATTTGGTTAAACGGGGCACTTAATTTTTATTTTTATTTTTTGGGTGGTTCGGAAGACTTCAAATTTATTTTGGCCTATAAATTGTCTCTGTACTCATGCATGTAACAAGAAGAACACTCTGAATGCAGGAAATTCTAGAAACTCGTGAGAAAGCCAAGCCCCACATCTGGACTTTCCGAACACAAGAAGAAGCATCATCTAACTGGAAAGAACAATTCGGACATTTGGATGAAATGGAGTGACAGAGATCGAATTCCACATGCACAATTTTGGTACTCCATTTTTTCAACTATACCCTGAATGTCTGGTGATTTGAAAACAAAATGATTTTAGATAAGAAAGGGAAGAGACCGATTCTCACAAATCACATTTTTTGTCTATTTCACCTGGTTCTTTATGAGCGAATTATTTTCCTAGTTGTCGTTTTTGCTGGTTAAGAATTATATACTATTTTGGGCTCAAAAATTGAATAGCTCATGTCAGTTCAAACTCCTGCCCTTCTTTCAAATAACTCTGGAAATACATGTCCATATTAAAAAAAATAAACAAAATTTTGAAAAATTTCTTCAATTATTATCTCTCCATTTCAAAAAAGAAAAAAAAGAAAAAAGAAATATGATTATCATATCTATAATATCTAGAATTGACCGAAGCGATGTGCAGACTCATGCCCTCTTCGCTGAAATGGGGGGTGAGCAACTCGATCGCTCGTTTGAATGGTGGTTCAATATTTTTAGTTAGCGGATGCGGTCAGCCTGGGTGTACGCACCTACCTGGCTTTCACCTTCCCGTCTCCTAGACTAGATATTTACTTATAAAACAAACCTAACAAGATTTTTCTTCCTTCTAGTCGCTTTCCCTTCTTATTCTAGACTATATATATACACCTCCTTTCTTCCTCCTTTTCTTTTCTTTATTCTCTTTTTCTTTTTCTTTATCTCCTTGTTATTTCTTGGCGAACTAAAACTCGCATTAGAGCACTCTAAATGGTGTATGCAATGGCAATGGTAAAATTTGGTTAAAATTACATGTTTTATCTTTTGCCTTTGTCATCTAAGAGAGATTCTCACGTTGGATTATCTATATATCAGTCAAAATAATAATAAAATATTATTTTTTAATAATAATAATATTTCTATTTTTTTAAATATTTTACAATTATATGATCATATGTTAATTTATAATTTAATTAAAGAGAGGGAGAGAAAGCGAGATAAAGTGAGAAATTGACCAAAAATGAATTACGTGGGGGCAAAACAGAGAAGCATATATGATTTTAATTGAATAAAATATACCTTTAGCTCTCAAATAGTCGGACGCCAAATATGACCTTTGCCTTCCATTCATTGTGGTTCAAAGTTCCACTTTTTATTTTTTAGCAAGCTCAATGCAAGATTTTTAATGTAAAATTCGGCATATTTTTCAATTCATGGTTGTGGGTCTCTAGTGGAAGCTTTAGTTTGAGACCACAACCTGGTTGTTGCTCCTTCGGTAAACTAGTTGATTTTTGAGTTCGTCGTGGTTAGACGAGAGGAATGAGTGATGGTAATGCCAATCTTTCAACTTGATCAATGAATTCAGGTGGGCATGGGTAGTGGTGGCAGTGGGGAGGCTATATAGCCACCCCATCCAAACAGGGACGATGGGTGGAGAGGGTGGCTACCTCCCTACATTGGGCGTGTAGTACCACTAGTCATGATAAGAAACTATAACATTTAATTCTTATGGGATATTATTACCCATTTACTTTAGGGCACATTGCATTGTTGATATTATTTGTCCCTTAACCATAATTGAAGTAGATAATATTATTTCTACATCCATTAGGTATCGAAAAAGTTTATTTTATATCGAAACACCACTGATGTAGAAGCCTTCCATATTACGAGTTAGCTTAGAAAAAGTATTAGTGTTTTTGTTTATTATTTTTATTATTATTATAGATATAAATCATATAATAGATCTTATAACAAGTGGTATGTTTACTCATCGACTTGTAAGTAGTAGAATTATAGACAATAACGGAATCTTGGGGATGATCTCAAGCAAATTATTACATGTTTTAATGCTTGAATTATATTATGTGAACTGGTATTATATGTTTATCAATACTCAATTTCGCATTCGAATGTTTTATGGGGTTTGTCCAAAATGGAAAGGACATTGTTCAACTATTCCCAAATCCTACGTATTTTGCATGAAGATGTTGAGATGGACACCCTATTGCCAAGAAAAAGAAGTACTATTATTATTATTATTATTATTACTATTTATCTTCATAAAAAATCATAATAAATGTTTTTAAAATCAAAAGCAAAAAGATGGGGACTCAAATCTCATTTCAATTTTATCATAAAAAAGTCCCAATTCTGCGAGGTGTACGACATTTTTGTTTTGAAAGTTTATTCACGTATATTTTTCAGTTTTTTCCCTATATTTTATATTTTCTTTATATTTTCTATACTTTTTTCATCTTTTTTAATTCTTTAGCTTTTATTTTATAAAATGTTTATTTTATTTTTATGTTTTGATTCGTTTTAAAATTTTATTTAATTTTTTAATACGTGACATGTCGAGCGTAGATTTTCACAAATCAAAGGCCATATGAATGATTGTGACATAAATGTCATAAATGCCTTATTTGGCTATTTGCTAATCTGATGAATAATTGATGAAAGAAAATTTCGACAAAATATAAAAACTAAGAGTTAAAGATTTTTTATTTGTTTTAACTTTAAGCCATGGGCCATTTGTTCAAAAAGATGTAAACTGATATAAATATATATATATATATATATATATATATATATATATATATATATATATATATACCCACACACTACTCATATAATGATAACGAGTAAGAACTCACACATCACACATGCTCCCAATGGTACCACATACTTGATAATGATATACTTATAATTTTTTTATAACTATTTTACGACTCACTTCAAATCAATTGATGAAATTGTGCCATTTCATTAACAAATATTTTTAATTTTATATAATTACTCTTCATTTTAAATAGAATTGTAAAATAGTTGTAGATTAATTATAGGTTTATCATTTTCTCATTCTTAAATACACAAATGGTTCAAAGGAGTGAGTTTAGATAAGCTGTTATCCTAAATTTGAACTCGATTTCACGAATTCGATCATCTTTTTCTTTTTTGTCATATATTTTCTTATCTTTTTATCCATTAAAAGGAATGAATTTCATATTAGGTTCAATTTCTTTGCATTTCGAAATAATTATTATAAGAATTTTTTTTTTATTATTATCATTATCAATAATCACATTTTCAAAATTTAAAATAAAATCTCAAAATAAGAAATGAAAAATTCTATCTATCATCCACTTAATCATCATTCTCTTACTATTCCCTTATGTTTCATCTAATAATTGGATTATAAGTAATGAATGATAAATAATTTTTCAATAATTTAATGCCATATTGGAGAATGATAGAAGGATAATTAATATCGCTTCTCATAAGCAATAATATGAGTATTCTATTTGTAAGTTGGTGCATAGAACCCCTTTACATCACTTATATGGTAATATTTGATGAGTTATTATATTTTCAAGCCGCTATTGATAATACATCATTCACATAATTTAAATAGTAATATTTGATTTATAAAATTCAGATTTTAAAATTTATCTTTTAAATCAAATTATGCAATGTAAACACTTTACTAAGTATATTCTACATACCGACTTGAGAATAAAATATTTCATATTTGATTTGTAAAACTCAATTTTAAAAATTTCTCTTAATTCTCTTGAATGAAAATGATTTATACAATTGTAGAGTATGTAAACTTTTTGTACTCATTTTGAAAAAGAAAATTGAGAAATTTGATATCTACATAAAGAAACTAACTTTTTTCAAAAAGAATGCGTGGACTTCATATCTTAAAATTATATCTGGCATTACTTTTATTTGAATTTTATAATTATTATTATCATTAATAATCATATTTTCAAAATTCAAAAGCAAATCTCAAAATAACTACTAATAATGAAATAGTAATTTCTTCCAATAATTAATTTATCATATTTGGAAATAAAATCCCTTTAACATTAATAAAAAGAAAATTTAAATTGGTTTTAATTGCTGCCAATCTATACTGATTAAATATTTCTAAATAAGGTGAAACAGAAAAAGTATATTTTAAAAGTTCCCGAAAAAAGATAAAAGGAGTATAATAATACTCTAAATTTTTATTTGGCCTTTTCTTCGGACTTGAAACACTTCCCACAGAGTCCAAATTTTCAAAAGAGTGTCAAATGGATATTCGTGAGATTAAAGAAAATCAGCAGTAGTCCTTACTCCCTCTATATATTATGTACGAAACTGACCAATTTTTACGATCTTTGTGAAAAAAATCCCCATTGAATTGCGTAAACAAAATACCGAAAAGGTTGTTTCATTCCGCCGCCTTTTGCACCGTACTAATTCTGCAAACTCGTTCTCTCTGCTTCTTGTTCGTCGGAACCAAACACACATACACAGACACACAAACAGACTGTGTGTGTGTGTGTGTGTTAAGCTTTGAGCTCGTTTTTTGAGAGAGAATTCTGGGTTTTTTTTTTTTGGTGCCATCGACGAGATGAACAACAGTTCGGTGGTGGAGCAGCAGCACGTGGCAGTAGGTGTGGAAGAGCCAGAAATGGGAGGAGAAGGATCTGGGCCGGTAGTAGTGGGCTCCGAAGAAGGATTGTCGGGTCCAATTGGCTTGGAAGAAGTGGGGAAGAGGAGGAGGGGACGGCCCAGGAAGTACGAGGTTGATGGGAAAAAGGTAGGCCCAGTGTCGGAGAGCCCGTCCAAAAGTTCACGTGGAAGAGGAAGACCCCGAGGTTCGGGTAAACTGCAGGCCTTGGCGTCTTTGGGTGAGTTTCTTCGTTCTTGTGTTTCGAACAACAAAAAGAAAAAAGATGACATTCTTTTTTTTTTTAGAATAATGCTATTTTGTCCATCTAACTTATTCTCTCATTTTGACACTTCATAAATTTTAATATTTTTTATTTTTTTTATTTACTTAGTTAAAGAATTGATTATTAATGTATTGATATTTTTTTAAAAATATTTTAAAATAATAAAAAAAATAAATAAAAAAATAAAAAATAAATTTTGGTCTAGCGGTCACTTGAAACGGGCTACTCTAAATGGTAGAGTAGCATTGTTTTTTTTTTTAGAGTCCTGCTAGCATGCCCGCCCAACTTTGACGGCTAGGCATGCCCGCTAGCACAAAATCACTTTTTTATTTCTATCTTTTTTTTTAATATTTTTTTAATATATTTAAATATTTTTAAAAAATAAAAAAATATACCAATATACTAAAAATCACTTTCTTTAAAAAAAATTAAAATAAATAAATAAATATATGAACAGTCAAAATGAGAGAGTAAATTCAAGCAATATACTAGTATTTATAAAAACTTGGTTGTCTCTTCGATGATTTTGTCATCTTAATTCAGTGCTACCTGATCCTGATCCTTTTGCATTTTTTTTCTTCATTTTTTCCATGCTTTATCCACTTTGCACGTGAGGTCTGCCTTTACTTTTTTTTGTTTTCTTTGCCACCTTTCATCCTCATTGGGTCTTATTTTATGATACCCTTAGCTGAGTTTCCATCCAATCAATGTGTTTCTTTCCAAAACGTCTAGATGTTCAAAGAGTCTCTTTAGTGTTTGAAGTATCTAAAGTTTCTAAACAGCAACTCATAGATGTCTTCTCCTGTTAAGGACGTTTCTCACATCATCAACTGTATGAGGGACACTTGCAGCAATGAGGGGGCGGCGTTGGTCGTCCTGTGTAAACTCCGATACTTAGGTCAGTATGAGAATAAATATATAAAAGATGAAGATAAATATGATATTACCTTTACCGAGTTATTTATAGCCGAATGCGGCATGATGACCATCAACTTTAATCACTAGTTCTCCGTGCTTATTCTTTGTGATCCCTTATTTAAATGGGGAAGATATCTTTTGTTTTGTAGGAGTTATCTCACACAGGATATTCGTGCTCAGTCCTGGGCCTTATCCTCTGTTTCCCGGGATTATCTTCCCGTCATTATAGTTACGAGTCCTCTACCTATAGGGCTTTTAGCCTTAGCCATTCGCAAGTCTTTCTAGGCTTGTGGATGGGCTTGGCTTTAGAGATGGATTGGCCAGGGATCTAAATGTCCACTCCATCTCCTTTTTAGTCTCTGACCCAACTGAGTATCTTAGAAAGAATAAGATTGAATTCGAAGGATAAAGTGGCAAAAAAATGACTTTAAGATTGCTTCCCTGGAAGAAGTGAGAAAAACCCAGGCTCTGCTCAAAGGCAGATTAGATTGCTAGTCTTGGAGAAAATCATCATGTTTGGAATGATCAAAGATCAATCAAAGAGAAATCTGGCAGGAAAACTAATATCATAGATGTTCAATTGAAACATGCAATTCCACTTCATAAAGAACGAGAATTTGAAGCTTATCTAGATGAAACTCCTTCACGGGGCCAAAAAAGTAAGTGACAGAAGTCGGAAAACGGTTAGTAAGACTTGACTGACATTGGATAAAACTCTGGAGTTCTAGATTTCTGAGTATCTTAGAAAGAAAAAGGCTGAATATGATATGATTGACCCAAAGTAGAGTTGAGTAAAATGATTGAGGAATTGCATATCACCCGGAAGAAGTGAGAAAAACATGGGCGAATTATTCGGCCCAAAGTGCAGATTTCTAGTCTTGCAGGGAATCATTACGCATGGAGAGAACAATTAAATAGAATTTGCCAGGAAAACGGATATCATAGCTTTTCAAGTGAAGCATGCAAGTGGCCTTATGTTGTGACAGAACAGTTCGCAAAAATGAAAAAATTAGTTTTGTCTAGATAAAATGCCTTCATTATAGCCAAAATAAGAAAGGGCGGACCAACAGTTGGCCTGACTGGACCAAGAGTAGAAAAGGCTTAAGAACCTTTTTTTTTAATAATTCTACCTATAACCATGAAGCATAATTGCTTTGAAAAAGATGGGGTTTACTATTAAAAAATTAATTTTTTTTTATGTGGATCTCATGTTTTATTCACTTTTTTCAAAACGATTATGCGGCAGTTACACAATTCACGGTTGTAAATTTTTTTTTTTTTTACAAGTAAAAGGCTTAAGAACCTTTTCCATAAACATTAGTTAAGGATTGTAGGTTGTAGCATATGACCATATGTTGTTAAAATGGCTTTTGGTTTCTCATTTAGTGCTCATTCATAACGGTTAGACTTGTAAATTATGGGGCAGTGTGGCTGTATTGAAACCTTTTTTAAGGGTTTTGTACTTTGTTTTGGTTGTTATTAGTAGGCGTTGAGTGATGATCCTATCGAGAAAAGAAGTATTTTTCATTTTCAGGTTGAACGTTCTCATTTTCTGATGGCATCATGGCGATTTCTGGGCAAAGTTGAATTTGTTCCATGAATGAACCTTTCCCAATTATAGCACTCATGACTACTCCTTTTTGCCATTCCCACCAGTGGTTATGCATTAGTTGAATACAAATTTAGAGATGAGGTATGCACCTGCTGGAGTCCTGTTGATTCTAGAAACTCCATCTGACAATGTTGTGCATCAGCCTGGTCTTGAGACCTGATAACGTCCCAATTCTTACTATTCTGTAGGATCTGGCTCGATCAGAGGGATTGTGTTTATCCCATTTTTAGATTATTTAAATTTTAATGCTTTTAAAAGCACTTGAGAAATTATATTTTTCAAGTGAAAAATAGGCCTATCTGTTTCTCACACCTGAGATTTTTGTGAAGGTGCACTTGCTGCAGACACAGCTGGAGGAAACTTCACCCCTCATGTAGTACCCATACAAACTGGTGAGGTAATACCGGATGGATATCAGAGAAGTTTGCCTGGTCATTTTATATTTTAGTTTATTACTTGGCATGTTATATGTTTTGTCATTTCTTAAGAGGTTATGTTTTGTCCTTTCCAGGATATTGTTAGTAAGATATCATCATTGTCTCAAAAGGGTCCGCGAGCAGTTTGTATTCTTTCTGCTACTGGTTTGGTCTCCAGTGTGATAATTTGCAAACCTGGTTCTTCTGGTGGTATTTTGAGATATGAGGCATGTCCTCATTCCTTTCTATTACCCTTTTACCACTCAGTTTTCACTCCTTTCTTCCGCTTTTGCTGCACTTGTCAGATGCCTAGATTTGTTGCATTTCATGGTTTCAACTTTCATGAAGATATCTTACATCTCTTGCTCTACAACCTCTATAGAAGAAGGGAAGAAAAATAACAAAAGATACTAATTGTCTGAGGCCCAAGAATCAACTGTAGTAAAATTATTTAGCATCTAAATACCATCTGAGTTTGTAACGTTTTGTCTGTTTTTAGACACACACGTGCAGGCAACTACCATGCACACATTACAACTACATAGATACATAGATTTCACTCCCTCACTGTATCTATGTAAAGTTGTATTTTTGTGATCCTGTCCCTTCCTTTCACTTGTGCAAGAGTACTTTCTGAAATGATACCACCAGTATGCTTGGATAGACTAGTTTCTGTGGGATGTGTCCTGAAAAATGTCATGATGGGAAAAGTGAGTTGCCATTGAGACAGAAGGACCGCTTTGAAGAAGTCCTAAATTGATTAGTTTTTACTTGCCATACTGTGCATATAGTTAATAAATACCACTGACATGCTTAGGTAGACCAATCTCTATGGCAGATGTTTCTGAGAAATGCCATGATCAAGTGGGATGCCATTACGACAAAGACTCCTAATAGAAGTCTAAGTCAAATTTATTTCCATATTGAGAACAGAGTCTGTATCTCCCAAATGTTAATGAAAAGGATGCATGCTTGAATATGCTATTGCTACATAAAACCCTGAGGGGTAGTTTAGTTGGTCCGGCCTTGGGTTTGCTCCCCAATGGTCACCAGTTGGAGTCCCTTTGGGGCCACTGGAGTTTTACTTGACCATTAACTTCAAGGCACCATGGGATTAGTCGAAGTGCGCGTAAGCTGGCATGGACACCCATGGTTATAAAAAAAAAAAAAAATGTTATTGCTACATACAACTATCTAGTGTTACATAGCCAAGACTTTATTTTATCAACATGCCTTGACACGTAAAAGTGATGCTGTCATGTCATTGTCAGGTAATTATACCTTTAGCAGGCATGTCTAAGTTCGTTCTCTTTGACGGTTGGATGTATAAGTTTGTCATGAACTTGGTTGGTATATCAATCTCTCTGTCTGTGTCTAGCCGGGAGTATCATCTTGGTGTCCTAGTTGGATGAAGATTAAACTTACGGGTAGATTAGATTAGTGCTGCAATTACCTTCATTTTCTCTTAGTGCTTGCAATAGTATTGTGCGATTGTCCCCATTTTGGATGTTTTTGCTCTGACACAAGGATGCATTTTAGATTGGAAGCTAAAAATATTGAAAAGGAATTGACATACTAAGATGTTCAACACCATTTAATTTAAACATCTGAATGTTTTAGGTCTACTTCAGCGCCATTGTTGGTCTAGATAAGAAGTCAGAAATTTAGAGGTTTCTGTTTGTTCATGCAGGGTCGCTTTGAGATCTTGTCTTTATCTGGATCATATACATTTGGTGAAACGGGTGGTGTACAGCATAAAAATGGCATGTTAAGTGTCTCACTTGCTGAACCTGATGGTCGGGTTTTTGGTGGTGGGATTGCAGGTGCACTGATTGCTGCTGGACCTACTCAAGTATGCCTTCCTTTCCTAACTGTTTATATGATATAAATTACTAAATATTCATGTCTTGGAGTTTAAATTTCCTTTTCAAACCTTAATGGTTCACATTTTCTAGCCAAAAGTCGTTTCAGAAGGTTACCAAAGTGGATAAGTTAATATTAAAAATTAGTGAAAGATCAAAATCCCTTGTTGGAAACCGAAATAGATTCTACTAATCCATCAGTTTTGCAGTAAATTTTCTCCCAAGTTGAAAGGTACTTATAGCAAAATAAGCCTTCTACATTGTTAGCTTGTTATGGCAGTTAAATTCTGTCTTGCCAAAGCAATTTAAGAAATGCTTCACACCGTGATCCCATTTTATAATACTGATAATTGCTCATTTTGGGTTCAAGCTCATCATTGCCAGTTTTAAGCAAAATATCAATAAGGAAATAAGAAGGAAGCACTCCCACATTGATCAAAAGAAAAGGAAGCACTCAGTTGAGTCCAATGCTGCTGTCAGCAGCATTCCTCGTGTTTCAGATACGGGGACAGTACCCAAGCATATTGCTAAGATGTCTGATGGTGATGATAGTTGCACTACCCCGACATCTGCACTCTTGGAATCGGTCTATGGAAGAGCACTTGATATCCTTGCCATGAAGCAAAACATGACCCCTGCTTCTTCTCTACATAGTGCTGATCAGAATGCCTCGGATCCCTTACAGCAGATGTCAGACCAAATAACATCTCCTAACATCAATGCCAGTATCCCTCGGATATAAAGGTCTCTCTCTCTCTCTCTCTCTCTCTCTCTCTCACTCACACACACACACACACACAGAGTACAGAGGCACGACATGACATTAACAAAATTGCTTGTTCTGTCTGTTAGGGGGTTACAGTTGTTAATTGAGGCAGACGGGAGAAATAGAAAGCAGCTTGCTTACTTCGTAGGGGGTGGTGATTGAAGATTCTTATTAATAAATGTAATTTGTCATTAAACATATGTTATTTACTTCTTTTGCACTTTATATGAAAGTTTCTCATTTACTTCATGGCTTGAATTGAATACCATGAATAAGGCATTTGGCAAGGTATTGGCAATTATTGCCAATCGGGACAATTGGCCCTCAGTAGTTTTAAAAATTTTGATGCTTCTAGGATAGCATATTCAAGGATTCCATACTTTTTTCCCTTGCAATTACACCCATGAAATGTGGTAACTTTAACTTCAGCCTTTCAGTTGAGAACTGTCAATCGGTATATACCTTGTGAGGATTACCAATATGACTAGTCATATTCGAATTTTCATTAAAAAACAACTAAGATGCTTTCACACTAGTATGCTTTCAACTCTTCGCGCCTGCTTGTGACGGCTCGTGGAGTCTATGCGCCATTGATAGTGAGATGGGATGGGTTGGATATAATAGATCTTAAGGTGACAAAACTATTGGTATGGCGTGTGTAGCTGTTTGATGCGTTCCGACATGGCAACGCGTGCTGGCCACATGCAGGACAAGTCGTGAGTGAGGATCACGCGCCGAGATTTTTATCATATTCTGCACTGTACCAATAGATCGACGGTTGAGGAGTTGCATGTGAGACGCGTGTAGACAATCGGTCATAAGAAAGCGATAAATGGTGGCTTGACCGAATTGGTGGAGAGGAAAAGCCTAAAGGGCGATGCCAAAAAAGAAATGGAGAGGACGATGACATGTTTGGTCAGCTGGCAGCTAAAGCAAGAAGAGAATGAAAAACTAGCGGATCTCGCGCACAAACAGACCATCTTTAGCGAAGTTCCTCCTTCCCCTAAAGCATACATTTCGCCAAAGAAAGACGGAGCAGGCACATTGACTGCTTTGATTGGGCGTGGACTGGGAAATGTAGCAGCTAAAGGAACGCTAAAAAGTATTGGTGAAGAAGTAATGGAATATCCGATATAGATTGAAAAGTGGGAAAGCTAAACTAGCTAACAAAGGGGTTGGGATTAGCCAAGGCTCCATCCTCCTCTCCGTTGGAGTTTCTTTTTTAGGGTACTCCCTCTAACTCAAGATTTGGAACTCTCATCAATCTAACAAGTTTAGAGGATTATTTAGATAGACTAAACCCATTCTTAATCTGTAAAAGGTTTCTATAACAATTTAAACTGGTCAAAATTTTAGAATTTAAATCTCTTTTACACAAAAGATAACAAGATAAAGATGTAACAACTTGAATTCAAAACTATTTTTTGGCTTAACATAAAAATCTATAATAATATTAACTGCATAAGAAAAAAAAATGATTGAGAATATATATTTACTTGACCGATTTAGGGAAAGGTTGCCGATTTAGGGAAAGGTTGTAGGTCTCTTAACTTTATTGAAATCCCTTGTCATCTAACAATTTCTTCTTTTAGTCAATTTTACTTCCCTGATTTAGGAAAAAATTGAAAGTTATATATTCCTTTATTAAACACCCATTATCATATAATAAAATTTCTTTATGGGTGTGAATCAAAGATTTTCTCAGTGGAAAAAAACAGAAATTTGCCACCCAGTTGGCTTATAGGGAGATACAAATGATAATTGCTTCTGATATTGCGTTTGTAATGCAAATAAAATGCATATACAAGAGTTGCTACAGATTGAAGTTGTGAACCAAAACGGCTTTCCATTCAATTGAATTGAATTAGTTGAATATTAGAATTAAATGTTCAAAACAATAAAGAGAGAATATATATATATATATATATATATATATATATATATATATAGAGTGGTATGGCAGGAAATAGCTGGAATTTTAGGAAACAGATATTTTAGATCTCTTTCCTTTTTTCTTTTATTTATTTATTTAATTTTTCTGTTTTTTGTAACTCCGTAATATTTCTAAGATCTTAATTTTTTTTACTATTCCTTTTATATACCTATTTTGTATTGAATTTAATTTAAATAGGATGTGGTATTAAACTCTCATGTACACCCTCTAATAAAAATATGACATCTTAGCTTTCTAAGGAATGATATAATGTGCATGCACACTAGTTACGCATATTAAAACTTAAAACAATTAAATTTAAATTAAAAAAAGACCTAGAGGTAGTTTCGGCAAGCGTTTTAAATATTGTACCGTATCGGCCTGTACGGCCGGTATTTTTCATACCGGTCACTGGTCCGGTACAGGTATTACACACATTTCGTACCGGCTAAAATACCGGCCGTACTGACCAATATTTCGACATCTAATTTATTTATTTATTTTTTATTTTTTCAAATTACAAGCTCATTTTTTTACCCTAATTCAGACTAGACTATTTATAATTTATATATTTATGTATTTATATATAATTTATTCATATATAGACTATTATTTTGAAATATAATTTATATGTATATATTTATATATATAATTTATTCATATATCGACTATATCGAAACAGTACTAGTATCGAAATATTTCATTCCAGTGCCTTGACCGGTACGACGTCCGGTACGGTATTCAAAATATTGGTTTTGGCTGCTTTTAGTGGCTGTCCGCAAACAACCGACGTTGAAATTGTACATATCCAATGTTGATGTGGTCGGAAATATCAGTCTTGCAATATTTGCATTGTTGGTGGAATTTAGGCATAGCCACTGACCCACTGATAGGATTGTACAGAAACCGACCAGACTAGCCGTCGTCAACGTGGATTGGTTTCCGGAGTCCAAAA
The DNA here is from genome assembly GCA_029856935.1 of Cyclocarya paliurus. Classification (NCBI taxonomy): domain Eukaryota; kingdom Viridiplantae; phylum Streptophyta; class Magnoliopsida; order Fagales; family Juglandaceae; genus Cyclocarya; species Cyclocarya paliurus. Next base: position 5,940,689 of record CM056956.1, read on the forward strand.
CCGATTGGCCGGAGATATAAAAATAAGGAAATTGACATTGCCGGTTTGGTTTCGGTCTGGACCAAACCCAAACCATTGAACCTGGCAATTATATAAATATATATTTTATATAATACGTATATAAAACGACGTTGTTTTAGTTATGATTTTTATAAAAAAAAAAAAATTAGATGACATGCGCTAGTGCTGTTTCATCCTGGGATTAATAGCCCCCCCACTTCTTATTATTCCCTCGTCTTCTTCTTCTCTCTAGTTTTCTCTTCTGCAAATACACTTCTTTCCACTGACGACACAGTTTGCCGCTCCACTCCTCCTTTATAGAGACACCGACGGTAGACTGATGAACTGCACCAATTCACATCGAGATCGAGGTTGTTGGTTTTCTCTCCCCCAATCGGCCGGTTCTAAGTCTCTCCAAAACTCGTCAATGCGACATCAGTTTTGGAGCGAAATCACACCAACCACGTTGGTTTTTAGCCCTAGCCACTAACCAGCTGTAAGTGGCAGCAGTTGCCACGAGTAATTGGGGATGATCTGCTAATTAGCATCAATGGTTTTTGGGTTCAAACTTCCTATTTTATGGTTTTAGTAAGTCTTGTATGGTCTAGTTTATTTTAAAAACTATAAAATTACGAGGTGGCCGCACATAGTTAAAGGGTGTTGCATCACATCCAGACCAAAGGTATTCCTTTTTTGTATTATATAATCTATTAGATAATTTGATAAAATAAAATAATTATAAATTATGTTATGTTTCCTAGGAGTATCCACATCCAGCTGATCATCTAGTGTTTTTGAGTAAAATATGGTAAAAAATTTGAAGATTGACTAGTTTGAGCCCCACATCCGGATGAGCATTTTGGGATTAAATTTGGTGCAGCTACAATGGATCCTCATATATGGGGCTTTACTGTAGATCACTGATCAATTAAAAAACTCTTTCTCTGTTCTATTGTTCACCCTCTTGCATTTCTCACACTACTCTCTCGCGCCCTACAATGCTCCTGACTCTCTCGTGCACTGGTGTCCATTGACAACTACCCCTTCGATCATCTTCTCTAGTAAACTTCTCTACCTTCGCCACACGTGCTCACACAAACAAACGCGCACGTACGTGCACACACACACTTTCTCTATGCCTCATAAACTATTTCGAATCTCTCTTGCTTTCACTCTTGCATAGAACAAATAATTTGTTGACTTGATCTAATGAATCGAAGATTTGTGCTCTAGTAGGACAATATTTGTTGTATAAATTTGGGCCTCTATTTGTGCTTGTTTGAGAAATGCCTAGGGTTTCTAGGTAAATGAGATTTTTGGAGTATGTTGGTTAATTTCTGAGTGATTAACTTTAGTTTATGCAAATTGTGGTCTATTATCTTCGATTTATGGCCATTTTTCTGAGTATTTGGCTGTGTGTGGCCTTGGATATATGATTACACTCTTGAGATGTTTGATAGTTGGCTATTGGTCCGATTATTGCATTTAAAACTATTGTTGGATCATGACTAGTTAGGGGTTAGTGTTAACTCGAGATGTTGCTTCATACTGCCATTAGGCAATGACTAATTTAATGTGCATGTTTATTGGATGTTTGTAAATGAATTTTGTTTAAATTCATGTCTATAATGACACTAGGATATGAATTGCGTGACTTGTCTATACTCCATCGTTTGTTTGTCTATACATTATCTATAAAGGATTGTTGCATATCTCGAGTTTTATGTGATTGTTCTTTTAGCTATTGATTAATCATTTGATCACTCAATTGCATTGGTCTTGATTTTATTGTTGACATAAATATTTTTTAGCTTGGGGTGTTTCTATGCATACACTTTCGTTGGGACTATATTTCTAATGTAATAAGGTTGTGATGATGGTTGAATTGAATGTTGGGAGTGTATAATCAGCATGTATTGTGGATTGGGGCTCGATCTCTATGGCATGATAATCCGGATGTCCATTTTCATTGTAAAATGCTTCACAAAGACAATCGTGATTTGCAACCATGGTGGTTGTGCACCTTCCCTTTGCCTAACTGACCATTGACCATTTAGAGCCCCCTTATAATTATATGTTTCTACACTTCAGTTATGTAATAAGTTTAATATACTTTTCTCTTTTTTTCTCCATTGACTTTGCTGAGAGATATTGAGAATGTGATATATCTTGAAAATTTTAGCTATAGAGAATTGCTTTTGAGTTGGAGGTTATGGCAACTCTTGATTAATCATTGAATGCCTTTGTTGTTATTTTTCCCTTGTTTTCTTCTTTGACTTTGTTGGGATCTATTGATATCATCATATTCATTGATTTCTAAGTTATGCCGAATTGTTGAATGCTCAAAGTTGTAGCAACTCTTGATTTCAACTCTATATGCCTTTGCTGGAGATAAATTGACCATCATTATATTGGTTCAAAATTTAAGAGACATTCCTCAACTGTTGATTGCTTGGTGTGATTTGACGACTCTTGGTTTCGACTGTATCTGTCTTTGTTATTATGCTTGTCTCTTGTTCTGTCCATTGCCTAGGCTTTGATATATTGATATTATTATCATTTCAATAATTGAGCTATACTGAGTTGTTGATTGTTTGAGGTGATTTGACAACTCTTGATTCCATCTTTATTGCCCTATGGTATTATGCTTTTATCATGTTGTGATCAATGCATTTGCTTGGATATATTGATACACTTAGGGCTCATTTAGATTGTGAGATGAGATGAAATGATTTTAGATGAATTAAATAAAATATTGTTAGAATATTTTTTTTAATATTATTATTGTTTTAGAATTTGAAAAAATTGAATTGTTTATTATATTTTGTATAGAAATTTGAAAAAATTGTAATAATGAGATGAGATGAGATAAGATGAGTTGAGAGTGTTTCTGTATCCAAACAAGGCCTTATATTTGTTCAATATGTTCTTGGGTTATACTCAATTGTTGTCTAATTGGGATGATTTGGCAGCTCTTGATTTCGACTATATTACCTTTTGTTTTTATGCTTTTCTTTTGTTGTGATGCTTTTGCCAGGATATAGTGTAATATATTATAACTCAAGAACATATTGAGCTATATAAGTGTATATAAGTTGATTCTCTATGTCTTTATATCTATAAATTGATTTTGAACATTGAGGTTGATTTTACATATCTAAATTACTTTATTATCTTTGCTTTTATAGAGATGGATTCAAAAGATCATGGTAATATGTTTTTCATGAATCTCTTAAAAGAGGACCCCAACATTAACCGCTCATTTTTGAGTCAAACTCAACATAGTCCACTGTTTGTGGTATACTCTCCACACCAACCCTAAGTTGATGTTCTTACCACTAAGAAATCACAAAGGGTTGTGAGCTTCATTTAAAATTGAATGAATGTAACGCTCATCCTCGCAGTGGGATTTTAGAAAATAATTTAGAAAAAGAGACGGAAATTATTGAACCTTTTAAAACTTTTTTCTTTCCTTTCATAGGCTATAAAAGATTCTATATTTAAAATTAAAACATGCTTTGTATATTAAAAAAGAGTTTATAGTGGAAATAATTAAATTGAATTAAAAAAAGGTCTTTCACAAAAATTGACTTTCATACATTACATAAAAACATGCCTAGGCTTCTGTTGCTCTTCCCTTGAGCTTTATTTGTCTTGAAGCTCTTTACTCATTTTGTTCTTGAGAGGAGGAGGGACATACATAAAAACAAAATGAATTAAATATTTAGCAAGCATTACTTCATACTGTAAAAATATACTAACATAAGTTTTCATTTATACATTTATCATTCCTCTACATACTTTACAGAGAACATTTAATCTCCTTTGAAAACATTACATTGTGAGATTTTTCTTTAAAAAAGTTTTCACTTCTCATAAAACATTTCCTACACCTTGTACATCATTCGTAAAGAGTTAAATGATTATACAACATTCAATTTAATTGTTATCACGTTTCTTCTGGCCTGTATACACTATTACGCCTCGTGTGTTGGGGTTAATAGTCTTTTAAACCCAAATTTCGCCCGTGGCCACAAGTTGGGAACTCCTTTCAGTTAGGAAGTAACATTAGATGCACTACCAGTACTACTTACTTGGCATTGCAATCTGCTCAACTCAATCCATTGGTACTATCATTCATTCATTTAGTCTTGACCGTTATGTATTTTTATACGTTAAAACATTCATTCATTAGTCCATTTCATTTCATAAACATCAGCATAAGCATAAATATCTTCATTTAAACATAATTTCATAACAACCCTTAAATATCATTTCATAGCATCATTTAAAATTCATTTTATAGCCTGATTTAAATACACTTTCATAATTTCATTTAAATACACTTTTATTGCATCATTTAAACATTATTTCAAAGCATAAGTATAAATCTCAATATTTCATTTCATAGAAAATAAAGATAATAGATACTATATATAACATCCATTTACATGCATATAACTTTGGGTGCATAAATAGGGATTGCTAAGGAAGGCTATTACATACATATACCTTTAAACATTACTACTTAGCATATTTTTATAAAATATCATTTCATTCTCTTTCATTGCATAAAAGAATATTTTTCATAAAAGCATTTCATTTTCATTTTCATATCATTAGAAAACTCTAAAAAAGTATGAACATAATACTTACTTGGACTCCATGTTATATTCATTTCATGCAATCCATTCATATGCGTGTCAGATAACAACCTACATGTATACATAACTTAACGTCATTTCTTTTCTCAAGTGCATAAGTAGTTGAACTTAAAAAATACATAAATTACTCTTGACTTGGACTTCTTTCACTTAAACACACTTTACTATCCAATTCCATCCTCTATGCTTTCCTTTATCACGTTTTTTAGAATTCTCAAATCCATAACTTGGGACCCATTTGAGGTCACATTTCCAACACATAATATTCTACTTCAAGTGTTTATCCTTTAAAGTGAATCTCCATGATTCATTTTAAAGTTAAGACACACTATCACCTTTATCACATTCTTCTTACCAAACCTTCATTATGATGCATGACTTGAAATAATCAAGATATACATCTCAACCCTAGTCAATACACACATCTCTTCCTTCATTCATGCGTAATCTAATCAATACTTCATCGAAATTCCCAACAAAGCATAATACATAACTTTAAACCGACCTTAAAGCTTAAACATCGTGTACTAATGCTTAGGGTAGACCATCCATTACATATGGTAAATCTGTTTGAAACATGCGTTCAACCAATTTACACATGTACCATATCCTTTTTATCACCTAGAATCAACGTATAATCCACTAAAATACTCGCTTATATAAACAAGCTCTATACACACCGACACTAACGTCCAACTCAAACCCATCCAACATGACACTTTATGTAACCTGTCCAACTACATAACTTATCCCAATACTTCACATGGTGAAATGATGGGATCAAGGTGCAGTTTGGAAGTGGTTGTGAACTATGTGACGTGATGGGATGTTTAGTTATGAATTGGTGGTATGAACATGGCATCCTGCTATTTCACAATTGCACCATCACCCCATTTTTCATACAACATAGCTTCACATTTAACCTAATCACTTCATAACATCTCGCCATACCACCACTACGTCACAACTGTACAATTTTGTCACTTTACACTATTTACAACCACAATACAAACTACTCCACAAAGCACTGTTAACAGTAATCCCAACACTTCACCTCACAATCCACACTGTATGACAACCCCATCACTTCACACTACACAACTTCATACGTCACAATAACAACACACTTCACGTATAATCCCATAACTTCAATTATACAACTACCACCAACTATTCCATCCACAACTCACAACACAACACATCACAACATAGAACACAGTTCACAACACCAATCAAACTTCACAAGCATAATAAACTATTGAGGGAAAAGAGAGAGAATTATACCATATGTCAAGGCTAAAATGTCGCATCACTTACCATCCAGCAAGATCTCGTGGTGCCAAAAGCCACTGGTTTGGGCTGGGAATGCCCCTTGGTGATCATTGTTGTGACCTACAACAGGGGCTGCTTTGGAAGGAGTTGGAGCTAAGGGTTCTCGAGTGGGGCATGGTGGTGGAGCTCGGGGCGGCGTGAGGTGGCTAAGTAATGGTGGTCGTGGGTGGTGGTGGAAAGGTCGTGGGGAGACTGACGGTGGTGGTAGGGGCTAAGGGAGGCATTGGGCTCACGACAGAAGGGGAAAAGGGGGATTTGGGAAGGGAGAACTGAGAGGGGTGGTTGTGGGTGGCCATGGTCGTGGCCAAAGGCGGCACACAATGGCAGGGAGGCCACGACAGTGAGAAAAACAAAGGAGAGGGAGGACATGCATGGATTTGAAAGGGCTGGGTGTGCATCAGTGGACCTAGGGAGGGGAGGTGGCGGTCGAGGCGACGTTTCATGGGGCTGGTGGTGTCGCGGTGACACCAGGAAGATAAGGAATGAGAGAGAGAGAGAGAGAGGGGAGGGCCTTAGGCTGGTTATGGAGGAGCAGGAGGAGGCTCTGGTGGAGAGCTGACAGCCTTGGCGAGGCGTGGTGGCTGTGGCGGTAGGGAACCTTAGAGAGAGGAGGAACAGATTCTGGGAGGAAGAGAGAGAGAGAGAGAGAGAGAGCAGTATGAAAGTTGGGGGAGGAGGAAGGGATGGCTAGGGAAAAGAGGTCGTAGCCGGCGATGGGCTATAGTGGCGGCATAGTTGGGCTACGGCGGCATTGGGAGGCTGAGGGAAGAAGAGGAATCGAGGAGAGAGAGGGGTGCGGCTGGAGGGAGGGGAGGAAAAAGAGGGAAAAAGGAAAATTGGGGGGAGGGGGAATTAGAGTTTTGGGATTTAATCCTAACCCTTCATCTAGGGGTCCCCAAATTGATTTAACGGTAGGAATTAAACATTGCAAATAAACTAACTAAAATTAAGAATTAAAATAGAAATACCATAGGATTAATTTAAAACCCAACTTTGATTCTAAACATATAATCTTTCATCTTAAAATAAAATGATGAAGTTTACTAAATATTTTTAAGAGAAATAAAATCATCTAAATAAGTAGATTTTTTAACATAAAATAAAATAATGATATTAAATAATATTCTTAAAGAAATAAAATTATTTTTTAAAAATATATTATTTTTAGGGCTAAAAAAATATGAAGAGGCTTACTTTAAAAATTAGGCTTGGTTCAATAACACTAAGGCTGCGTTTAGTTCCCAAACTCAGCTGAATTCAGCTGAGTTCAGTCTAATTTTAAGTTGAATCTAATATCCAAACACCTAATTCTCAAATTATTAAACTCATCCCAACTCAAAACCTTCTTACACATGGGATCCACAATCTTTTTCAACTTAAAACATTTTTATACGTGAGACTCACAACCTTTTTCAAATTTTCATAAAAAGTATTAAATTTATCTTAACATCCAAACACATTTTAAACTCAACTTAGATGAATCCCACATAACTCCCTCCACTACTCAACTCACTACTATTCATAAAGAATTCAACTAAATTGAGCTTAGTTCAACATCCAAACGCAGCCTAAAAATACCCCATTTAAAATAATTTTAGACACTTAAAATATTTCATGGATTTTAAAATACACGACTTACTTTAAAAATCACCTGCTAATTTTAAAACACAATTTCGAGATTTAAAATGCAAAGGCGATACTTGTGACCAATCGAGAGAAAAATGAGCAGTTGGTTACAGCAAACTACTTGTTTTGGTGCAGTTAAATATTAATTTAGATGCAATCAATTCAAGAGATCAATAGAAAATATACCAAACTTTGGTAAAAAAAATTATCTTATATTTTAATAAATACAAGCAACTACCATTGAGCCTACAATTGAATCCTTAATGCATGGTGGTCAACTACTAAAAAAGCGATCAATAAATTATGTGTGAAACTAGCTCAAGTTGAAGTGTTAAATTAAAGTAGCTTGACTAAGCAAGACAAGGTATAAAGTTCTTCTAGCTTGTTATGTTATAGTCTATACATCATTTTTATGCTTTTGGACTATTAAATAAAAGCTTTTTTTTTTTAATGTTTGCTTTCATATTATAAGTTTGACAAAGTAGAGATTATATACCAATCGCTTGAGAAGACCCATTTTTCATTCGAATATTGCTGATATCTGTTGACGGACCAACCAAAATAGATTGAGAGTTGCCCCAAGGACACGTAAAGAGAAGATCCTCGATTTTGGCATCTTCAACTCGCACATGATGTGCTCCTGATTCACTAAATCAAGCCAAGAGGGACGATGTTGTAGAAAATAATGTTATTGACTTATAGAGACCAATGAGAATGAAAGCGGAGAAAGCCAAAGGAAAGAATGACTCTAGACTAGCTGAGAACATTTTCAAGATGTCGATGATGAAATATACTCTTTTCGAGAAGTCACGCTTTCAAGAAAAATAGTTAATTCGTCTTAAGGAACAAAAACTACATTTTTAATAATGGAAGAGCATAGGATATGCCAGGACGAGAGAATCAGGTTGCCAGTAGTGCTTAATTAGATCCGAATGGAGTTGAGAATAAGTTGAAGTGTTTTTTATTTAATGATGACGTTGAATGAACTCCCTAAGTTCACTTGTATGATTGTGCGAGTTCACGAGGACTTTCATCAAGTTGTACGTAATCGAAGTCGAATATTCCATTATCCTCTTGATTGTTTTCAATAATCGTGTTATGTAGAATTATGTATGCTTTCATAATTTTTTGAGATCATTGATCTTGAACATTCGAGTCTGTCCATGAACGATTATAAAGCATACTTGAAGGATCCCAAATGCACGCTTTGCATCCATTTTTGTTCCCTTGTGGAGATGTGATCTTCTTCACAAATATTGATCACTTTGGATATATACTATCGGCAATGTAGTATCCTATGGTGTAATCATTACTATTAATTGAGTAACTGACTAGAGTAGCACACATTTGGGCCAACTTAGTGAATATAAAAGATCTTTCAAGCACATTGATATTATTATGAGAATTGGGTAATACAAAAAATGCATGCCATATCTAAAGATCATATGACATCACTGCTTCTAAGATGGTATTGTGTTCACGATAATGACTGGAGTGCATACCTTTCCAAGCTGTCGAACAATTTTTTCACATTCAGTGCATGAACAATTGCTTCCATATATTTTTTCAAGCTCTCCATTGCAGTACTTTCTCCAATCCTTATGTATTCATCCATGAAATTGAAAGTTACTCCATACGCAAATATTCCAAATGCATTGGTTATCTTTTGCATAGAAGTAGTGACTCTTCTAGCATGATATTTTTTTTAGATGAAGTAAGACTCGTAAGCCTCTATTTTAGCTTAAATGAGGAGAAAAAGAGAACAACTCGTACAAAACCTCATTCGAAATATATTGGAGGGATATACTGGTGATTCTGCAAAATTCGCGAAAAAATCATTCGTGCCATTATATATGATGACTCCTAATGTACTTATTTTGTTAACAAGTACATCACAACTAGATGTTGGTCCTCCATTTTCATTGAGAATGATCTCTATCTCATCGTCAGAGTCTTAGTGGTGAAGAAGCAATTTACGAAATAAATGAGCCATAGAAAGAGCGAAGTGAAGAATGGGGCTAGAATGAATTTTTTTTTTTTTCTTGATCTGAAATGAAACTTAGGTTGTTGTGAATGTCAATAAAAGAGTAGATGCTCTTATCTATACACTAAAATATCACCATTTGAAAATATGATTGTTAGGAAAAGACAAAAATTATTATCGTTGAAAATTTAACCATTAGAAAAGGACAAAATACCTTACGATAGGACAAAATTTTAAAATATGACTACTGGAATTGTAGAAAAATGGTACCGTTGAGATGATATTGATTTTCAATAAAATCTTATCATTTTTTAAAAGGCAAATTTTGAAAAAAAATAATTCTTATTGTTAAGAATAGAAAACTTTTGAAAATATTATAATCTTCGACATAAAAATAATTTAAAATTTTCTTAAAAATATTTGCTGGAGATTAATAGTTTAAAACACAAGAAAGAAAATAAATGAGTATTTAAAAACATAAAGAAATAAGTTAAGAAAATATTAAAGAAAGAATAGAGAAATATTATTTTAATAGAATAGAGAAAGAATGGAGAATAAGATGTTGGAGGTTTTGAGAAAAATGAATAATTAAAATAGGGAAAGATGATTTTTGAATAAAATTTAGCAATATTTTTGTTAAGTGCAATGTAATGTAAAACACGTGCATCTGAATACTCTAAGCTTTGAATAGTCATAGGAGGTTTCCAAACGAGAACATGATCGGCCCAATCTGGCTGAGTTTGGATATAGAGTTGAGATGAAACCATCTCAGCTCTGTCTATAGGGAGAGTTGGCCTTCATATCCAAACACTCTGTGAGAGATTTTAAACATTGTTTCATTTGTTTTCACATAACGATAAAGCAACTACCACTTTTGCTTTTGTTTTTCAGAGAAAATGAAACTAATCCAACTTTTTCAGAAAACATATGCTTGAGTAATTTCAAACCCAATTGCCCCTCACCGTTTACGTAGCTTGTTCTCAAACCTGACCCTCCACCTCCCGTGCCTCACAGTGCATCCAAGGCATTTTCAAAAAAGAACGGAAATCCACCTGCGATTTCTCAAATCCCCAATGACGTTGCCCCATATACTTCGTCCATCTCAACTTTGTTTATACAGTGAGTTGGTCTTTGTATCCAATCATTTTTTGATAAATTTTAAACATTGTTTCACTTGTTTTCACATAACGACAAAACAACTACCACTTTCGCTTTTGCTTTTACTTTTCAGAGGAAATGAAACCAGTCCAACTTTTTCAGAAAACACATGCTTGAGTAATTTTGAACCCAATTGCCCCTCACCGTCTATGCAGCTCGTCCCCAAACCTGACCACCCGCCCCCCGTGCCTCACAGTGCATCCAAGGAATTTTTGAAAAAGAACGGAGATCCACCTGTGATTTCTCAAATCCCCAATGCTGTTGCCCCATATACTTCGTCCATTGCGATTTTGCAATCTCACGAAGTCCATTTCTCGAATCCCTAATGTTGTTATGCCCATATTTTATAATTATGGCTTCATTGGATTGATAAAATTATTAATGTAAACAATAATTTATTAATGCAAAGAAAAGTTGATTAATGTAAAGAATAATTTATGAATGCAAAGAATAATTTATTAATGCAAAGAATAATTTATTATAATAAATTTGTAAAATTATATTATATTAATTATGTGGTGTTACTATTTTTTGGTTATGTATTTTATTATTAACCAATTATCCATTAAATTTTATTTAAAAATAATACTTAAATCATTACAAATACTATGCAATCATTAGTGGAACCCACAACTCTCAAATTTCAAAAAAAAAAAAAAAGATCATCTCATCTCACCTCTAATCCAAACACATAAATTTAATAAAATCATTTTATATTATTTCAACTCATCTCACTACTATTTACAAACCATCTCAACTCATTATCCAAATTCCACTTAATTTTAAGTAAAATGAAGTCAAATCAATGAAATGTGGTCCTAATTCGATCCAAATTGGCTGACTTTAAATACTCTCTAATCATGAAAGGCATTTTCCTAAAGAAATTCCAACATCTAAAAAGATGATTTTTACTCAAAAAAGTACGAACTTAGATTCATCATCTAGTTCTAGGTTCAGAAATGGCAATTTTCCTAGAAAGTGCCTTGATGTTTCCTTGTGCCCCAAGAGAATAAACAGAGAGTATTGCTTGGAGAAAATGAAAAGGAGAATCTTAGGTTGGAAAAGCAAATTGTTGTCCTCGGAGGTTGACCTAAGAGTAATTATTCACAAACAAAAACAAGAAATAGGAAAGTCTTCCTTTGAAGAAGAGAGGTTAAAAGAGCCCAATCTAGGTTTAGCTGTCTCAGGCAAGAGTTACTTAATACGAGTGTTCTAGGCCCTTTTTAGACATGTGCTTCTGATTTTAAGGATGGGTGTAACGTTAGATCTGTTTTTTTCATCCTTTTTATTTTTCAATAGGCTATGAAGAATATCCCAAACCTGGAGATTGCAGGATGATATTGCTGGCGAAAGGGTTGAGAGAATAACAATTAGGAGTCATCATGCATATCCCCTCCCTTATAGTTAGGAGCCTTAAGACCACATTTCTATAACTCCCAGAGAACGGACTTATTCGCCTCTATCTCAATCTTGGCAAGTGCTCTAAGCAAACTATCTTGAGCCTAAGCTAGAAAAAAGCCTAATAAAGAATCACTTGATGTGGTCAGCCCATGATTCACTTTGTGTAATCAGTATATATTAGCACATAACTAATTGGTTTTTGCATCAAAATATTTTAATTTTATTGACATGTTGTCTCATAAAAAGCAAAACATACCTATATATTAGGAGTAGACAACACGGCCCTACATCCCACCCCTGCATGGGTGGGGCGAAGCCCCCATCCGCTAGATGCCCCTAGCCCCCCTTGTGGGGGAAGGCGAGCCAAGGCCTTGCCTGAATTTCTCTTGCCCCACCCTATATATAACAAAACAACGCTCTTTCAAGGTATACAAAATGGCATCATTTTGTTTATTAAGTAAAACAAACCCCCTCTCTCTTCCCTCCCTCAGAAGCCATATTCTACGTCATTGTTTAAGAAGCCAAGTGTGTGAATAAAACTCTTAATGCACTCATTTTATTTTAATTTTCTGATTTAGGTTATTTATATCATTTAAAGTGTGGATAAATACATTATAATCACATTAATAAGAAATATTAAAAATATCCAAAAATAATATTGCAAATGTGCTAGGTAGAAGAAAAAAGTATATATGGTTTTTAAATATAAGTAAAAAATAAGATTTAAATTATATAAAGAAAGAGTAGATTAGCTCATATATATGATAAACATTATTAATTAAAATAGATTTTTTTTATAAGTTAAAATAGATAAAATTTAGATAAACCATCGTGGATGTTCTAAAGGGCTGGGGAAAAAAGAAAGGACCATTTAAATATAAGAAGTATTCCATCTCATCTTATCTCATTATTATGATTTTTTTAAATTTTTACAAAAATATAATAAACAATTCAACTTTTTCAAATCTCAAAATAATAATAATATTAAAAAATAATATTATAACAATATTTTATTTAATTTTCAACTTTTATCTTAACTCACCTCATCTGAACTCAGTATCCAAAAGGTACATAAGTCATTGTTTGGATTGAGAAAGTCTTTCAACTCATCTCATCTCATTTTATCTAATCATTACAATTTTTGCAAACTTCAAGAAAAAATATAATAAACAGTTCAAAATTTTCAAATCTCAAATAAAAATAATATTAAAAGATAATATTCTAACAACATTTTATTTAATTTTTAACTTTCAGTTTATTTCATTTCATCTCAATTTATCCAAATATTCTCTAAAAATTTTATGATACTTAAAACGGCGCCGTTTGTTTGGCGTAGAAGACTTAAATCTCAAAGCGCTCCAATACCCGAGCGGCGAGCAATAGCATGCCATAAACCCTAATTCTGTGATTGAAAAATCTCTCTCGCTCTCTCAAAACTCCCCCTTGTGTTTGTGTTTCCGAGTTGCCAAAAATACAGTGACAATGTCGATGTCGAAGAGTTCGAAGATGCTCCAATACATTAACTACAGGATGCGGGTCACAATCCAGGACGGCCGCCAGCTGGTGGGCAAGTTCATGGCCTTCGACCGTCACATGAACCTCGTCCTCGGTGACTGCGAGGAGTTTCGCAAGCTTCCCCCAGCAAAAGGCAAGAAGACCGACAATGAGGACCGCCGCACCCTCGGCCTCGTCCTCCTTCGCGGAGAAGAGGTAATTTCAATGACCGTCGAGGGCCCTCCGCCTCCTGAGGAGTCCCGTGCCAAGGCTGTCAACGCTGCTGCCATGGCAGGGCCTGGCATTGGACGCGCTGCCGGCAGAGGGATTCCTACTGCGCCTCTGATTCAGGCCCAACCTGGCCTTGCTGGGCCCGTCCGCGGCGTTGGTGGACCAGCTCCGGGTATGATGCAGCCTCAGCAGATGTCACGCCCGCAGCTTTCGGCTCCACCCATGACGTACCCGGCTGCTCCGGTTATGCGCCCCCCTGCCCAGATGCCGCCTCCTTATCCGGGACAGGGGCAGGGGCAGGGTCCTCCGCCTATGATGCGTGGCCCTCCACCGCCTGGGCAGTTTGCCCCAAGGCCTGGTGGGGTCCCGCCGCAGCCTTTCTCGGTTCCGATGCCACCGCAGTTCGCGCAGAGGCCGATGGGGCCACCTCCTCCCGGTCAGATGATGAGAGGACCACCTCCACCTCCTCGTCCTGGTATGCCTCCACCTCCTCCTGGTGGTGCTGTTCCTATATATGGGCCTCCTCGTCCGGGTATGCCGCCTCCACCAAACCCTCAGAATCATCAGCAACAGCAACAATGAATTATTAGGTACTTATGCTCCGTTTCTTTTATCATTACGTTTCCCTTAATTTTGTTGTGTTCGTTCACAATATTGAATTTTGAAAAGAGAATCTGATCTATATGTTATTGCAAATCTGTACTTTACAAGTTGGTTTCATATGTTTGAAGTGTATATGACTTGTGTTTCCTGAGGATCGTAATGTTCCTTTTGTAAGTTACTAAAAGATGTCAGCTTGGGTCCTGTTGATAGGCTTTTATATGTTTTCTATTTGGAGACCTTTCAGGTTTTTACTTCTTGAGGTCAGAATGTGTAATACCCTGGCTGTGGATGGGAAGATGGGGAATTTGATCTCTTATTTCTTGGAAGAAGAAGTTCAAACCCCTTTATAATGATTCTAAGAGGCTCCAATTATAACCTCGACTAGTAATTTTGAAGCATAGGCCCATATATGGTTTGAACCTCTCTTGGATTGTTAGGGATTTGATCCATGCAGCCAATATGATGGAATGACCTGAAGTTTGATAGAAGGGGGTAGAATGTAATATCTTAGATTGTGTGTAGGAAGGCGGTGAATGAGATCCCGCATTCATTGCGAGGGATAAATTCAAGCCCTTTATAACGATTTCAAAGGATTCCGATTGTAACCTTGACTAGTCCTTTTAAAGTATGGGCCTAGATGTGGCTTGGCCTTCCTTGAGTTGTTGCAGAGTGATTGTGGACATAACATTTAACTCATTGTTGGTGATGATATAATCAAACATTTGCTAGAAAAAATGATACGTGTTTTTGAAATATTCCCCACACACCAATCCCCAGAGAACAACAACAACAACAACAACATAATAATAATAATAACAAAAGAAAAACCATTTGGTAATGGAGTTGATATGAGGAGAATGAATTTTGAGAGGTAAGATTTCTTGAAGCGGCTTCAATTAGTAAACACTTCCAATGTACTAGCACCTCAGTAACACATTTGGCCCTTCTTTTCACCCATTGACAGTTTTTGATTGCCTGAGGCTTAGTTTTAGTTTTGCTTGCTCTGAAATTAGGGGAGGTTTTGAGCTTGGCCCCTTACCATCCCATATCTTACATTTAAGTTTTTTTTCCGCTTACCTAAAAAAGAAAATCTTACATTTAAGTGAAGGTACATAGAAAATAGAGTGCACCTTTGAGGTAGTAGGCCCAGCTAAGTGATATGCAATTGGCATCAGTTTTCCATTATCTTGGATGGCCCAAAAAATCTGTAGTCTGGTTTCTGAGATCCTCTCCAGAATCTTAGCTGTCTATTGTAGCATATAAAATACCCATTCCCAATTTTGAAATTTTCTTCTCTTCTACACATTAGCTTCTTGTTATATATGAACAGATGCAAGCTCCAAATTTGGTTATGATTTTTAAGGATATCTTCGCGTGTTTACAATTCCCGATCAACTTCATCAATTGAAGAGGTGCAACAATGGTGGTGTATGGTGGTAAGAAGGATATCTTAGACAAATAATAGACTTTGTTCTGATTGCTAATTAATTATTGGATAGTAGGTTCAAGTCTGTTGAACCTGGGGTATTATGAAAAATGGACATTGATAAGGCATATGATCATGCCCCTGCTGGGACTTCCTTTTATACTTATTGAGAAGATGTGGATTTGGGGAAAATGGCGATATTGGATTGCATATTGCATTTCCAGGGTTCACAATTTTGTGATAGTGACCCTTTCCTTCTAGTTTCTTTAGTAGTTTTTTTTTTTTTTTTGATAAGTAGTTTCTTTAGTTGTTCCCATGGATTGCAACAAGGGCATCCATTGTCTCCTTCAGTTTTTATTATAGTCATGGAGGCACTTGGTAGGATGTTTTTCGAGTTTGTTGAAGGGGGTTTTATTTAAGGTTTTTCTATGGGAAATAGAAATGTTTTTATTTTTTTATTTTTTTTTATCGATAAACAAATATATATTGATCAAAAGTGTAGGCAATAACTCAAGAATACGGGACACATACAAGAGCACCACCTAAGCGTGCTAGTTTAGAGATACAAGGAATTCATGGAAGTTCATGCCATGAAAATCAATTACAATCGGCCAATGTAGTAAAGTATTGAAAAATAAGTTTCTAAGCTCATCCATTGATTGTTCTTGATCTTCAAAACATCTTGCATTCCTCTACCTCAAAATGCACCACCATAGACATGTTGGTATGTTTTATTTATATCATGTTCTGTTTAGATATGACACAATGTTTTGTAAGGCCAATCCAAACCACTTTCAGTGCTTGCACGCAGTGTTCTTATGCTTTTGAAACAATATCCAGATTGAAGAATAATTTGGCTAAATCAGAGCTAGTTTGGTGGGTCATGTCGAAAACTTGGAGAGACTAGCGGATTATTGGAGTGCAAGGTGTCTTCTTTACGCATGTAGTATCTTGGTCCCCCCCCCCCCCCGGCGGGCCCCCCGGGAGCCTCTTTCAAAGCAAAGGCAATTTGGGATGAAGTAGTGAAGGAATCCATTTTTTTTATTGGCATCGGGTGTCCTAGAATAGCGTCTTGACTAATCCCTGGGGTGCATATGCCCTTAGTAAGGAGTTTTCCTCAAGTGCACATCGGGTAATTCAAAGAAAAAAATTTCCAGTCCAATGGCCCCTAGAGATTGTTTGCACCCAAGAGGATTCAAACCTTAGACCTTGGAGGGAGCATACCACCAAGTCTAAGGCTTTTACCACTTGAGCCAGCGCCTAGGAGTGAAGGAATGCATTGATTTAAAGCCTTTACCACTTTGTCAAAATTTCCTGTGTATTTCATGTCTCTCTTTCCACTCAGTGCGGCTAATCATATAAGGTACTATGGGACTTCCTTTGAGGGTTTTGGGGGAAGAGGCAAAGTATTGCTTGGTGAGTTGGCCCAAGATATGTTCTCCAGATTTTGAAGGAAGACTGGGATTTCGGAATATGCTTAGGTTTAACCCCGCATTATTGTGGAAGTGACTTTGGCTTTACGAATGAGAGTCATTATGGAGAGCAGTAGTTGATGCTAAATATGGAAGCATGTGGGGTGGGTGTTCTTTGCTTGCAAACTAAGGTTGGCATGTGTATGCTAGAGCAACGGAGAAGAGGATTTAGATGACAATGTGTAAAGTCGAGTTACCCCAACCATCAGCAAGAGCCCCCTAGTAGTCAAGTTGCAAGCATAGGCTTCGAAGAGAGGGAGTTCTATTGACTAGTCTTATTATATAATTTTAATAGATTAATTATCAAAAAAAATTATATAATTTTAATAGATTCTATTTAATTTTAAATATTATTTAATATTTTTAATTAATTTGAAATAGAATTATATCAAATAATAAAATAAAAAATAAATCTAAGAATAAATAGATATTAATTATAAATCAATATCATTAAAACAATATTTATGGACCCTGTGGGTGGGATTATTGAAGAATATAAGGAATGATTGGGAGAAGTTTTCGAACAATATCAGGTTTGAGGTGGGCGATGGATCCAAGATCATATTCTGGCACGATCTATGGTGTGATGATAGGGCCTTCAAGGAAGCTTTCCTTGATGTTTATTTATAGTGTTGCTTGATTCAAGGATGCATCGGTAGTGGATGATTTGGAGATTAGTAGTGAATCTCTTTAGTGAAATATGAGTTTTATTAAAGCTGGCCAAGTTTGAGAGGCCAATTTTTTGCAAATTTTTTAATCTGTTGTACTCAACTAAGGTTTCCTTGAGAGCTGTGTTCTTTGCTTTGTCCTTGGTAGAATAGATTCTTACAATGGTGATATTGGTGTTGCATGTGTAAGAGGAGTAGGAGTCAATTGATCATCTTCGACTTCACTATGACATTGCAAGTATAATGTGGAGTGATATCACCATTGTAAGGGGTTTACTCTGCAGGGGTGGGTCCGAAGGGCGCTGCCTTGGAGAGGTTCCCTGACATAAAAAAAAAAAAATGTAAAGTGATATTTTCAGTCAGATTGGATTAGCTTGGGTTATGCCTAGAAGAGTTGGGGATTATTCTACCCCTGTAGAGGGTTAGGTAGCAGCCCTCTTAAATCACATTGTGTGGAAGATGGTTCCCATTTGCCTTATTTGGTGCATTTGGAAGGAAAGAATTGAAAAAGTCCTTAGAGGATCACAAAAGGATGTTGGAGGAGCTCGGACATTTTTTATTTTATTTTATTTATCTACTCTCATCTTGGACTGCCTCCATAGACTTTCATGGGCTTAATCTACATAATTTCCTTGTAACTTTATCTTCTTCTAGCTAGGCATTTCTTTTATATATGTCCTGTGTACTTGAGTTGTGCCTTTTGCGCTTTTTAATGAAGGATGAATTATTACTTATTGAAAAAAAAGAAAGAGAATTGTCCACTCAATAGGTGATAATGGCTGGCAGAGGATGGCGATACAGTGGAATGACACCATAGCTCAGCCCACAGTAAGAATGGCTTCTGTTTTTGGATGTTAACTAGCATAGCAGCTTACTTTTTTTCCGAACACCTATAACCATCTTTTTTTGTGATAAGCAGAACTCATACCTATATAAAAAAAACTCGCGCATAGATTTTACCCCTGCTATTATCATGCAAGACATACATGATGCTTAGCAACATTATTAAATGCCTTAGCATTCCTCTTCGGCATAGGTATAGTGTGATAAGATGCCCGTATTTTGTCAAACGATCGAAGATCACCAATAATGTTGTGTTTTCCTGTTGATGAGGGTAGACCATTGCTGAAGTCTAGGGATTTATCCTCCCATACTAATAAAAAAACTTCCCATACTAGGTTCTGCATAGGCAAGGATTGTATCAACTCAGTGGGTGACCTGGAATTACTTTTGGTTTTTTGCTCCACATTTTTTTTCAAAGATGGCCAAAAGAAGATTGTGGTAACCCTTGTAGAAGCTCTCCATCTTTGGGTGCTGATCTCCACCTGGGAGATGGCTCCCACAATCTTGGAGGATATCCAATTCTCGTGGGTTTGATCTTCTGAGACGTAGAGGCCAAACATGTTCCTTGATAGTTGATATTGCTCTTATAAATGTTACAGCATTTCTTCCTACGCATAATTTTGGTATATACCGATTAATTTCTTGATGTCAAGATATTCATGGGCTCATTGACCTTGATCTCATAGTTTAGATAAGTGTATACGCACATGCTGGAAACAAGAAATCTTGATTGCATCTTTAATTTTTATGGAAACATAAATGAGCTAGTAGAACTATACTTTGATTGTGTCAGCCACTGCCACACAAAACAAAAAAAGAAAAAGGTAAGTATATGTATTCGTTCAACATAATGTTTTGGTTGAGGTACATTACATTTGTTATGCATGTGATGAGTATGAGGTTATGGATTCTTTTCTCCTCTAATATGGTTGCTATTGCCATTGGCAGTCTGTCAATTGTTTTTTTTTATTTATTATTACAAGGAAAAAAAAAACTGTTTCTTCTCCAGACTTGCTTCCAACTGGGATTTTTTTAAGACATTGTAACTTGTCTTTTTACTCTAAATTATGTTATTTATGGCTCTGTTTTAGTACCCTTTAAACTTTAAAGTACATATTCCTTGAGCAAATTTATAGGTTCTTGTTTACTTATAAAAAAAAATGATAGGTTCTTGTGACAAGTGTTTGGAAAACCAGTACCATCTAATGGAGCTGGCATCACTTGTGGCTAGGGTACGCTTTTTAATTTTTTTATTAATAGGGAGGGTACACCTGTTACATGTTCTAAGTGATTCGGAAGTTATTCTATGCACAAATTTGAAGAACAATGTTGTGCTTGTGCGTGAACCAATTTGAAGAGCAATGATTGAGAAGAGTACCGTATTGTGCAGTGCCACTTGATATGTTATTATTTAGGTATTTAGATTTTCTAGAGTTAATACCCAAACTTCAGTGGCCTGGAATGGGAGAGAGATAGGCACACAAAGTGAGTCCGACAACATTTATGGATGTTCGTGTAAATTTGTCGGGTTGCATTAAATTCTCAATAAATATTGTGGGACCCACTTTGTGTGTCTATTTCTCTCCCACTCTAGGCCCTGGAATTTTTGCTGGGGATCCATTTCCGCATTTTAGGTACAGACTCAAGGATTTCTTCTTGCTCTACCACCATTCTTGTATTGCAACCATAGGTAGCGCACAAAGTCCTATGAGGTGTTATGGAAACTGGATTTTGAGTTGAACTTTTGAACAATGAAGATGCTATTGCTCTTTATTGGGGGTTCTGAGGTAGTTGATAATGAACAAATCTTAATTTAGTTCACATAGTCAGATAGTAATTTCTGGTCCTCTAAAAGCACTGGGGGATAGAAAATAGAAAGATAAGTTATCTATTTCAGTTTTTGGCTCATTAATTCTTTTGCATGACGTTCTGTTGGGGCTGTTATCTTTGACTGGCCATTTGAATTCATGTCTCTCCTCAGAAGTTTTGTTTCTCTTGGTTCTCTCTGTCTTTTTTTTTTGTTGTGTTTAGGGCCAGGCTCTGGTTCTAAAAGAAATCAAAGTTCCTTTTGGTCCCTTACTGAGTCTCTGATGCAGCTGACTTCTATAGGCTTCACCTTCTCGATGAGTGGAGTCGGAATTGAGAATTTCTGTTGCTATTAAGATGCTTGAGCCTTAAACAGAACAAATCCATAGTAGATACCGATAACAATTATGTTTACTGTGTCACTGTGTGCGTGTATTTGCTTTTTTGGTCCAAATAAAAAAAGCCTATTTGATCCAAGCAACAACCAAAAAGCTTAATTGAAAGCAAACGAAGATTATTTAAGCACATCCCAAACCCTCCAACAAAACCTAAAAAGATACACGAGAACCTCACCGAACCATAAAAAAGACAAATTTATGCACTACATATTTTGTCTCTGTCCTTGAAATTGAAAACCTCAACATAGAACAAACCCAAAGAAGATCAAAATACTCAAGAAAATCCGATCTGAAGTTAACGAATTACAGATCAGCCCAAATGATTAGAACACACCAAATTCAAGGAAGGAATTGTTGATGCCAAAACTGAAACCGCCATTTGGAGCTGACCACAAAAAGGAGAAAAACTTGGTTCTGACTATAGGGTTGTCGCCAATTGCTACCTTGTGAGTCATGTGGAAGGACTCAGATCGAGTTCTTGAAACCCCAAGAGGGTTGGCTACCGAGGAAAGATTCAAGTTGGTGGGTCTGAAACCCCAAGAGACTTGGCCTCCCCTTGACAGAGAGTGCTGCGGGGAGGGACGGAAGCTTGACAAAGAGTTCTTTTCTTTGGACTATAATACGTTTCTTTAGAAGAAACTAATACAGGCATAGGGCTGAGCTGGGCTGGGCTGGGCTGGCAGAGAGGAGGGCCAGCTTAGAGTCCCAGATTCACAAAAATGGTTAAAAGCTAAGTTTTAGATTCAAATTGGAGCCGGAGTCACATTGTCTTTGGTGTCCTGGTTGGACTGTGTGACTCACTTATGCCCAACTCTGACTTTGACAATGATGAACTTTGACTCCAAGCAGAATGGAGTGGTGGAGTTTTTGCATATCTCTTTCCGAGATATGTACCTCGGTGCATAATCACACCTACTGTTGCAGCAAGAACCTTTGTTGGAACCTTTGAAACAATACATGCTTCTCTGTAAAGCATACAAAAATTATACTCACTTTATCAGAACATATGTATGATAGTGGGAAATGGCGTGTTATTCGTAGTGTGATTGACATCCAATGTGATATGATTGAGGGGGTATGGTAAGAACGATTTGCATATGTTTGGTTTAACTGATTAATGTGATAACTGATTTATCACATTATTACTACTTTTTAGTTTTAGAATTCAATCTCTTGTCACTTTCACGTACCAAAGTTTCCTATATAAGAAATTCACTTCTATCATCAAATTTTTTTGGAGCAGGGCTAGTTCTATCCGAGCTGTGAAGGCTTTCAATTGGTTCATCCTTGGCTGCATCTACATCCAGTTTCAGTTTGCTAGTGAGTTGGAGTAGGGCAAATCTCTCTCGTCGCTATATTGTCGAGGTTGTCTTTTGATGTTAGAACAGTCTGGCCTCTGCATGGAACTGTTAGACTGATATTAAGTATTTTTGTTAGTGCATGTTGTGAAGTGAATTTGAATGTAAGACAATTTGCTGATTTGGCACCTGCGCCTGTCTCTCTCTCTCCATTAGTTTCTTATGAATATGATATGTTAGCAATACAGGGGAAGAGCCACTCCCGACAAGGTGCCCATGATTTATATACTCTGATCTGCTCTACTATTTCTTTCAAGATGAGAAACGATTGATTCGGCACTCAGTCTTCTTGTTCAAGCTGATATGCAAGCATGTCTAACATTTTAAGCCCGAAGGGTTTCAACTTTCATGTTTATTTTCTTTTTATTTATCACTCATTCCTTCTGCCCAAAAACAAAAACAAAAATAATGACTTTAGTCAACTAATATTCTATTAAAAATGCTACGCCCCGCCGTGCCACGGCAGGCAAGCGACTGGGTTGCCCGACCGAGTTGTTGCCTAGGACGATCAATGCAATGCCTGAGTGCTACTCAAAAGTTTAAAAAATTACAAAGGTGAAAAAGTTAAAAAAAATGGAATATAGGAACCAATATGTCCCAAAGATAAAACGCATGAACTGTTTTGATATTTAACTCTAAGGATATGTTTGGGGCAAAGATGAGATTTCTCATCTCTATCTCTATCTCATCTCATCATTACAACTTTTTCAAATTCCCATACAAAATATAATAAACAATTCAACTTTTTCAAATCCCAATACAATTTTTTCAAATTCTAATATTTTAAATTAATATTTTAAACTTTTATCTTAACACTATTCATAAAATTTTTAAAAATTTTCATCTTATCTCACCTACCAATCATAACCTAAATGAACTAATCTGAGAACAGATTTTATGATTTATGGTTTTTACGAATTCAAAGTCCAAATGCTTTTAATCCACAGAAACATTTTAATATAAACTTAAATTTTGATCCTTAGAGAGAGTTGCGGCCAAATTATATGCTTTGAAGGAAAAACTAATAATGGAGAGCATCTTCAGACTTCAGAGAGAAGAAGTCTCTGGCAATCTAAACTGATTGGTGTTAACTTCCAGCAATCTCAATGCCTTGATACTTTTATCTGGGACTTCAAAATTACTGCATATCAGCTTCTACTACTAAAAAAATAAGACTATTTTTACATGCTTTGTAAAGCCACACCTTTTATATGTAAATATATAAATATATATATTTATATAAGCAGCTAGCCCTTTTAAAATGGGCTGTTAACTCTCTCTTGGTCTTCAATTAATTTAGTAGATAATTTACAGGTAATAAAGTCGGACACCACAGCAATTGTTTAGGGATATATTTATCACATGATGATATTATCCATCATGTGATAAATATATCTATCTTTTTATACTCATTACATTGAATTTCACCTTATTGTTACCAAAGGGACATCATGTTTAATATTTGAGCTATATATATATATATATATATAGTTAAAAAAGGTGCTCGATCGATATGCGCATGTATACATACATACATACATACATACACAAACTCGTATTTATATGTACACGTACACTTGTACTAGTGGAGATGAAAATAATTCGTTTGTATAGACTTTTGTAACTATATGGGGGCGGGAGAAATCTGCTTTATATAAAATGGCATTTCACGAGAGAAAATCATGCTATTGATCAAAGATTGAAAAAGTGCCAATATCACATAGAAGAAAAGATCAAAATGAATCAAGATAATTAAAGAGAGTAGAGATTTTTATATTATATATATAGGATTGGAGGAAATACGACATCAACATGCATGCATATATCAAAAGAGTGGGCCGGGGGGGCGATTCTCATGAGTCGTTTAGTCAAAATTATAATTAGGAGATTTTCAAAATCAAACCTAACTTTGCTTTGTCGATGGTATCAATAAAGTAGAACCACTACTCATGAAATTAAGCATATAATTAATGAAGTAAGCTAGCATGGAATTAAATGTGGAACAAAAAAAACAAAAAAAACAAAAGAAAAATAAAAACTTTAAAGTAAATCGGGAGGCCATGAGTCTCATTGTCCATGCATGCACTTATATTTAGTACGTAATAATATTTTATTTGACCTTCATTTCTAATGGAAGTTAATATATTCTATATATGTAATATTATATTACAAGATCGAAAAATATTGATTATTTCGAATTATATAGTTATCCAAGTCCATGTATATATATTTCAAGCAATTTTTTATTGAATTACTTACCAATAAAATCACTTATTAAAACTTCTCACAGCCAGAATATATTATAAAATTAAAAATTAAAAATAGTGTTGCACTACTATAACATTATATAGATTTGGAAAATGCTATGTTGCTTTTTTAAATATATGGCTCAAAATTATCGATAGTGTATTTGTGTGTTTCTTTTTTAATATTTAAAAAAAATGCAATATAATAATTTTGAAGGTACATACGGAAGTCTCACGAGTACAACGCCCTATAGATTTTACATTAACTGATCTTATCTGATTACTAAACTCTGGGCCAAAATAATGAAAGCTGATCAGGTCAAAACCACAGATTCTCTTCAATAAAAGCTGCTACCATCATAGCCATATTATAAAACGAAAAACAAAGAAAAAAAGAAGAAAAGAATCAGAATCATAGCTGTCGGTGCCATTTGTAAATATATATATTGCTTTATGCATGACAAAGCTAGTGAACACAGCCTTGCTAACTAACATTAATGACATACATAATGTTTATGAGAGATATTGGTCAACCAACTGATAATGCTACTTGCAATATTTAATTCATCAGTTTAATTAGTTTCTGAAGGTTTTTTTTTTTTAAAAAAAAAAAATTTATATATGTACTATAACTCTCAATGATAAGAAAGAAGAGAGTTTTATGTTTCCTGAAAAAATGATTTATACAATTTAAGTTTCGCGCATCCTCTTAAAAAATATATTTTTTAATGATGAATCTTATTTTTTTTCAAAAATATATAATACGAAGAACTTGTACATCTTAAAATTGTATCTAGTATTACTCTAATTTTATGTGTACATACGATTTTATTGATGAAATGGGAAAATAAATATATTGGACTTTTTTTAACCTAAATATATAGGACCTTAGCCAAGTACTGTTGCTTTTTTTTTTTCTATTTTTTTTTTCAGTCATGGTTAGTTATGTTGCTTATATAATTAAGTTTGGAATTAAACATATAGTTTTGATTTAAACAAATGACGAACAAGTTCATGGAATGTTTTATATTCCTCTAATTAATTCCATATATCGCTCTGCTGCCAAGTCCATGATCATGAAATGCGAACTAATTCTCAATTATAAGGCGTTTGTGTACGTACAGAAAGGTAGCTGAAAATTGAAAAGTTCTCAAAAGAATAATAAAACAGCATACTGCATGATCCTTATAAATTAAGACTCAAAGCAAAAGCATGCAAAAGCATATCATATGGAAGTATATGTCAATTTTAAAATCATGAATGGTTGCATTTCACCCATATTTATTATTTATATTTTTTGTCCAATTCAGAGACAATTATTTAAATAAAGATTTCTCCATTTCAAAGTAGTACTCCATTTCTCCATTTATATATATATATATATATATATATGAAGAGAACCGGCCCAAATAAAAATAATTGACCATAAAAAAAGCTTGATGAGATCAAATATAATTATGAATTGAAAAATGGATGTTAGTATAGCAAATTCAATTTTCTTGCCAACTTTATATATATATATATATAGATGTAATTTGTTAAGAATTCGTTTTCGATTTTGTTTTATAAGTTATTTAAAACTTTTTTTGATCATAAATTATTTAAAACTAGTCAATGAGTATGATCACCCACATTTGAATGCTTTGGGCAAATCATGGCTCTATGATAAATGACAAAAGAGAAAGTGTACTTAGTGGCTGATTCTTTATCAGCATATTATTATATATATTAGTATTAGTAGACCAAAAAATGAGTAATTCCCTCCCTCTAATTCCCTGATCTTTATTCCTAGCTATCGAGCACTAAAGTTTTGTCTAAAATCTTTTAATTTAAAGAAGGAAAATCCCACAAAATACAAATGCAAAAAGAATCCAAAGATCGAATTAATAATACTCATTAACGCCATGCATGCATGAATGTCCATGGTTATATATTACACATACATACATACATATATGTAGATTAATGTCGGTTGGGAGAGCAAAGTCATATATGACTTGTTCAGAAAAGTAAATTAAGGTCATGAGTTGTTGTTAGAAGCTTCATCACCGACCAGAATGCATGCATCCACCTTCTTTAATTTCTACATTTTTACCTTGGTTTCTCGTGCAACAAACACATTCAATATTATCGCGCGCAGTGTTGCTTGCTCCTGATCATATATATTCAGCGAGGTTTTTGTTTATTTCTTAGATATATCTTCTTTTATTATTTTTCTAATATCGGATTTTAAACTTCTTTTGTAAATATTTATATTAAAAATAATACGTAAGTACCATTCATCGAAAAATGAAAAACAAAACAAAAACAAGAAGAAAAGATCGATCACGGCTGGCCTCCCACATGAAGAGACGAGAGAGAAGAGTACTTTAGACTTTAGAGTGGGGTGTAACAGTTAAAGGTCGACGACCCACATTCAAAATGTGGTAGGTCACCAATGTCTCACTTTTGGCACATTATCCCTGTGCTTACCCTCACCTTCCCCACCAAGCATCGGTAGAAGAGTTCAGAACTAGCAGCCAAAATTATAAGCATTATTATTATTATTCTTTTCTTTTCTTTTCTGTTCTGTTTTGGGCAATTAAATAGATAAGGATGATCAGTTGGTTTAGGCGTCTTTACTACCCACCGACAAGAGAACCCCTTTAGTTCCAATATCATGCTTGAAGTTTCAAGGGTTTATATGATCGATCCTCTTTACATTAATGTCTCATACTATTATTATTAGAATATGTGACAGAATATTCTTAGAAACAATATTAATTATCAATAAAAATACACACTTTTTGCCAAATTTTAATGCACTCACCCTACTTTAAGCTGCCTCAAAATACGTGGGCAGCAAGTCATGATCAACTGTTTTTTTCCTTAGTTAATTTGACTCATACACCACAAAATCCGTGATCCCTCACCTATCAGTACTTGGAGTGAATGTGCCATTTGTACAATAGTCCTTGCAGACATTGAAATACCGCAAATATAACAACATTAAATAAAAGCAAAAAATAAAGAAAGAAAGGCAAGGAAAAAAAAAATGTACCAGAAGTTGACGCAGTAGTACTGATGACAGACATAAACCCTAGATCAAGGCTTCATAGCAGGCATAAACTTGGTATATATGGTTTTGTATATAAAAACTATATATTTAACCATTAGAGAAATTAAGCCGAAGCTCTAAATCCTATGTCATTAATGGCCCACATGATGTTTAGCACTCTAGCTTATACTTTAAGGTCAAGTCAAACATTCTCGGGAAACATGGTGGCAAATTAGGGTTTTGGGGGTATGTATGAAAAGAAAACAGCTTGTAAGTGATAAGGATTTCTCGAATTAAAAAGAAGAAAATTATTTTAATATTTCCCCTTTAATTTGGAGTAATTGGAATAGTGGGAAAGCATAAAAAATACAAGAGCAAGATTGCATAATTTTGTCGTCACTCTCGCTATCACTAGAAAATGAGTGTATCTGCCACCTTGTTTTTTTTATATTTTTTATTTTTATATATCTTTTTGTTTGCATATTGACAATTGACATAACCTTTTTCCCCCTCTGTATTTTAAGATAAAAAGAAAGAAATCCAGGAGATCAGGGGCGATATGTTGACCGGAGACATGATGATCATCAGTAAACATCATGTCTTAGTGGCTGTGCAAAGAAATCCATCAGTTTTTAGGTTTTTTTTTTCTCTCTCTCTAAATTGAAAGCTATTCTAATTGTGGTAAAATATAAGGACATTATCTCAGTATTTTGTTACAGAAATTATTCTTTTATCTCATATTTTTCATTCTAATTTTAAAGAAAATAATGATTTGATATGATATTAGAATGGTTAATATATTCGAGATTTTAACTAATTCATATGGGGTGGCTCTACAACCACTGCTAGGGGCTCTTACTAGTTGATTTTAATTTTTTTTTTTACATGTATTTTTTTAACACTTTTAAATATTTTTTTAAAAAAATTTACAATATTATTAAAAAATACTTATTTAATCATAAGTAAAAAATAAAAATAAAAAATCAGCAGAAGCTACTAGCGAGAAGAGTAACTTTTTCCATTCATATATATATATATATATATATATATATTATATTATATATATAATAGGAAAAGAAATTACATCGGCTATATATAAATTGATTAGAACATGCATTTGAAGGGGTCGCAATCCATGCATGCACTACAAAATTAGTTAATAAAATTAGGCATGCAGGAGAGCTATCATCTTTGTCGTTAATTGCATCCAAGTAATCACCTAAACAGCCGATCTGCGTGGTATCAGCAAAACAGGATTTGAGTGCATAACTTTTGACTTTTCGTAATAGAGGCAACAACTAGACGAATGCCGCAACTTATGAGAATGTGTGATGCCACTTTGCTCGGAGTGATTGAATGCAATGAACCATACATAACAATATTTTCTTACTTTTTATTTGGATAATGTTGTTCCAAAAACTTAAAAATTAATAGACTGTAGTATTTTTTTTTTTATATATATAGAATAGGGTGGGGTTTCGAATAATTCTCTCATTTAGAGATCAGACTTTATGCTATCTGATCCAAAATATTAAATATTATAAAATCCAATTCATCTGTTGATTTTTCTCACTTGAAGTTCTCAAATTGCGACAAATTTAAAAGATTTTATGATCGTAAACTTGAAATGAATCATATATATATATATATATATATATATATATATATATATGTATTTATATATATCATGTTGACCCGTAGGCCATTTTAAGCTGATCTTTCACTGGGACCAAATTTTCTTGACATTTCTGACTTAAAGTGATAGAGACAACACCTAGATGAATGCCGCAACTCATGAGAATGCCACTTTCCTCGGAGTGATTGGATGTAATTATAACCATATAAGAGACGGCTTGAATAATAATTGGAAACTCATGTACTATACCTCTGTATGTAAACATGAACGTAATTCATCTTTCTATATCTTTTTAACTCAATTATTATTCTAATTAAATTGAATCGATTCTATATATAAACTTGGGCATGCTAGTAAATGATTTATACAAAAGAATTCTGTAACTTGGAAGTTCGTGTGTAAACATGTTGCTTATTATCATGAGATAATGTTTGTAAAAAATATATATCAAACCAAAGAACTTTTCCACATTAATAGTATGTTGTGCACATACACTTTTTTTTTTTTTTTTATGGAAATAACTTGCACTAAAGGAATGCCTCCCGTTCTTGACTTTTAAGATGCCATGCAATTTTTAAAAAGATATATATAAATATAAAAAAAATTAAATTTTATGGAAAGATTCAAATTTTATTATTTATTTTATATTTTAAAACTCTTACTCAATATGTGGATCAAATTCATCCTTAATGAGTAGGCCCAACACGTAGACTTTAATACACCTTTTGATCATATGTGAGTCAACATGTGAAATATTTAATTAAATAAGATAAGTTGTGGAGTCAGGATTCAACTTTAAGAAATTTGCTATAATAGTATGTAAAATTATCATTTATCTTAAAAATTTAAATTTATAAAAAGAGATAAATTTTATTATTTTATATTTGACCTTCTTTCTCCTTCCTAAATCTACCTAGAATTATGCAAGATCAGTAGTTTAAAGATATCTTTACCATCAAAGTCAAATTTCAACCTCGTGAGGATTTCAAGTTGTAGTAGGTATATAGTACTTATTCATTGTACTTATGAAGAATAATGCATCCTCCATTTTTTCTTCTTCTTCTTCTTCTTTTTTTTTAATTAAATATTCAACTGCAATCACGCTGCATCGAAATAGAAAGGACGTAACCCAAAACTATTTTTGGTGCTTTTTATATGCATAAAAACAATCAATTTCAAAACCCTTTTTTTTTTTTTTTTTTTTATCTTATAGAATGTGGAATCAATCAAAACTGTAATAATCTTCATGTCCACATTGGTAAAGATGAAAGAAAAATAAAGCAAGCCTTAATTTGTTTATGCATGCAATAAATGTATATATACTTTGAGTGCTCGAGGTGAATGTACCCATTCATGTTAAAGTCTGTTTCCTCTTTAATTAGGTGGCTATGCAGTACTTTAGAACTCATCAAATTACAATCATGCTCAAAATAACATTTTCTTTTGTAATAATTATAATATTCCCTCAAAAACATCTTATCATTTTAAAATATTATCTTTTGTATACATTTAAGTGGCTTTTTTTGGTAATGAAAAGTCCCTTAAAATGTATCACATCAATTGATGAGAGTCATGAAGTGGAAGTAGCACTTAAACAAATGCATTTCTTGGACAAAATGGAATGTCACCACTGTTTTATCAAAAGTACAGGATGTGATAGGTAAATCTGTTACTGACTTAGTACTCTTGGATTTAAATTCTAGAAAATTTCATAGGAATTTGAATCACACTTTAATTCCTAAGAAATCTTCTCCCTCAAAAGTAGCAGATTTTAGACGTACTAGTCTTTATAATGTGCTTTACAAGATATTATCTAAAATCATTGCAAACCGATTGAAGAGAGTTCTCCTGATGTTATTTCTAAAACTCAGTGTGCTATTGTTCCTAATAGACAAATATATGATAATGTATTAATTGCATATAAGTTGTTACATTTTTTGAGAAATAAGAGAAATAAGAAAAATGGGTTTTATATCCCTTAAACTTGATATGAGTAAGGCTTATGACAAGGTAGAGTGGATGTTTTTGGAAAAATGATGGATGTATTGGGTTTTGCTAGAGGAATTATTAATGTTCTGATAAAGTGTGTGAAAACAATTTCTTTTTCAGTGCTTGTAAATAGATATCCAAAGGGTCCTATAAATATAAGTAGAGGACTCAAGCAGGGAGACTCATTGTTTTCTTGTTTTTTCTATGTACTGAAGGTCTTATTTCTTTATTAAAAAGAACTGTTGGTAAGGAAGTTGTGGAAGGGGTTAATATTTGTAGAGGAGCTCCTAGAGTAAATTACTTGTTGTTTGCGGATGATAGTGTAATTTTTTGCAAGATTGATGTGGTTACGAATTTAAAGATTCGATCTCTTCTAAATAAATATGAGAAAACATCTTATCAATGTATTAACAAAGGAAAGACTTTCATGGTGTTTAGTAGGAATGTTAAAAAAGATTTGAAAAGTGAGATTATGCACCTGTGGGGGGAAGCTATACACAACAGTAAGAGAAATATTTTAGATTATGCATGCAATAAATGAATATATACTTTGAGTGTTCGAGTTGAACATACCCATTCATGTTCAAGTCTATTTCCTCTTTAATTATTATCTTTTGTATACATTTAAGTGGCTTTTTATGGTAATGAAAAGCCCCTTAAAAGTACTTAAACAAATGTATCTCTTGGACTAGATGGAATGTCACCACTGTTTTAAAAAAGTACTGACATGTGATAGGTAAATCTGTTACCGACTCAGTGCTCTTGGCTTTAAATTCTAGATAATTTTCCAGGAATTTGAATCACACTTTTATTACTTTAATTCAAAGAAATCTTCTCCCTTAAAAGTAGCAACTTTTACACATATTAGTTTTTGTAAAGTGCTCTACAACATATTATCTAAAGTCATTGCAAATCGATTGAAGAGAGCTTTTCCTGATATTATTTTTGACACTTAGTGTGCTTTTGTTTCTGGTAGACAAATATTTGATAATATATTAATTGTATATGAGCTGTTACATTTTCTAAGAAAGAAATGGAAAGAAGGGTCCTATGTCCCTTAAACTTGATATGAGCAATGCTTATGACAAGGTAAAGTGGATGTTTTTGGAAAAAATGATGGAGGTATTGGGTTTCCCTAGAGGAATTATTAATATTGTGATGAAGAGTGTGAAAACAATATTTTTTCAGTTCTTGTAAATGGATGTCTAAAGGGTCCTATAAATACAAGTAGAGGACTCAAGCAGGAGGCCCATTGTTTCCTTACTTGTTTCTTTTATGTACTGAATGCCTTATTTCTTTAATAAAAAGAATTGTTGTTAGGAAAGTTGTGGAGAGGGTTACAATTTGTAGAGGAGCTCCTAGAGTAAATCACTTGGTGTTTGCGGATGATAGTGCAAATTTTTACAAGGCTGACGTGGTTACAAATTTAAAGATTTACCACTTCTGAATAAATATGAGAAAACATCTAGTCAATATATTAACAAAGAAAAGAGTTTTATGGTGTTTAGTAAGAATGTTAAAGAAGATTTGAAAAGTGAGATTACGCAGCTATGGGGGGAAGCTATACACAACAGTATGCAAAATATTTGAGATTATGCATGCAATAAATAGAGATATACTTTGAATGCTCAAGGTGAACGTATCCATTCATGTTCCAAGTCTGTTTCCTCATTAATTAGGTGGCTACACAGTACTTTAGCACTCATCAAATTACAGTCATATTCAATACAACATTTTCTTTTGGAATAAATATAATCTTCCCTCTGTAATATCTTATCATTTTAAAATATTATCTTTTGTATACATTTAAGTAGCTTTTTATTGGAATGAAAAGTACCTTAAAATGTTTCAAATCAATTGATGAGAGTCAAGAAGTGGAAGTAGCCTTAAACAAATGCTTCTCTTGGACCAGATGGGATGTCAACACTGTTTTATTAGAAGTAATGACATGTGATAGGTAAATTTGTTACTAACTCAGTGCTCTTGGCTTTAAATTCTAGAGAATTTTCTAGGAATTTGAATCACACTTTTATTACTTTAATTCCTAAGAAATCTCCTCTCTCAAAAGTAACACATTTTAGACCTATTAGTTTTTGTAATAGGCTTTACAAGATATTATCTAAAGTCATTGCAAACCGATTGGAGAGAGTTCTTCCGAGGTTATTTCTGAAACTCAGTGTACTTTTGTTCCTGATAGACAAAAATTTGATAGTGTATTAATTGCATATGAGCTGTTATATTTTCTAAGGAATAAGAGAAATGGAAAGAAGGGTTTTATGTTCCTTAAACTTGATATGAGTAAGGCTTATGACAGGGTGGAGTGGATGTTTTCGAAAAAATTGATGGAGGATTGGGTTTTCCTAGAGGAATTATTAATGTTGTGATGAAGTGTGAGAAAACAATTTCTTTTTCCGTGCATGTAAATGGATGTCTAAAGGGTCTTATAAATACAAGTAGAGGATTCAGGCAAGAAGACTCATTGTCTCCTTACTTGTTTCTTCTATGTATTGAAGATCTTATTTCTTTATTAAAAAGAACTGTTGGTAAGAAAGTTGTGGATGGGGTTACTATTTGTAGAGGAGCTCCTAGAGTAAATCATTTGCTGTTTGCGGATAATAATGTAATTTTTGGCAAGGCTGACGTGGTTAGGAATTTAAAGATTCACTCTCTTTTGAATAAATATAAGAAAGCATCTGGTCAATGTACTAATAAATGAAAGACTTCCATAGTGTTTAGTAGCAAAGTTAAAAAAGATTTGAAAAGTGAGATTATGCAGCTGTGTGGAGGAAGCTATACATAACAGTATGAGAAATATTTGAGACTATGCTTGCAATAAATGGATATATACTTTGAGTGCTCGAGGTGAACCTACCCATTCATGTTCAAGTCTGTTTCCTCTTTAATTAGGTGGCTACGCTGTACTTTAGAACTCATCAAATTACAGTCATGGTCAATACAACATTTTCTTTTGTAATAATTATAATCTTCCCACTGTAATATCTTATCATTTTAAAATATTATATTTTGTATATATTTAAGTGGCTTTTTATTGGAATGAAAAGTCCCTTCAATTCATGAGAGTCATGAAGTGGAAGTAGCACTTAAACAAATGCATCTCCTAGACCAGATGAGATGTTACCATTGTTTTATCAGAAATAATGGCATATGATAGGTAAATCTGTTACTGACTCAATGTTCTTGTCTTTAAATTCTAGATAATTTCCTAGGAATTTGAATCACACTTTTATTACTTTAATTCCTAAGAAATCTTCTCCCTCAAAAGTAGCAGATTTTAGATCTATTAGTATTTGTAATATGCTCTACAAGATATTATTTAAAGTCATTGCAAACTGATTTAAGAGAGTTCTTCCTGATGTTATTTCTGAAACTCAGTGTGTTTTTATTCCTGTAGACAAATATCTAATAATGTATTAATTGCATATGAGTTGTTACATTTTTGAGGAATAAGAGAATTGGAAAGAAGGGTTTTATATCCTTTAAACTTGATATGAGTAAAGCTTATGATAGGGTGGAGTGGATGTTTTTGGAAAAAATGATGGAGGTATTGGGTTTTGCTAGAGGAATTATTAATGTTGTGATGAAGTGTGTGAAAACAGTATTTTTTTCAGTTCTTGTAAATGGATGTCCAAAGGGTCTTATAAATACAAATAGAAGACTCAGGCAGGGAGACTCATTGTCTCCTTAGTTGTGTCTTCTATGTACTGAAAGCCTTATTTCTTTATTAAAAAGAATTGTTGGTAAGAAAATTGTGAAGGGGTTACTATTTGTAGAGGAGCTCCTAGAGTAAATCACTTGCTGTTTGCGGATGATAGTGTAATTTTTTACAAGGCTGACGTGGTTATAAATTTATAAATTCACTCTCTTTTGAATAAATATGAGAAAACATCTGGTCAATGTATTAACAAAGGAAAGACTTCCATGGTGTTTAGTATGAATGTTAAAGAAGATTTGAAAAGTGAAATTATGCAGCTGTGGGGGGAAGCTATACACAATAGTATGAGAAATATTTGAGGTTATGCATGCAATAAATGGATATATACTTTGAGTGCTCGAGATGAACGTACCCATTCATGTTCAAGTCTATTTCCTCTTTAATTAGGTGGCTACGCAGTACTTTAAAACTCATAAAATTATGGTCATGGTCAATACAACATTTTCTTTTGTAATAATTATAATCTTCCCTCTTAAATGTTTTATCATTTTAGAATATTATCTTTTGTATACATTTAAGTGGCTTTTTATTGGAATGAAAAGTCCCTTAAAATGTATCACATCAATTAATGAGAGTCATGAAGTGGAAGTAGCATTTAAACAAATGCATCTCCTAGACCAGATGGGATGTCACCACTGTTTTATCAGAAGTATTGGCATGTGATAGGAAAATCTGTTACTGAGTTAGTGCTCCTTAGCTTTAAATTCTAGATAATTTCCTAGGAATTTGAATCACACTTTTATTACTTTAATTCCTAAGAAATCTTCTCCCTCAAAAGTAGCAGATTTTAGATCCATTAATCTTTGTAATGTGCTCTACAAGATATTATTTAAAGTCATTGCAAACCGATTGAAGAGAGTTCTTCCTAATGTTATTTCTGAAACTCAGTGTGCTTTTGTTCCTGGTAGACAAATATTTGATAATGTATTAATTGCATATGAGCTGTTATATTTTATGAGAAATAAGAGAAATGGAAAGAAGAGTTTTATATCTCTTAAACTTAATATGCGTAAGGCTTATGACAGGGTGGAGTGAATGTTTTTGAAAAAAATGATGGAGGTATTGGGTTTTGCTAGAGGAATTATTAATGTTGTGATGAAGTGTGTGAAAACAGTATCTTTTTCAGTGCTTGTAAATGGATGTCTAAAGGGTTCTATAAATACAAGTAGAGGACTCAGGCAGGAAGACCCATTGTCTCCTTAGTTGTTTCTTCTTTGTACTGAAGGCTTTATTTTTTTATTAAAAGGAACTGTTGGTAGGGAAGTTGTGGAGGGGGTTACTATTTGTAGAGGAGCTCCTAGAGTAAATCATTTGTTGTTTGTGGATGATAGTGTAATTTTTCGCAAGGCTAATGTGGTTACAAATTTAAAGATTCAGTCTCTTCTGAATAAATATGAGAAAGCATTTGGTTAATGTATTAACAAAGGAAAGACTTTCATGGTGTTTAGTAGGAATGTTAAAGAAGATTTGAAAAGTGAGATTATGTAGCTATGGGGGGAAGCTATACACAACTGTATGAGAAATATTTGTCCTCCCTCCTATGGTGGGAAGGTCTAAAAAACAAGTTGTTTTGGGTATAAAACAGAAGTTGTGGCAAAAACTACAAGGGTAGAAGGCAAATTTGTTATCACAAGGGGGTAGGGAGGTGCTTATTAAAGCTGTTGCAATGCCCATACCAACTTATGCAATGAGTTTTTTTTGTTTGCTAAATCTTTGTGTTATGAATTAGAGATAATAATGGCTAATTTTTTGTAGAGAAATCAGTCAAAGGGGAATAAAATACATTGGGTCAGTTGGGTTAAAATTTGTGTTTCAAAGGTTAGAGGAGGGATGGGGTTTAAGGACTTAAGACTGTTTAACTTAGCTCTCCTAGCACAACAGGGATGGAGACTCTTAAGAAATGAAGGGTCTTTGTTATTTATAATTTATAAGGCCAGGTATTTTCCAAAAAACAGTTTGTTTGAAGCAAATGTGGGGTCTAACTCATCCTTTGCTTGAAAAGAGATTTGGGAAGCTTTTAAGTTTTTGAAGGGAGGTTGTAGGTGGAGAGTAGGAAATGGTAAGTCTATTAGAGTTTTTAAAAACCAATGGATTCCAGATTTTAATCTTAATGTTGTTAATCAAGATGGTGATGAGAAGTTGAGAGTGCAATCTTTAATAGACGAGCAAACTAGGTGGTGGAAAGTGCAAGTTTTGAGAGCCCTATTCAATCAAATGTTGTTAAACAGATCATGAAGATGAATGTTAACATAAGTATTGAGGATACTTGGTTTTGGATACATGAGAAGAGTGGATCCTACTTGTTAAGAGTGCGTACATATTACTACAGTAGGGTCAAGCACAATTAGTGGGGCAACATTCAAGGGAAAGCATTGAAACAACTTTCTAGAAATGTTTAAGGCAGTTGAAACTATAAAAAAAAATGAAGATTTTCACGTGGAAAACTTGCCATGAGAAGCTGCCTACCTTTCAAAATTTGAAGAAGAAGCATGTGTTAGAAGATGATTGCTGTGTTTTCTGTGCTCAGAGTCAAGAAGATGTTGTTCATGTATTATTTTACTATCCTGAGGTTATAAATACTTGGCAGGAATTTTTACCTCATCTGAGAGTTGTGGAAGGTGATCTTTCTTTTTGGGATTTAGCTCATCTGACTCGGGATAGAGGTTTTGAGGAGACCTTGATTAGATTTATCTGTATTGCTTGGAATCTTTGGTATAGAAGGAATAAGCACATTTATGAGCAGATTTCTTTGCAAAATAGAGTAGTTGTGAATTAAGCTCTATCTTTACAGTTAGAGTATAAACAACTACAAGTTTGTGATGTTTCGATAAGGTTTTAAACAAAGTTGTCTACTGGAAACCTCCACCAATAGGCTTTCTGAAGTTGAATGTAGATGAGGCTACTTTTGTTAATCAACAATCAGTTGGAGTAGGGATGGTTCTTAGAGATCATAAATGAGATGTCTTAGTAGCTTGTAGCAAAGTGGAGAGGGAAGTTTCTTCTACAGAATTTCTAGAGGTTACAACTTTGTTAAGTGGTCTTCAATTATTTGGACAATGGGGTGTTTCAAAATTATTGTTAGAAATAGATTGTTTAATCCTTATTAATGCTTTGAATAGTCAATCTGAATTTCTAACTGATTTTAAATTTTTTTTCAAGATATTCGAAGAATGATGAGGAGATTTCAAGAAGTTCAAGTCTTGCATGTGAATCGACTTGGTAATATGGCTGCACATCAGTTGGCAAGACATGCATGAGGTGTGAGTGATATTGAGATGTGGTGGGATTTTCTTCCTTCTTTTGTAAGTCAATCTATTTGGCTTGATAATAACAAAATTTGTAAGTATATTTTTTAACTTCAATGACTGAGGATGTGGTTTTCAAAAGTAAAAATGAAAAGAATATAATCATCCCTGTTGCTTTTTCTTTGTTTAATAAATTATATTATAAATAAAAAGATTTTTTTTTTCCTTTTACATGTTGCGTGCTACATTGAAATGTCGGTTATTAAAAAAATTATGTTGAAATGATTAATCTGATCAATTGTAAAATCAAAGATAGAAAAGTTCAATTGAAAGAGATAAGGATTAGTTTGATGTCATGACAAATCGCATTAACCAATTTAATATCTAACCCTTTTTTTTTATGGTGTTACAGCTATAAAAATATTTTATAAAAATAAATTTATATATTGACGTAATTTTATATGATCTATTAGAATATTTATTTTACAATAAAAGTAATATTACAATTTGACATACCACATCAAATCATATCAGTTTGTAAGTTAGCTTTTGTAAAATTCTTTTGTGTGCTTAAAAGCATTTTTCAAATATCACCCTTCATTTCGGCTGGACAATCACCACTATGGGTGTAACCGGTTCGGTTTTGGACAAAATCTTGGACCGAACTGGTATGACCGGTTTTGCATTTTTCAAAACCGATTACGTACCGGTTACCCTTCTAAACCAGTACTTCTGATTTTATCAATTTCCGATCCGGTTTTTCGATTTTTTTAAAATGTAAATTTGACATTAGTATGATATTAAACTAATAGTATTAATATTAGACTATTAGTATAGCTATATATTAGTATATATTAGTATTAGTTATAAATTATATATTAGTATCGCTATATAATACATGATCAATTACATTTTCATTTTTAAGATTAAACTTTTATTTTATAATAACATTATCTTATATATAATTATATTAAAAATTAGATTAATTAGATTTTATAATTATTATATTATATATATATAAATTTCACATATAATTATAAATTATATATAAAACTTATATATTAATATATATAAAATATTTTGTATAATTTTAATTTTGTATAAAACTTATATATAAAATATTATTTTTTATATATTTTATCAACCGGTCTGGTCCGGTCCGAAAAATCTTAAAATCGAAACTGGACCGATTCCGACCGGTTTATGAAATATAAGAACCGGTCTCAAACCGGACCGGTTCAAAACCAATAAAACCGATCCGGTCAAGTCTGATTCAGATCGATTTTCTTGTTTAAATTTACACCCCTAATCACCACTCACATAATCAGACCAGAAAAAAAACCTACACACCACACGAATAATCTACAATGTAAGTAAGAAAAACCAGCCCTTCCAAGCTTAAAATTCTACTAACCCACCCATAACTCATTCCTTAGCAACAAAGTCGTAAGTCGTAACAATTTATGCAACAAACTATTATGTCAGAATCCGATTCCATTTCGATACTGCATGTTAGTAGGATTGTCTCGCCTCCAATTTACTGCTTCTCAGGAGCCTTTTTTTTTTTGGTTCTTGAAAGGAAAATTTTTACTTTTAAAGAAGCATGCAATTTTCTTTGTCTATAAACAAGTTCGAGATCCCAACCTGCAAATAAAGGAAATTTTAGGATGCTTGCTCATGTTTTGAAGCCAATTTGTTTTTTTTTTAAGAACCGTTATATATGTAAAGAGATCATACAAAATAAATTCACAAATTGATGTGATTTTATAGGATCGGTTAAATTTACTTTACAATAATAATAATTTTAAATTTTAAAATATCACATCAAGTCACATCAATTTATAAATTTAATTTTATGTAATTCTTTTATATCTAAAGTACTTCTCTGTCTGGTTTTTTTTTTTTTTACCCCTTTGGTCCCTTTTATAGGTACCTGGAATTGGGTAACCATAGTGGTGGATTAAATGGCACGCCCCTGAAATTGCAAACTTCATATTGATTCCTACCACACTGGCTAATCAGAAGAAGCCACCTTATTTAATTTACAGGCAATATGCAATGGTCCAAAAAAAATATATAGAATTTCATGGGGTAAGGCACTAAAATCTTTGTTCAGCCTTGAATGGACAATTATGTCCAAGCCATGGTAATAATCTTGTAATGAAGCCATTCACGCTTGCCGTTGGAACTGCTCTAAAAAGGGTTCCGAAAATCTTAAAGAAAGAAAACAGTCACTAAAATCCAAAAATATTAACCAAAAAAGAAGTAAATTATTCGCAAAAATAAAACAGAATAGTACCAAAAATACTATAAAAGAACCTCCTTTCTCTCTCTATCAATTGCCCATCCCTCCCTATCTCTCTGGTCTCTATAACAATGTCCCAATAAGGTTCTGTCTCTGATTCATTTCCGTAGTGAGTAATAGAGGGTTGGTTTGGATTCAGAGTGTGAGGGAGGGGAGGCCTTTCCAAGAGTGAGTTAAAAATTTGTTTGTACTTAACATTTGTTTTTGGGGAGAGAAGATCTCTGGTATCCTTCTCCTTGTATGTGCACCTTATAAATTACAGTGACAAAAGCCAGTTACAAGTATCCCAAATCCACCACATTTTGCAAACACATAAACCCAAATTAGGGAGAGAGAGAGATCTTGGGTTAGGGGCCATAATCTTATCTTTTGTGCGAGATGGCTGACATTTCACGGAAGATTCTGTTGCCGGAAACGTTTCAGGGGGTGAGAGATGAGGTTGCAGGGCAAATTGGGATGATGTGGGAGCTGATCAAAGCGCCATTGATTGTGCCTCTGCTGACTCTTGGGGTGTACATTTGCTTGGCCATGTCGCTCATGCTCTTCATTGAGAGGCTTTACATGGGAGTGGTTATAATCCTGGTCAAGCTCTTCTGGAAGAAACCAGAAAAGCGTTACAATTATAAGCTCTTACAAGAAGACTTGGAAATGGGCAGCTCTAATTTCCCTGTTGTGCTCATTCAAATTCCAATGTTTAATGAAAGAGAGGTCCGCTTTGTGTATTTTTCTCTCTGGATTTGCTCAATATATTTGTTGGTCGTCTGTGTTTTTTTCACCATTGCGCTTCTCTTCTTGTAGGATGTATTTTCCTGGTTCTGACGAGAAAGTACTAAATCTCGATGTTTTTCTTTGCTTGTGTTTTCATGGGTGTTTGGGTCAGGTTTACAAGATCTCCATTGGAGCGGCGTGCGGACTTTCATGGCCCTCGGATCGTCTTGTGATTCAAGTCCTCGACGATTCAACTGACCCTACAATCAAGGTAGTCCATTTTTGCCAAAGCCATCAAATATCTCCCTAAAAGCGATAAATTTCACACAATTTCTTTGCTTTCTTCGTTACTCTTTGGTATTGACTGATTTTCTTCTGGTGAAATGGACCAGTTCTCCATATCTCTGTTTTTATCACATACACTTGATTCCCAAATCACGCATCACTGAATTCTTACTGATTTCAGCCTTTTTCCTGATCTGGGTAAATCTGCCTTTTGCCATTTCATGTTCACTTAGCAACATTTCGCACATTATAAAACTTTTGTTTGATGCACAAACATCAAAACCCCTGATCTGAGTTCTGCTGCTACAACCAATGCGTAATGCCAGAAAGCAGTTTCATAATTTTGTTTTTGGGTACTACATTATGTTACAGCAAATGGTGGAGGTGGAATGCCAGAGATGGGCGAGCAAAGGCATAAACATAGTATATCAAATCAGAGAGACCAGGGGAGGGTACAAGGCCGGCGCTCTCAAAGAAGGGCTGAAGCGAAGCTACGTCAAACACTGCGAATACGTAGCCATTTTCGACGCAGATTTCCGGCCAGAGCCCGACTTTCTCAGGCGAGCCATCCCTTTCTTGGTCCACAACCCACAAATTGCATTGGTTCAAGCTCGCTGGAGATTCGGTAAGCCTTCAAAATTAACCCATGTTTTAACCATTTTAACTACGCTCATTAATATGGGCTAATTCTGTTCTTGGTCTTGCATTTAGAAAGTGTCGGTGCCCAAATCTTCCCCTTTTTTTAGTCTTTTTTTATTTTTATTTGGGGTAAAAGTAAAATCCGCCATAGTTTGTTTTCTCTCTCTTTCTCCGTCGGCGGGATTTGTTGCAGAGTGCATGGCGTGGGTGGGGTCTACCAAAGGAAAACCCACCAATCACGGGGCTGTGGGACCATCCATCTTCTGCACTTCTTTCTTTTTACGCTTGTTTGTCTCTTGGCCGTCCCTCTCCTGATCAGGTCTCCTCACCCCCAATTACATTACAATCTTAGGATAACATTGCTTTTAAATCTGCAATTCTCCGTTAATTCTTGTCATCTAATCTCTTGCTAACTTATTTTTGAAAGAAAGATTCAAAGAAAGAATGGGTTGCCACCTCATCCTAGTAAGATAAAGATGAGAGCCTGCCTAGTTTATAGGATTCTCGTAAAAATTAATCATCCGATTCGACACTCCATATTTCATATATTTTATTTTTTTAACTTTTTTTATTTATTTAATAGTTAAGTAAATAATTATTAGTGTATTAATATTTTTTTATATTTTTTAAAAATATTTAAAAATAAAAAAAATAAAAAGATAAATTTGTGGACGGCGCGCACAGCGGTCACTGGACAGCCTAGCACTACTTTTGCAAGTAAATGATTAAGAGACAAAATGTGATTAGATGGTGAGATTTTCAATCGTCTTTCTAATCCCCATTTTTGTCGATGGACATAGCTTCCTTCTTTGGGTCTTGAAATGACGCAAGCGTCCTGGCTATAGACTGAGAATCTGTGTCCTTTTCCTCGGACTAACCGGCTTGAACAGAGGTGGAAGTCGAGGGTAGGTTTGTCATTTTGTGGGAAAACAACAAGTATGGTAGTGTTCTTTCCTGCCTCATCAACGACCCAGATTGTACGGACCAAACGGTCAACTCTTCTGGGAAAGGTGAAAAGTTAAGGGCAAATCTGTCATTTCGTGTTGTCACCAAATTCAGCCAGCTGCTCCACTTCCGAGTGGTCTTTTCTATTCTTTTTATTTTCAAATTTATTTTGCTGGTTAAATGATTGATCAAGAATTGGGTCTCCAGTAGAAACAAAAGAAAATATAGAAAGTGGGCAGGACCATAGTCCAGTTGTAGACCTGTGTCCGGTTACCGACACTTAAGCTTGTGCTTCATTTTGAGTCACGTGAGAATTTTCCTACTTTTTTATTTCATTTATCTTTTGTTTTTTGTGATGATTAAGCTTTGGACATCGAAGAACTTGTAGTTTTTTTAATAATAATAAAAAAAATGATGCTATGCATCAACTACTATTCATTTTTACACTCCACACCTATAGTTTTTTCATGGGGTGTGGGATGATAAATAGTGATTGATGAGAATAATTTTTTTTTATATTAAGTATGCGTCGAGCTTTTGGAATATGTACCCTTTCATCTGATAAATGAGATTACTAATTATGAAGAATGTGGTTGGTTTGGTATGGTGGTGATGGAGTTTTGAACTGGTTTTGCAGTGAATTCTAATGAGTGCTTGTTGACAAGAATGCAAGAGATG
This sequence comes from Cyclocarya paliurus, assembly GCA_029856935.1. Lineage (NCBI taxonomy): Eukaryota > Viridiplantae > Streptophyta > Magnoliopsida > Fagales > Juglandaceae > Cyclocarya > Cyclocarya paliurus. The sequence goes on from CM056956.1 coordinate 5,984,599, forward strand.
TCATTGGATTACCATTTCAAAGTTGAGCAAGAAGTCGGGTCTGCAACACACGCCTTCTTCGGTTTCAATGGTAATTTGCAACTCGTCCTATCTATCTGAATTGATCAAGATATACTTATTCAAACCACATTAGCTAGACCAATTCAACCATTTGAATTAATCTGACTATACTTGTTCAATGCAAATGAGCTAGACCATATCAACTATGGTTTAATGATAACTTTTGTTATAAAGTTAAGAGTTTAAAGGGAAGAACCTCAGATATTGAGTGACTTGTGACTGGTTCAATGTTCGCAACTGAAGGGAACTTCGTTGAACAAATACACGTTAGTTAATGGTTTGTGAGGGCTATTGGAATTGGTGAGAAGTTTTGGTAAAAATAAATAAAATTCACCTACTCTACAACATTATTAATGGGTTTAGTCCATTTTTCAGAATCTGCAGTAATGTACTCATAAAGACTGTCACCATCATCATCATCATCATCATACATTATGACTCAATAGAAACATTCATACCATCATTTGTTTCCTAAAAAAATATGTGGCATTTAGTTAAAACTTAATCCAGTGCAATAAATTTTAAAAGAAGTCAAAATTACTTGTAGTACCCGTTTTTAGTCACAGTGAGTGTTCTCATACCTTGTTAACTTCCCCCATCAATGAAAGTTTCTTTTGACCGCAAATCAAGGAGCACAATTAGATTTAAATATGAAAATCCAAACAATGCATTTATTAGTGATATCAATTCCATTGGGATTGCTTATTAATCGTGTCCTTGCTTTGTTGTTAATGTTTGTTTCATGGTAAAGCACTACAAATTTAAATTGTAACACCCAAATTACCTTAGAAGAATTTTAAAGATGAAAATTGACACAAGACATTTCTGAGGCCAAAACACCTATGCATTAGAAGCTATGTGCACATCAATTTGCATAAAGTGAACTGTTTGCATACTGCTAATTTTCAGAGTATTTTCAAATTAGTTCCAATTTCCTATCTTCACAACCTGTCAATCATGTGCATTGTTTTTTCCATGTGTAGAAATAATGAATTGGGTTTTATATATGAATTTTAAAAAGGGACTGCTGGTGTATGGAGAATCGCTGCTATTAATGAAGCAGGCGGCTGGAAAGACCGAACAACAGTGGAGGACATGGATCTTGCTGTTCGTGCTAGTCTTAGGGGCTGGAAATTTTTGTACCTCGGCGACCTCCAGGTATTTAGTGCGGGTGAAATTGAAGCAGTTATTCCATTTTTCTGTTTTTAGCCAGGTCACAGATATGAACTGCCTTTTAATGCATCTCCAACTTATCTTAGCCGCTCATGGGCTCTAGTTTATTACGAACTTTATCTTGGTGGATTAGCATTTACTAAATTTCCAATTATCTTTATGGCAGGTGAAAAGTGAACTTCCTAGTACTTTCAATGCCTTCCGATTCCAGCAGCACCGTTGGTCTTGTGGTCCTGCTAATCTGTTTAGAAAAATGGTGATGGAGATTGTAAGAAATAAGGTCAGTTTATTCTTAATATGCTATTGAAGTGTCCAGACTTATTAGATTTATGAACTTAAGCTAGAAATCAATTTATTCAGTTTCTTTTATAGCTTATAAGTTCTAATATTGTTTGTTTTTTAAATACCGCTGCAGAAAGTAACATTGTGGAAGAAAGTATATGTCATTTACAGTTTCTTCTTTGTTCGGAAGATCATAGCCCATATGGTCACTTTCTGCTTTTACTGCGTTGTACTCCCTCTGACCATCTTGGTTCCTGAAGTTCATGTTCCAATCTGGGGAGCTGTTTATATTCCTTCCATCATCACCATTCTTAATTCAGTAGGAACTCCAAGGTCTGCTATACTACATAAATTTGTTTTTCTCATCCATTTTCTCATATAGATTAGTCCTCTTTTTGTAGGCAAGAACTCCCTTTGCTTATGTAGTCTCGAACTTGCAGGTCAGTTCACTTACTGTTCTACTGGATTCTTTTTGAGAATGTGATGTCTTTGCACCGGACCAAGGCAACATTAATTGGTCTGCTGGAAGCTGGGAGAGCCAACGAATGGGTTGTCACAGAAAAACTTGGAGATTCTGCCACCAAAAAAGATGCTACCAAGAACAAAACAAACGCCAAGGCACCTTCTAAAAGACTAGGATTTTTCAAATTTGGAGACAGGTAACTTTTCATTTGAACCCCTATAGGTAACTGCATAGACTACCATCTGCATGATAATTATTTTGAGCAATATTTAAGATTATCAAACTAAGTTAAGGTTTTTTTTTTTTTTTGGGGGGGGGGGGGGGGTGGTCTTGGCCAACTAGGAGGACTTCCATTTATATCTGGCTGCTAACAGATGAACAATGACAGGAAGAGATACGGAGTTCCCCCAAAATGGCACTAGGCCACAAGACAACTCACATATTACTAGAAAATATATATATATATATTTTCTTTCTTTGTTAGGAACAATTTTTTTTTTTCAGTTGCATACAGACAATGGTCTTGCTCAACCTAACCTTGACATTCTTTTACTGAATGCACATGGAAATGGATGAGTTTAGAAACACACGAGTTTGCGGAGGAATGGAAATTTTATTGCAATCTGTGAGCTTGAGAAGTGAATACTAGTTGTCACTGGCGCATCATGATAAAACCAAGAGGGTATTTTGTATTATTTTCTGCAGTTGTTAGATTCTAGGTTGACCTGTTTTGGTATATTATATTTCAGTTACCTGGCGTGGTTGCATGTCCTTGCAATTGCATCATTTGCATGTGCGCGAATGTGAAGGGTGTGTATATCTTTCATGACATGAATTTTCTTTTGTTGTTTCTTCTTGCTTAAATTCAAACAGGATGCATACATTGGAGCTGGGATTTGGAGTTTTCCTCTTCTTCTGTGGATGCTATGACTTTGTCCATGGGAAGAACAACTACTTTGTCTACCTCTTCCTCCAAACCATTACCTTTTTCATCACTGGATTTGGCTACATCGGCACCATCATCCCCAGCTCTTAGTGGCAGCATGCTCTCAAGTTATATACATTAGATTGGCACATCATCTTAGTGTTTGTCATGCCGTTTTCGTATCTTTCTTGTCTGCAACAACTTATATACAAGGAGGGTTCCGTGAGCCACGATTGATTGATATATGTATTATTTCAACTCATTCAAGAAGAGGTCATTCATCATGTTGGGCAAAAAAGTTCTTGGCATGCTTTCCTCATAATGTCACCCGATTACTCAAAAAAGTAATCTTGGAAAATAACAGAAAGGAAATGTTGGCGATATTGGGAAAAATACATTATACAGAACCAGGTGCAAGGAAACAGCATAAGGTTTAGACAACAAGGAGATGATGTTATGTAGTTTGTTTGAATAGATTGTAATTGTGAGATTTTGTTCTCTCTTTTTAATTTCCTATTTGTTAGTTTTCCTAAGTTTTGTTGAATAATCTTGTCAAACAAAAGGATGAAGTTGTAAACCAAAGTACTTATAATTTTGAAGCCATTTGCTGTTAGGAATTCATTTACAAGACTGCCTTTTTCCCCTTTGCAAGAAGATAACCAGCATATATTTTAAATCCGGAAAACTTGCTTTTTATTTAAAGAGAAATTCTATACGGAAGTCTTATAATGCACATTCATCTATGATTTTTTAATTTACTATTCAATGTGTGTCTAAATAAAATGTCAAAAATAACAAATTACATATCATGATCACGAGTAGATCATGATCTTAACCAGTGAATTTTAACAAATATTAATTAAGAATAAGAGTGGGGAGGGGGGACATTTTCATGTCACTTTCCATGCCTTGTCCCAATCATATATACATACATAGCTACGATAGCATGAATTGCATTTTATAAATGATCCCATGATATAAGGGAAACATTTTTTACTCGAGGTTTACTTCCAGTACAAGCGTCTTTGTCTTCCCTTAACTTTTTCTTTGCTATGTGAGAGAGAGAAGATGACAGATTTGGAGCATTGGGAAAGGCAACATTTTTATTTAGTTAAAAATTGGAACGATGCCAATAATTGGGCTCTCAGAATTATGGAAACTTCCAAAAGCAAGGTTGTCCACCCTACCACGTATCATCACACCTTTACTATTATTATTAGTACTATTATTAGTATTACAGAACATCATTCATGACGCCTTTTTAAGGCTGTTGGATGATTAGCACGCTTCCACCCCCCTCTTTGCTGTCTTTAGGGTTGGCTACTTTTTTTTTATCAGATTCTAGGCTTGCTGCTCACAATTATGAACTCTCAAAACGGGAATATAAATTGCGTGTGTGAGACTGAGAATATAGGTTTCAACAGAACTAATTGCACAATTGTATGTGATATTCAATTTATAATTTTAATAAATCAGGTATGGAGCAAAGAAGAGGAGATTATAGAATAAAGAAGATAAAAGAGACGTTCCTAACTTTTGAAAATTTTAAATTGTACATATCTCAAATAGAAAAATTTTACAGTCTGTTTGTTAAAAAATAGATCCCATCATGAATAAGTGTAAAAAAAAAAAAAAACTTACTATTTTTTAATAGAATTTATTTTTTTTTTACAAAGAGTTTGTGCAATGCTTACACACTTTAAATTTATACCTAATATTACTCTTTTACTGAAAATGCATTGTGCATATTGTGAATTGCACTGATTTTGCATATAACAGCGCATTACGAAGTGCTTTTGTTTTATTATTATTTGCAATTTCTTCGGGGTAAAACTCATCCTAATTTAAGGTGCTTATAAAAGATGCATGGAATAAAAAAAAAAAATTACAATACTCTTCAAGCCGGTTGAGATGCCAAATTTGCAATCAGCTAATTAGACTCAATAACATAATTTTCCTTGCATGCAGCATGCACGCCCTAGATCATAGCTTGCTGTTCAACTTTGAAGTGAACCAAATTACATCCAAAAGGATACATAGTCGGCCTTGCCAACCACTAATTTTTTGAGTATTAATGGCCGATAAATAATCATATCAATCAACACCATATCAAAAAGGAAGATCACACTCCACAAGTTGGCATTATTAATGCATTGTGATGACCGATCTTTGCATTAATTTGTACGTTCCATTGATCATAGGGATAGGAATCTGTTTTCTTCTTGCACAAGTTTTCAATTCATGATTTGGATGCACTATAAAAAAATATATTAATAAATTTAATCATTTAATTTATATCTTAATGCAATATCTCATAAAGAGATAATACAGATCTACAAAAAATAATTGGTGTTTTCAAGCAGCATTAAATGCTCTATAAATGCTACAAGACCCGTTACATGTTTTTATCTCTCTACCATTTGAAGTTCTCGAATTCATGTAAAAAGGTTAAAAAATAAGCATAGTTTATTATACAGATGAGATGAAAATTAAATAAAATATTATTAGAATATAAATTTTTTAAAATTATTTTTATTTTAATATTTTAAAAAATTAAATTATTTATTATATTTTGTATAAAATTTTAATAAAATTATAAAAATAAAATAAAATAAGATAATTTATATAACTAAACGATAACTTAATAGTTTGGATATTAATAAAGTGTTTGTCAAATCAAGATAAGGTTAAATCTTGGATAAATAAATTATATTTTTCAAGGCACCAATTCAATCCGGTGATACGCCGAATCTCACGATATGAAAGAGTATAGTTGAATATTATTTGCTAAATGAGGCGACTCAAAGGGAAAATCAAAAAAAAAAAAAAAGCAAAAGTAGGATAGTCACTGGATAAAACTTTATCATTTGTCTTTGTATGTGGATTTCCTTATGGATCCATGCTTACGAAATGCACATGATGTTTCCATGTCTAGCTGATACTGGATGTAGTGTGTGTAAAACATTGATGAAGTATATTATACTTCAACTTCCAATCCTATCAATGAGATTGATTGGGTATTTTTTAAACAATAATGCTACAGACAACCGCCGCGCGCAACTTTAAGAAATCGACTGTCACATGTCAGCTGATATATTAAAAAGAAAGAAAAACCAAAATATAACACAGACGAAAATAAAATAGAGAAATTTCAGGAAAGCAAAGGGAGATGGAGATGTAACTACACACACTCTCTCTCACCCACACATGGAAAGTGTGACGACGATTGCAATTTTTTCTTTGCACATCCTCTTTCTCACTCCATTTGCAGTCTATCTTCATATGTGATCTCTCTCTCTCTTAACTTCTCTTTCAATCTCTTACTTTTGCTTCTATCTCCTATTAGCTTTCTTCTCTTTCTGCTTTTTACCATCATTGATGAATTGATTCTTTTTTTTTTTTTTTTTGTGTTGTTTTTGTCTTAGTTCCATTGCACCCGCTATACAAAATCCCGAAAGAGTCTATCTCTTTTCTTTTCTTTTTGACACATTTGTTTTACACCCATTTGGATTTGGTAGTTAAAGAAGAGATTTAGCCATGGAAGCTCCGAGACGGAGGTCTGGAAATGGGGGAAAGGGGAAGACGGAGGGAAGATGAAAAAGATGGGGGAGAACTTAGACGAAAATAAACAAGGGCAAACTAAGACTGTGTTTGGATATTGAGTTGAACTGAGCTAAGTTGAGTTCTTTATGAATAGTAGTAAGTTGAGTAGTAGAAGAAGTTATGTATGGCCTATCTAAACTAAGTTTAAAGTGTATTTGGATGTTAAGATGAGTTTAGTACTTTCATGGAAAATTGAAAAAGTTGTGGGTCTCACGTATAAAAATATTTTAGATTAAAAAAGGTTGTGGATCCCACGTGTAAGAAGGTTTTGAGTTGAGATGAATTTAGTAATTTGAGAGTTGATATTTAGATGTTAGACTCAACTTAAAATTAGACTGAACTCAGTTGAGCGCAGCTGACTTTGTATTCCAAATCCAGCCTAACAAAAACATAAAACGGGGTCGTATTCTTTTTGCCACGTGGGATGCAGTTCTCCACGCTGTTTCCTATAGAGTTTTTGCTTTTTAAATAGAGATGTTTTAAATATCATTTGAAGAGATGTTCTAGCTACAAAGAAATTTCAAAAAAATATACTCACAAATTAACATGGTTTGATATGGTATGGTAGATTATAAATCTGTTTTTATTGTAAAGTAGATTCAACATATTTTATAAAGTTATATCAATTTATATGTTTATTTTTGTGAGATCTCTTTATGATTGTTGTAAAATTACAGACTCCATACAAATATTTAATACTACTTGTGTAAAAATTACCATCTATATAAACAAATTAATGCTATGTTTAATATCTCGATGTTCGGTCCAATGATATCTCATGACCCAACAAGTGTTTAGTATTTTATAAAATTAGGGTTCAGAATAAATCCCGGGAAGGTTTGTATGGCCCTGTAAATTGTAGCTTTCTGGAAACATCAATCTCATACGCTTTAAAGTTTCTTGTTTTTTCTCTTTTTTCGTTTGATGAGATATGCGAAGGTTTCTTCCACACAATGTCACAAACACAGCAACACACGTGATGCCAGAGACGCACACCCAAAAATAAATAAAATAAATAAATAAAGAATTATATGAGATGTTTTGTATAATAAATGTGTCAGTTGAGGGGTCCTCTCACATGGCTGTATAGTTGGTCTTTAGGCGCTTGATTAATGTTGTCTTGTTCTGTATTCAGACATGAAGCATCCACTCTGACATTGACACGTCTGCTTCTCCTTATGTCAGCTGCCCCATTCTATGCAACATGGGGTTATCTCCTTAGATCCCCCATTCTATGCAACACGGGGTCCTCGCACCGTCTGCCGTCATGCCGCCATCTCGACAGTCGACGGCAGCTCAAAAGTCGCCGCTACCTTGACAGTCGACGCCTGGAAATGGGCGACGGGCGGGAGGCGTTGGGCGAGGGGGGGCCGAGTGGGGGGAGGTCGTGTGCGATTCGGGAGAGAGAAAGTAAAATGAGATTTGAAATGTGGGGATTCGGTTTTATTGTGAGGTTATTTTAGTCATTTTACTATATGGTGTGGGATGGCTGATCTAAACAGGGGCTGATGAGAAGAATTTCTCTTTTTTTAAAGCAACATGGGGTCATCTCTTATGTGTAATATTCCCTACCACTGCAAATTTACTGTACATTCAATCAAAAAATCTATATGTTGCCTTTTTTTTTTAGTTATTTATACCTTAAATACATTATTAATATATTAATAAATTGACTTGTTTGTAGTAGAATTCTTTCGTAACTGTCTAACTAGCTTTCTCGATACTGAAAAAGCGGCGAGCAGTTGATATGATTCTAATTTTTTTGCAGGTGAAGATTGGAGTTACATATATTCATATATCCCAACACTTTCTTAACCTACCCTTCATATCCAGCATCGCCAAAACAGGTACAGAGCGCTAGCACCAGCCTCATGATCGATCCCAGGCCCAAATAATCGAACCTTTAACGTGGCCTACACCGAATAATTGGGCCCTTGGCTAAGTTTGAAATCTTTGGGTCCGGGCTTTAGCTGTTATAAACAGATCTGATATCAATCTCACGAGAGAGTTAGAAAATAAAATAAATATTAATGAATTTCATCAAGTCTTGTAAGTTAATAAAATATAAATACTACACAAAAATGATAAAATGCCAACTTTTATACAATTCACTTAATAAAATAATAAAAAATTTCAAATTTCTCTTTAGTTTTGATTTAATTTTCTATGATTAAATTTCAAATAAATGTTAGCAGTGTATCCAACATAATATTATTTTATGTACAGTTACGATATGAATTGTCAAAGAGTTCATCTTGTATTCAATCAACACCTAAAGAATAATGCAGCTTTTACCGTTTGAATGAGAGCTGGGAAAGATAGCTTCGGTTCAATCTGTTTGTGGGCAGTTGTTGATGTTATGTGTCGGAGATAAAATAACTCTATGGCCCAGTACACGAGAGGATATATAGAGGCCCATGATCACGCAATGAAGAGATAAAAATAACCTTCAAAGAAATAAAGCCAAAAATGATGGATGATTGGAGTGGCAATATGATAACGACCCGTAAATTTAATATAAATAAAACACGAATTTGGCAAATTTAGATTTTATATAAAGAAAAATTATATTCAGTATCTCTACACACCACACACCACACATCATAATTTTTTTTCTCTTATTAAATTTGTGATATATAAATGATAAGTAGAAGAATCTAATAAATTTAAGAAGAATAAAATAAAAAAAAATAAAATAAATTTTTTTTTTTTAAAAATGTGATGTGTGAGATGATGAATAACAAAACTCTTATATAAATGGGTTCAGATCAAAACAAGTTAATTCGTTAAGATGCAATTAATAAGCGAGTCAACTTTGTAGCTCGAAATCAATTCATAATAATCGTTTAAATTTTATTTCAAAATTTAGAAATTATATTTTTATTGGGTTTGTAATATTGGTTTTGACACCTCCGTCCAAACATCACCATGGGCCATTCAACCGTTTTCTTGACTTCCGACCTTGACAAAAACTTGCATCAACATTATGTATAAAAACGAAAAATAAAATAACGAAGATACATTTTCTTTAAAAACAGTGGTGGGTCCTAGAGATTAGCAGCATACATCTCTTTACAAAATCATGACCAATTGGCAATTGTTTTGTTATACCATGTACTAATCTATTACTTTGAATATAAAAGTATAATGAGAGCAAATCTTTGGAAATTTCACAAGTTTATTAAACTTTCCAAAACTCTTCTAAACTAAAAAATAATACCTATCCTGTAAAAACAACATAGTTTTGACCGAAGCAATAATGTTGAAAAGAATTTCTAGTTTTAAGTTGTTTAGGCTGCGTTTGAATGTTGAGGTGATTTTAAATCATCTGAATTGATCTGTAAATAATAATATTTTGTGAGTTCTATTGAACAGTATTTAAATGTAAATAGATTGCAATGCATTTGAATGTATAAAGTAGGTTGATATGAGTCTAAATTTTTTATGAAAAATTAAAAAAATAATAGATTTTATTGATAATTAGTTTGAGATGAATTGAATTGATCTCAATAAATAAATAAATAAATAAATAAAAAGATAAAAGAATTGCTGGCTGTGGGGTTCGAACCCACGCGCACTTATGTGCAGAAGATCTTAAGTCTTCCCCCTTAACCTCTCGGGCAAACCAGCTTCTTGTATATGATTTATGTCGTTTTATTTTATTACCATACAATAATTCGAAGGAACTATCTAGAAGAAAGAGAGAAAATCATCCAACGGTGCGGATTATATATGACAGATCCAGATATAAGTATTCTCTCCGTCCTGTATTAGAATCCGACCAAAACCCTCGCCCCAACGCAGATAGATTCTGATTCAGAGAAACAAGGCTAAAGGATAGATTAATGGCGGAGCATTTGGCTTCGATATTCGGGACGGAGAAGGACCGCGTGAACTGCCCCTTCTACTTCAAGATCGGAGCTTGTAGGCATGGAGACCGCTGCTCCCGCCTCCATACCAAGCCCAGCATCAGCCCCACTCTTCTCCTCTCTAATATGTACCAGCGCCCCGACATGATAACCCCCGGCGTTGATGCCCAGGGCCACCCCATCGACCCCCGCACCATACAAAGGCATTTCGAGGTTTCTGATTGAATTGTTATTTCTATGCGTTTTGCGTTTTTACTAGTGGTTTGCTTGGTCTTGTATTTATAATTTATGTTCTTACGCAATTTCTATAATTGGGGTTTTTAGGAATTCTATGAAGATCTGTTTGAGGAGCTAGGAAAGTACGGAGAAATTGAGAGCCTCAATGTTTGCGATAACCTTGCTGACCACATGGTTGGTAATGTCTACGTTCAGTTCAGAGAGGAAGAACATGCTGCCAATGCTCTCCGGAATCTTACCGGAAGATTTTATGCTGGTTAGTTTTTTTCATTATCAATTTCCCGACGACTGATCTGTTGGGGTTTCTTTCGTGTCTATTTCATTTTCGAACTTTTGTTGTCTTTATAAATTGCGAATTCCGACTAAATTCCGAGAATGAGTTAGCTAATCCGTACGACCACTAATTCAATTGAAACACTCTTTTAAGGATTGATAACTAACGTGGCTTACGCAGATATAATTTCACAGAACGATGTGGTTTAGATTACTTTACAATAAAGTAATTTTATAATGTTTGTAGGATATCTTTGTCACTAAAGTATTTCTCTTTGTGGCTTCATTTAATTTTCCTTATCCGAAGAATTGTTAATCTTCACAATTGTCATGCATTTTACACACTAACAAGCTCTCCTATTTAAGCCCTTATACAAAGCATGGTAAGTGTATTTTCTGTTGGAGTTGCTCTCTCTCTCTCTCTCTGATACGCCACTCTATGAAAAAATTTATCCTTTCGTGGCCCATATCTTTAATTGATATATAACGTGAACCTGGCCAACTTTCATCTCACTTTGGGAACCCAAATATTGTAATTGCAGGCCGTCCCATCATTGTCGACTTTTCTCCAGTGACAGACTTCCGTGAAGCCACCTGTAGGCAGTATGAGGAGAATACATGCAACCGTGGTGGATACTGTAATTTTATGCACTTGAAAAGGATTAGCAGGTTAATCTCCTTTACTTTTTTAAAAATATATATTCTCTGGAATATGTAATGTGGAGTTCCGCCTGAACTTGTTGAGCTGAATGTGTTCGATTGTGCTGATCTTTGTCAGGGAGTTGAGGCGTCAATTGTTTGGGAGGTACCGACGAAGGCACAGTCGCAGTCGCAGTCGAAGCCCCTACAGGCATCGTAGCTATGAAGAGCGATCTCACGGAAGCCATGGTTCAGGAAGAAAGTATGATGAAAGGGACCATTATTATGAAAGTCGGAGCAGGAGGCATAGGAGTGAAGGCCCTGGCCATAAGAGAGAACGAAGCAGAAGTAGGAGCCCTGGGGGAAGGAGGAACCACAGTCCAGTTAGGGAAGGCAGTGAGGAGAGACGTGCCAAAATTGAGCAGTGGAACCGGGAAAGGGAACAACATCAACAGCAAGACAATTCTAGTAAGGCTGACAATTATGGAAATAATGATGGCAGTTATAATGGACATATGCAGAATGGAGATCAGTACGATGGCTACCAGCAGCAGCGGAGTCCACTACAAGAAGGATATAATTACTGATCTTTTTATCTGGATCTGGTGTGTTTCCTCTCTTTTTGTGATTTTGATATTGTGTTTACTTCATTAGGAGAAAGCTACGTTTCTGTTAGAAAAATGCTACATATCATACCCTCATCCCACTTTTATTCCACTACAATGAGGTGAAATTGCCCACTTTTAAAAAATAAGAGATTATCGAAGGGTGATGTAAAGTACTAAATTGTACGCAAGTAGGCGAAATATGCTTACCTTACCTTACCTTACCTCATGAGTTTTTATCTTCTTTCCAGCTTACTAGATTGTAATTAGGTGTCTCACTTTGTGTACTTCATGTGTACTTGAGCATTGCCTAGTTTCATTCTATTTGATAAAGATTCTTACTTATCAAAAAATAAAGGCCATTTTTAAAGTGGGATAAGAGTGGGACAGGTGTGTAGTATATAGTATTACTCTGCAAAGACCAATAATTATATTAAAACAGCTTACAATCCATATTTCACTTTGCAGTTGGTGTGCAGATTCACAGTTCTGGTATGGAATGTAAATTTTTTTTCCCTTTGCCTTTTCATCTGGCATGCATACTGCTTGACTGTTAGCTTCATGGATGCTTTGCTGTAGGATAGGCTTCTAAGAACTCGTCTAACCTTTTTATCAATGTCTTTGCCTTGATTATATCCAGATTGATAAAGAAACCTTTGAACAATTCCATCCCTTACGATTTAGGCTACGTTTAGATGTTAAGTTGAGTTGAGATGAATTTAGTTCTTTATGAGTAGTAGTGAGTTGAGATGGTGAAGTAAGTTTTGTGGAGTCCATTTAACATGAGTTTAGATGTTAAAATGAGTTTAGATATATTTATAAGAATTTGAAAAATGTTGTAGGTCTCGCGTGTAAAGAGATGTTAAGTTGAAAAAAGTTATGAGTTGAGATGAATTTTAGTGATTTGAGAGTTGTGTTTAAATGTTAGACTCAGCTTAAAATTAGACTGAATTGATCTCTCCTCCTCCCCCTCCCCCCTTCTCAAAAAATAAAATTGCGTGTTAATTAGCACTCAGTTCATCATTTAGAATTGTATTAATAACTGCTTTTCATCAGATTTACCTTCTTCAGTTTCCCTTCTGAAGTGCGCTATGCAATCAGAACTGTTATAGAAACTTTGATACATGATCTGATAAGTTGAATTCTTAGCAACAGAGGATTTACCAAGTCATTTTTCAGAAGTTGTTGCTTGACCTCTAGTCAACAGAAAGGACTACTGCGGTTTAACTGTGCATCAGTAGCATGCAATCTCTCTCTCTCTCTAATTTGTGAGTGTACACTAATGATTTTACAGTTGGACTCTGAGAAACCACCGCATGTCAGGGAACGATCAAATGTCCATGGTCCTGTTTCTAGTTTTGTCTTCTCCTAAATCTCTTTAATCTTACCATCTCATAATTTACAATTAATTGGTGATCTTATCCATGTTATTGAGTTTTGCAGGTTCAGGTATCCCTGCTTCTCAGGACCAAGCAATTGTTTTAATTGCTGCTTACCATGAAATTTGTTTACAGGTTGGGCGCAGCGGCAGGGGTATGTGTTTACAGGATCTATCTGGTCTCGGTTTGGTTGAGAAAGAAAGCAGCTGCAACCCAAATCGTTAGGTTTTGAGAGCCGTAGGTGGTGGGGAAGTCTTTGAATATTTTATTTGGTATTGTTCTGGTCACGTTGCAGGTCAAGGATGGATGGATGCCAGCGAAAACATTTGATATTTTTGGGGCCAATTTGGTGTAATTGTATTATTCTCCATTTGTATTAGATCGGTTTTAACCTTTGTTGACATAATTAGGATTTGCATAATCTTGTTTTCAGAGTGTATTGACACTTAGTAAGATTGTGTTTTGGTTATTCGACGTTTGATTTTCTTCACTGAATCGTCTGGTGGGTTTTTTCTAGATTGCTTCAATTATCTCTCACTCTACTTTGTACATATATGAAAGACTACGAAATATATATTTAGTGCTAACTGTTAGATAGTCACAAGAACTTTTAAGCAATATTTTCCGTAGTCTCCATGCATTTTGTAAGAAAATTTACATTACAATCATTTGTTTTCGTTGTGGAAGCGAATTAAATGCCCCTGTTCATGCAACAGCCGGCACACATTTCATGGCTAACTAAATTGATAATTTTGTCCCTAAACAAATTGACAAATTTCAAGTCCCACAAGGTCCCCAAATTCAAAATCCAACAGAGGCTTGGTGATGGTGTGGTTGCTGAGAGAGGGGGAGACCTATTTTGGGTTGGGTTGATCTGAGTTGCGATGGAGAGGTAGGACAGGTTGCTAGGAGGACGTGGGGCTCGATGGTGGTGGCTGGACTAGCTTACGGTGGTGGCAGCATTTCTCCACTAAATCCGTGTGAGACCCATTTTGGAAGTTGAGAGGTGGCTGCGCGTGGGGGCTTGAAGATGGCTAGAGGGTCGCGTTGTTGGGTAACCGACAATGGCGAAGAGAGGCCGAACCACGCGATGCGATTGCTTGGCGAGGAACCGGTACACGACACAGTGAGGGAGGAGGTGGGGCTGTAGGCTGATGATGGGGGACGATGACTGCAATACTGACAGTGGGGTTGGAGGTTGACGATGGTGGTGGCCAGTGACTGCATGTGGCGGGACTTGATGAGTTGAAAGAGGTAATTGGGTAGGGGAGTCGAAAGCGTGGGTAAAAAAAAAAAAAAGATTGACACGTAAAGTGTTATGGATCAATCTTGAACAGTGACTGATCCGTAACACAACTCTTAACAAGCAACTAGTGAAGACTACCACTCTACATACTTTCATTTCATGAAAAAGTAAATAAGCTAGTTTGATTAAAAATTAAATAAAATATTATTATAAAATATTTTTTTAATATTAATTTTATTTTAAAATTTAAGAAAACTAAATTATTTATTTTATTTTATTTTAAAATATTATAATAATTAAATAAGAATAATTGTAAAAACAAACAAATTCAAAAAAACCCATTCCAGCCCATACCTCGAGACTATATGTTGACCTCAAGCAAAAACTATCTATAAAAAGATGAAAAATTTATAAATAATAATAATAAAATAATTTATAAATAATAAATCTTTCCAGTTAAATTTTAGAAATAAAGAAAAAAGAGTTGAATATAAAAATTAGATGAAAAAATTTGAAACTCCAAAATTAAAAAATATTTATATTTGAATAATATTGAGAATAAAATTTTGAAAAATTTTGAGAGATAAATTTTACAAACAAGCCCTTCGGCAAGGCTAAAAGTTCCACGAAGCTGACTAATGCAGGTAAAAGCTGGGACAACACAATATGGGACAAAAATCACCACCTCCATTAAAATGGTCCAAGCACAATAGGGATATACTAAATCCTGGAATAGAACTCCAAAAACAACTAGAAAATTCTCTTGTATACCATGCCAAAACCCTAATAAAACTCGACTCTGTAGCCCATCTCATGAAAAAAATCCAGCACATGCTACGGCGGTGCATGTACAGATAATCAATCGTCCACCAAACTACTTAGTTTCCACCATGCTTGGCCTTTGTGTGTGACTGAAGACCAACCTCTGAGGTGAAACTCCTGCACAAGATAAAAGCTGTAAGAACACAATGCAACCTAATTTAGAAAAGGAGTTAACACTTTCCAATGTTGTCAGTAAAAACATACTTGCTACAAGACTTGCAAGAGAATTGGCCACCAGATTTTGGGGTCTGCGGCTTAGCTTGGTCGCTATTTGCAGGAGTCTTTCCAGCCTTCTTGGAAGGATGCGGAGTTGCCGTATGACCACCCTTCTTACCATCTATAAAATAAAATAAAAACCACCAATTATCAAATAAAGTCTCGAATGCAGAATTAAAGCTCGCCATAACATTCAGGCAAATAAAAATATTGCTTTATTTAGCAGTTACTTAAAAGCCAGCTGAAATTCAAAATCAGGAGGTAAACAATGTGGCCTTTAAGGAAGATGATCAATGTGTCCAGAAATAAAACTAATTAATATGAAACTTGAGATAACAAAGAAACCCAAATTCAAACAAAAATTATAGGACCTTTTTTCGAATTGCTATAAGTCAAGCACATCATAGGAATTAGTAGAACAAACCTACAAAAAATAATAAAAAAAGGGGAAAAAGACAGACAGAATCACCTGTCTTTTGAGGAGTAGCCGGTTTTGCCTTTTTAGCAGGTACGGGAGTATTGTGTGCAGCATCAGAGGGCCTCTTCTTTCCCAATTCAACCTGTCGTTAAGAAATGATTATTATCAATGATGTCCAGAAATTAAAAGAAAAGAACTAGAGTAAAATAAACAGTCAAATACCTTCTTCGGTGTTTCTTCACTCTCCTCATCAGAGTCATCATCAGAGTCATCACCAGACTCGAATGACATTGCATCATCATCATCATCCTCATCATCCTATAACAATAAGTTACACAAATTCAAAGCTGGTCAAATAATGTTTGATTAGCATGTTCAAGAACAAAAAATGTATAAAGGAAAAAGAAATAAGATATGTTTACTCATTAGGGGTTTGCACAAACAAGTGACACACTAAGGAGTCAGAGAACACTAAAATCAAGAAGCCCAAGATGTTTTTACATTAAGGTATTAACATCCGGGAAAAAGAAAAATGCCCAAATGTGTTTTCGAGATTTAAATTTTGATTTGGGTTGTTACAAAATCGTATTAAAATATGAGAACATGTTTACGGCCATTTTCAGAACTTGTAACAGAGAAGTAGAAGATGAATGCAATTTCTCAGCTTGCCTTGGATCCTAGCATAAAATATAAGGAGGACCTACTGTAATCATGTTACAATTGCAGCCATGAACTTTGGTTGTCATATCTTCAAAAGTGGAATAAAGAAAAAACTTCCAAATCTTGGGGCTTTTGCATTAAGCATTATAACAACTCATTTCCATATATTGCCAAATCAGATAAAGGGAAAAATATCACAAATTTATCTTTAGCCAAATTAGAAATTCATGCATACCTGATCACTAGAATCATCATCCTCATCGTCTTTGATTGGTTCTACAAGCTTAACCTGCTTTTCAGAAGATTCAGGCTTGGAAGCAGCTTTTTGAGTGGTAATTGTTGAACCAGCCTTGCCTGAAAATTAGTTACCAGTCAATGGCAGAAAGAGATTAAATCTCTAAAGAAAGTAAAAGTAAAATGCAGGGGCATCATCCACCATTTTCTCCGCTAATCAATGGCAAATCCTCCAACTCTTCATCCTCTGAATCAGTATCAAAATCTGTACAATTTCAAAAAGGTAAATTATTTTAAAAGTAGAAAAACAGTACAATATTAAAAGTCAACTTTTTTATGATGAGGAATCCCGGAGACCATGCAAATGCAATGTCTTTAGACCAGTTACATCCCTGGACCTGTGTGATGCGTCCACATCACACAAATCAGGTAAATAATCTACTTTTCACTGGTGAGACACAGTTTCTTTTAAGTTTTTTGGTTCAGACCTTAGACATGGGGGAGCATACCCCCCAAGACCAAGGACCTTACCACTTGAGCCAACCCCTAGGGTTATGTCTAACAGTCAAATTTGAGATATGTTATAGAAAAGGCAATTTTTCACACTCACCGTCATGATCATCCGTGGCAGAGACAACAGCAAAGAGTCAAGGAATTCACAGGTAAAAAATAGAGGCAAGCACACACTGGTTATAGTAATCAACACCACCAAAGAAAGTGATGTAGTTGAGCCTCAAGAAATTCATATGCAACAGCTAAATATGAAACAAGGTACCAAAAGAAATTATTTACCAAGCAAAATAAGACTCAGAGAGAGCATCATTTAACTAGAAAAGTATATGGGTAGCGTTTAAATTTAACCAACATTCATGCATCACAAATTTATCCATGTTGACTGCCAGAAATAAATCAACTAACTCAATAATCCAGACAAAAGAAAAAAAGATTAAACTTTAAATTTAATCCATACAACTCATTACTGATTCCAAATGACTGACAGCCTTTTTGAGGCAGTGACGAATTTCAACCTGAAGTTTGTAGTTTATGGAGAAGACAACCCCCTGGCCCGGCTCTCCTTTTTTAGACCAATGCAATGCAGAAATGCACAGCTTATGAGATTTCAACGAGATTAAAAAACAAAACTTCAATAAGGACTTCTAGCAGATTCAAGCTATAAAGAAAACTTATGATCTAATAACTCATCCTAAGAGAAGAAAGATGAAAACTATCAACCAATTTGTATAAGGGAATCAAAGAATCACTGAACGGGAAGAAGAAAAAAGGATATTCCTCTGGAGTAAATGCTTTGTAGCCAAGAAAGTAGACACTCCCATGTTTCCAGTTGTGAGAGAGCTCAAACTCCTTCTCAAAAACCAAATCAAAAGATAGCTGAGGAAAGTTATCCTGAGAAAGGGTTCCCAAGACAAGTTTCTGATCATCAAACTTTAAGAAGAGAGGGACATTTTCGCTTCCCTTTGTCTTAAACTCACCCAAACATGCCTGGACAAAAAGCAGCATTTCAGACATTCCAAGAACGTGCAAAATAATTGTATATCATGTAGAGAATATAACCCAAAACAAGCAACAGTACAAGTACAAGCACTCTTACCTGCGAAAGATGTATGACCTTCTCCTCACCAGGTTTAACTTTAAGAGGCTGCCCTGCCTTGACTTCAACACCTTAAAGAAAAGAAAGAAGAGCTGTTCAACCTCTGCCCATCCATCGAAATGAATGGATGGATAAGTTACAACAAAAGTGATCATAATACAATATGAGTTGACCCTGACCACAGTAAGGCATAATATGCAGATGTACCCACAACTATATCTCATCAAGACCCCTTCAGAACTACTCAAAATCAGAACACTTGTTGGATACACATCAGAAAGACAGCTGACTCAAAGACCACTAAAAATGGCAGAGTCAACACGACGCCCTTCATCATGATCATAAAGTGCCAAACAAAAACAGATAATAAAACAACCATAGGAAATTATAATTATGTGCCTTGGAAAGAACACAAAAAAAACTCAAAAAGAAATTAAGTGCCATTTGCGCAATTTCACTATAAGTTATCTCGTACTCTCGGACCCAGAATGCTCTGTATTCTCTTTCGAAAAAGAAAGGACAATCGATCATGAGGAAAATAAATTTCCAAATATATCACGCTGATAAGTGAGATTCTTTTTCGGCAAAACCTAAAAATTAAAATAAACCATTTCCAGCATTTAGTTTTTTCCCCGAGCATTTCCAGCATCTTGCCAAACAAAAATTACGCGACTCCATGAAGCAAACACTGAAGTAACAGAAACATGAACAGGCAACTTCTACAGACAAAAAAAAAAAACAAGCCCACCAGCTCCAAGCGACAAACTCTAAAATAACAAAACCAGCAAGCATGCAGGGAGAAAAATCAGAAAGTAGATTTCCAATACAGTAGAAAAATGAAAGAAGTATAATCACCAATATACTCTCTTCTGGAAAATCCAAAAGAAAAATATGAAATCCATTTTCCCGAGATGAAAGTGTTCGCATTCAGAGACAACTGAACAGACGGACAAAATCAGTTGCACGATGAGACAAGAAACAAAATTTGACAGACAAACATGAAAGAAGCGACGAAAGTCCGTGTCAAAGAAATTAAATATGAGAAACCCAACCCAAATAGTATCATGATGATGATGGAGGAAAATGAAGTGAGGAGAGTATAAAAGGAGCTTACCCCAAAACTCCATGGTGGGCAAGAGAGGAGGAGGCTAGGGTTTGAGGATGGTATTGGAGAGGGAGGGTGAAGGGAGCAGCAAGAGGAGAAAATGTCTGGGTTTGAACTGAAGGGGCATTTTATAAGAAAGTTGCCGCCGTGTTTTTAGGGTTTCTGCTTTCAGACTGAGAAAGTATGCGTGCGACTGGTTTTGGGCCTGCTTGGGCCCTGGCCTGGCCTCTTCGGTGCGTTTTATCAACTACTTTTACTATTTTACTAGTGTCCCGAGTTGATTGGATTTTCCATTTTTTAACCATGGGCATGTATAAATCATACAAAAGAAAAAAATAGTAGAGAATTGAAATTTACAGTTTTGAAATGTACAGTTTTTGCATTTCCTTTAAAAAAAAGTAGGTAAATTTGAAACTTACACAAAAAAATTATATTTTTAATGGTAATCCTCATTTTTTTCGAAAGGAGTACGCATGGACTACTCACTCCAAAACTATATATAGTATAACCCAAAAGGATATAACAATTGAAGATTGGGGTGAAAGTGAGTTCGATGTATTTTAACATTGGAAATGATCCATTGGACGAGATTTTGTGTATATGATTGGTAGAACTTTAATCCAAGATTAATGGTTTCGATTTTACTTTTTTGGGGTTACAAGCAGATGAATTGTTTAATGAGAGGAATGCATGTTGGGGCAGCCAATTGGTGGGATTGTTGGCTGAATAGTTGGTAATTTTTTAAATAGACCGTGAGGAAAAATCTTTCGAGGATAGGTATGATGTTCTTTACTAAGGGCACAATTCTCCAATTTGTTGTAATATGGGTTTTGATGGCGATGATGACATCAACTGAATCTCCTTCCAAGATTATATTGTTCATTCCTTGACTCAAATCTTTGTGCAGCTTTTGCTTTTCTAACTAACGGTTCATTTTGCACGTATGTTCCCATGCATGTAGTAGAGTTCTTGGGGAGTTATGGCATATTATGGTTGTAATCATGAGGAAGTTGGTGTAAAGTTCAACCTCAAGGTTAATTTTATATTTGCTTTGGAGCACAACTATCCAATCTTCCTTCTTCAAGTTCTTTGAGGTCTATACATTCTCTTGATTTAGTGAATATAAATTTAACCTATTTGATCCTAGTCCATGATATTGAGTGTCTATTGACCATGATGATTGCAAAAGGAACAAGGTCATATTTAATGCTATAGCTGCAAAAAGAAGAAAAATAAGAGTTTCATCAATAGTGTTAAGAACGGTTTTGATCCATTATGATATTTGTTTGCAACAAAGAATGTGGATATGAAATGGCTAGTTGTAATTCAGCCAAATTAATGATCTTTGGACTTTTGGCATTCTAGAAATAGGTGTTAAGAAGTTTTTGTTATTGTATGGCTGGACTCCTTTTAAGTAGATGTGAAAAGTTGAGACCCTCACTGTGAGGATAAAGATGGTTAGGCAAGATAATCTATATAAGGGGATAACTCTACCATCTTATCAATGGAAGGAGTTGGCCCATCGACATAGGGGAATGATTGAATTGCCCTATCAATGGAAGGGTACGAGTCTGTCTCACTACGAACGATTGGTACGAATGTGGATTGTTCTCGCAAGAGTGGTCTAATAATATTAGGAGCCTAATATGAGATAAAGGTAAGTCATGGGGAAGAGGAAAGTTAAAAATATTAACAAACAAGTAAATATGAGTTTTTTACCCACCATTAAGGGATATCGATCGTTATTCCACTTAGGTCATTTCGTGTCCACACGACATCTTCAATAGCTTCATCTTCTAAGTGTTACAATATTTCTTGACCCAATATTCATCCACCACATCATCAGTCACTTCTCTCTCACGTTTGTTGGTTTTGATGAAGACAACCAAATTTATTATCAGCTACATAATATACTTGACATTTGGGAAGACAACATGAACGAATCATTAATAATTCGATCACCAATTTGTATTAAATGAGAAAAATTCACAAGACTAAATCTAAACTCGTCCTCCTTAAAACCTATATCCATCGTAATGCCCGCCCAATTACACTTGAATAACACATCAAGATCCATCAAAATATATAACATCAATTATGCGAGTTAATTGGCTATACCAAGTGGGGTCATCTGTAGTGCATATGCTAATATTGTAATTTTGAGTTTTCTTTCCACTTTGATGATTCCCAATGTGATACTTCATACCATTGACAACAATGCGCTTAAATTCTTTGACAACCTGCATGGGACCTTTAGAATGGATTACAACTTCACAATCCAATTCATTTCTTCTATTGTCATCTATTTTCATTACTTGAAAGATAGCTTTTATTGGTATTCATTAAATTGACAAGAATAACATAAACGTAATTAATATGAGATATATTATTGAACGTGACATAACAATTATATAGTCCTAAAACCAATTACAAAATTTGTATCGGTGCCTATTATGTAGTTCGTCATTCGATAAATAATTGGACTAACAAAATTGGCATTGCTATTGATTTCAATCAATTGTGCTCTTCAGTATTTCCAAGTACATCCTATATATGTAAATGGAATAACAAATACACATTACAATTACACAAATATAATTAAACTATAATTTAATTCATACGTATTAATAATCAAACTGCCATGCAGAATGAAGTGAAATCATCAGATTGAGAAGTGTATAGTGAAGGGCTTGAGTTCACAACATAAAATTGAGGAACGTCAATGACTTCCCCTTTAGAATCATCAAGGTTTTAAATGATTTATTGAATATCATTTGTGTAGATTCCAAATAATAAGAACAAAACATCAGTAATTCATTCAAGAAATATCTTCCAGCAATTAGGTCTGCTATCCACCCCTAGTGGGCAATCAGCCAACCATCCTATCCCCCGCACCACGATGGACAAGATGGCCATAGTTGGTCCTCAGTCTCGTCCGGCTTAAGCAGGTGATCTTGCTCAAATGCTGGGTAGGCAAATTTTCCTATGGACCATTCGTCCACCCATGGGCCTCAATGGGTCGATGGGCCTGAAACCTATTTTAGAGCTATTTTTGGATCATAATCTCTTTTCAAAGTACTTTTTCGCCGATTTTGGATATAGACCTTGTTTTTCAGCTTAGTAAGATGAATACAAATTTTAAAATTTTGAAATATATAAAAATAAGATTTATTAATTACCAAAAATAAAACAAAAATAAGATTTATCTTAAATATAAATAGACCTAATAAAGTTTCTAATTAATAATTCTCAAGTATTATAAAGTAGTCTAAACTATTACACATTAATCTATAGCAATTTTGTACCGCAAGTCAAGAACAATAGGAACATATAACAAAACGTTGATCTTATTTAAATCTTACCAATATTTCTCATACTTGAGTCTTATGTTCAATGCGATAACACGTAAATTGAATCAACACTTTCACATATTTCATCTAATTGCTCATTTACCTGACAAATTTATTGACAATATTGATTATATGTTATATATAAAGATTCAAAAAACTTAAAAAATTATATAAAAATTTAGAGATTTTCCTAATCCACATCGTTGGACTGTTCAGATCTCCCTTTGTCCTCATCAAAATGACAAAAATATTGCATGTTCACATCTCCCACAACATCAAAGGTCTTTCTATATTGTTCGGCTATTTCCAACATAAAAAATGTTGAGTTCTATCTTATAAGAACATCAAAACACAACATGTTCTTACATTCAATACCTGCACCGCAATATAATTAAAAATTTTGAATTTTTCAAGTCTAGCCAATCCCACAAACGTCATTGCATTTCTTATGTTTTTTTCTATAAAATATTCATGCATTATTTTAGATAAAATAACCATGTCATACCTCCCAATGGGATACATCTATCAATAATGAACCTATCCTCCAAGCTTGCATTTTGCAACTAAATGTATAACCAAGTGCATTACAATTATGAAAAATGATACCGTAAAGATAATTTCTAATTGACTGAATATATGGGATACTCTAGGTCCCAATCGGTCCAAATTTTTAAAGCACAATGTTTTCAAGCAAATTTTGTTGAAAAAATTCATATAACTCAATTAAAGGTTCTATAGCCTTCTTAGAAAATGACCCACACAGTGCAATTGATAAGAGTTGTTGCATTAGCACATAACTATCATCAGTCTTTATGCCCATTTGAAGTATAATTATTTAACACTTTTACATTTTCTTTATAACCTTCAATAAACTATATTTCTTTTTGTTACTCATTGTAACACAAGCACGAGACAAATATGTTTTATTTGTAGCGTTGAGAACATGATAAATCTGTGGTCTCAAACTCATCTCTTGTAAGTCAAAACATGCGTGTGGGCCCATCTTTTCATTTCTCTTATTAGTATTCAACAATGTGCAAATAATATTATCCACCACATTTTTTTCAATGTGCATCATATTAAGATTATAATGCAATAAATTATTTTTTTAATAAGACAAGTTAAAGAAAATGCTATATTTATTCCATAAGGGTTGTCTAACAACAACCGAGTCAATAGATCTATTTCTTCTACCATTTTTCTAATATTACATCCTCTATCCTCTAATTGTCTCATAATGTCATTAGCTATTGGCATAATATGTGGAGAATTCATATCTCATATACTATCAAATGCTCTTACCACCATTCTCCACCTATGATTTCTTGGCAAGAGTCATCTTTGTCCACATAAGAAAACATTTTCCATATTTCAACCATCTAGATCATGTATTAACCATACAACAGAAATATGCCAAATGATACTTCATTCTTTACACAAACAAATCACCATGATCTTCAATATTAAGGCTGAACACATCTTAAATACCTCTCTAGAGCAAATGTCATAGGACGGTGCGTCAACCTGCCATAGTTCCTTCAATTATGATATTATAGGCTCTAGGTACACATCTATCTTCGTTGAAGTTGATGTTGGGCCTGATATAATCAATGATAACTTGAAAGTTGATTTTTTTATGCACATTCAAGGTTGTAAATTGTAAGGTACCAACATAATAAGTCAAGTATTATGGAAAATGCTCATGTTGCCAAAGATATTAAAGTCACCCACAACTAATCAAAGTTTGACATTGTACGGGTTAGATGTAAAATCATAATGTATTGAGTCAAACATCTTTCAAACGAAACCATCAGTTGTATACCTAAGTACCCCATCATATATGCACCCTAGTACATGCCATTTTATTTGTGGAGAGTTCTTTGAGGACACAAAAAGCTTTTGCAATCTTGATTTCAATGGAAACCACCGTAAGACTTTTGTTAGGCTTATTTGACCTCTTTTAGACATTTTATCCATAAAATTTTTATGCTTCCACTTCGACACTTTGCATACCATACATATTTCTAAATTACCATTATCTTTTCAAAATAACATGAAACCATTAAGACATACCACGACTTTCATATAACCAAGCCTTAAGTCATTCATGTACTTCTTCACCTTGTATGCATTTTTAGACAACAATACTTCTTGTACAACCAATCTCATTTGCAAATTCAAAATTTTTTGTAAATTTACTATTACTCCATCTGTCAAACTAATTCATATTTTGTGAGCATACATTAGCACTGAACCTATGTGTTTTGTGCACACTTCTTATAATGGCGTATTAGCATCTTTCAACATATTATAAGATTTATTAACTATCTCGCTAGAACCTCATTAATTTCATCTTCTACTCTAGCCTCCACACCTATTTAAATCTATCTTCAACTATTTCAAGATCACATAAAGGAAAAACGTCGTATAACATGGATGTCATCACGTTGAAGCCATATTATGTGTTTGCTCATTATTGACTTTGGCATTAGTAGCATGGTAAGATGTTTTCCATTTCTAGGGATGTACATTTAAGCTGCAAACCCGACTCAACCTGATTTTTCAACTAGATCAACCTGATTTAACCAAATCGAAACAAAAATGGGTACTGGCATACCTCTTCCGATTGAATTTCATTAAAAATGGTTCAGAATTGGGTAATTACCTGATATCCAAAAATTGTTATTTTATAATGATTTGAACGGCGTCATTTTATCATATTTGTTGAATTTAGGCTTCCACTTTCCAAAATGGGGTCTCCCAACTTCAATTCTTCACTCTCTCATGGCAGGTTTGGATGTCAAGACAAAACATAAAATTCTTATCTCATCTCATCTCATCTCATCATTACACATTTTTCAAATTTCCATACAAAATATAATAAACAATTCAACCTTTTCAAATTTCAAAACAATAATAATATTAAAACATAATATTTTAAACTTTGAGATGAGATCAAGAATTCTCATCTCACCCCCCATACCTGCCATAGTCTCCCATGTCGAGAATCCCAAGTCCTAAATTCGTCGTTCTCATTCTCAGTCTTGACTCTCGTAGCTCCTACCTATATCGCTCTCTCAGTCGCATCTTCACTCTCTCAGTTAAGAATACTTGTAAGAGTTACATACGAAGGAAGCTAAGTCAAAAGATATTTGAATAAACCATGATAAATTTGCTTTTGGTACCATCGATATTGAAGGCCTGTTAATATAAGCCTAAAATCCCGTACAAAAGATTAAAGAAATCAAAACATAAGGTGATCACAAGTAAAAAGGTTTTCTCTTTTTTAGTTTCGATACTCAATTTGCAAAATTATTATTATTATTATTATTATTATTATTATTTGTGTTAAAAACTCCATAGGGTGCTTTTTCAACCATTAATTCCACATATAGCAGTCCGCAATTCTGCTACTTTACTACTCACAAATCTCACAATTCAGTTTTATATTAGTTTTAGCAATATAGGTGGGTGTTTTGATGTTGTATGTATCTTGTTAACTGATGATTCTGCCCTATATTCCTGCAATCATTTTAATGAGTAGTGTCCATTTCTGCTCAATTTTAAGAAGTTTTCTTGTTGATCAACCTTTGCATTTGAGAAGTCTTTTAGATTTAAGGGGCAATAATCATGATTATTAAAAATAAAATATAAAGTGATGGGTTTAGTAGAGTTTGTGATGGGCATGAAATGAGGATCTTGTAAGGTGTTGTTAGTTTACACCATCAATGAAAGATCAAACTTACTCCAATTAATACTTGTAGAAATGTTGAAGACAAAGTGGGAGACTAAAAATATATGCAGATCTTATAATTGTGTATAACTCTGTAATCCTCTAGTTTTGCTTGTTTGCATATTCTTTTGTTAAGAACATTTGGGAGGCTAGTGAAAGAGAAAACAAAAAGACTATGAGAAAAATATGGTACCTAATTCAATTGGCCTAGGGGACTAATTGGCTGAAAGATCCCTACATACATTGTTATGCAATTTTAAACAACAAAAATAGTTTTATTTTTGGTTTGGTGTTTTCCTGTTTGATAGTTATTAAATATTATTTTCATTAGAGTTTGCACAAGATAACTTTGTCCTTGGAAGCTAGAATAACCCTAACTTAGTTTGTTATTGACATTTTATATGTATGTATATATTGTGAGGATTAACTCCTGTATTTACAATTAGCTTTTTCGAGCAAACTCACTGCACATATCATGATGCTGAAAACTCACTGCACATATCAAGGTGTTTTGTGATGATGGTTCTTATCTGAATCTCATTGTTTGTTTAAGAAAAATCTTTAACATGTTTATACAGGAAATGAAACATGATTGTGGGGCTCTACACTTATGGTTTGGCTGTGGTCACAGCAGAAACTGGGCTACTAGAGAAGTTGACAGTATTGCAGACCAAGAAAAACCTATTCAAACACTGTCTAGAGTCCATGATTGTCAATGGCCTAGAACTTGGATTGCCCCTACTTTTTGGCATTGTAATATTGGCTGTTATTTTACCAAAGCATCAAACTCTTCAATTAAATTCATGTACTCAGATGCCAAGTGCTTGTCTTCTAAAAGAAATGAAGATTGTTTTTACTCGGCATAATGATACTTTATTTCACTGTGGATGTAAATTTGGTTCAAATGTTGTTTGGTTGAGTTAGGAGTTTGCCACACATGATTAATGCTTCTAGAATGTGAATAGAGGGGCAATGACCTAGATTTTCTAGCAGTGTTTCTTAGAGATTGAAGAACAACACTAGTTTCTTAGGAAGAAAATAAGGAAACCAACACTAGTTTGAGCAGAGTTTGCCAAAAATACATATTCTAATTAGCTACCAGTGACTCAGAGGCTCCTTCATGCTTTGTGAGATCCATGGAAAATGATTGATTTTGTGATCAAGTGTTATTTGTAATTGATGCCTATTGAATAATCATGTGCACAAAATATGCCAATACAATAATTTCCTCATTTACATCCAACTCTCATTTATATTTTATAATGACACAAAATTAATGTACAAAAAATAATCATAGAGATCAATCAGAAGTCATCACGTGACATCATATTAAAGATTAAAAAAGTCCAAGAATTAAAGATACCATGCATTTTGATGGGTCCATGAGTGCACTTTGAGTCCACTTTGTGTTGTTATGAAATTATCATGAATTGGTTAGAAGGATTTTTATTTTTTGTATAGAATGGTAATCAAAATTTTCCAGTTTACAATACTCAAAAAAAAAAAAAAAAAAGGGTCAGAAAACCCGATGTTTTTGGAAGCGCTTTCAGGTTGGGTAATCGACTATTTAGGTAATCAGTTAATTGGAAGGCGCTTGGATCGGGTCGAGTCAAAACATGTTATCTCAAGTCGGGTCGGATGAACAATCCTACCCATTTCCTCTCCCATGAGCATACCAAATTGTGTAATCTTGAACATTCTATTGCTAAACAAAATAGCATACGCAACCCACATATTATATACGGGTAAAAAATTGATGTATTTGTACGACAACTCTCACATGCAAACTTAAAAAACTCATTGACATCATCAATACTCTTTTGTATGTTGAGGCATTTTCATCCATTTATTGTTAATAGCTTAACAACATTTGAAATATGAAATAAGATTTGAATGAGAATGTGAGACGTTCAATAACTTGAAATTTGCTTCTTTAGTATGGAAAACGAGATTGAACTTAGAAAATTGAAACAAAATAAAGGATAAATAGGAATATCAAAACTTCCAAACTAAAATTAAAATTTAAACATAAAGGTATTTTATGCATTTGATTCTTTTCATTTTCTTTTGAAGATATATGTAACAATGTAAACTCTAGCAAATCACAAGAATGCTGGCAATACACACGTAAGCCATATATATTTACCGGTGCATACACAAATGCTGGCAACATAGGCACCGGTCAACCAACCTTGTTTTGTAATGATTGTAGGTTCTATTTCGGAAATGTCAATATGGGTAAATTGGGTGAATTTAGATTTTGTTGAGAATGTTTTCCAAGTTAGTTACCAAATATGTGCAGAAAAGGCCTTGAGCCCAATTCGTCCGTCAAAACCAACTTGGTCAACCCAATCAAATACTGGTTCAAAGGGTCAAAAATTAATAGCAGGTTTTAAATAATATAACCCATCAAATTCGTCAAAACCGAAAAATCTCTTTCTCCCCACTGCGCCCTACGGAACCCTAGTCATCATCATATTCTACATCGTGTTCTCCATCGTGTTTCTCCAAGCTTCCAGGCCTCCGTTCCACTGCTTCGTTGCTTCTCCTGCGTCCACATCACAGGTTACTCTCTCTTACTCTCTCTTGAGTCCACCTTTCTCTTGCTGCTGAGCTCCACCTCCAAAATCCACTTCTCCATTGATGAGATTCTATATTTTATGTATTTTTAATTTTGTGAATTGAATGAGGTGATTATTGAAACTCATTTCTCCATTGATGAGATTCTATATATATATATATATATATATATATATATATATATATATATATATATATATATATATATATATATATTTGTTTATTTATAAAATGTCTAAAATCGAGAAAACAACAATATTGTTCTCGACTTATCCCTTTCAATAGAAAAGATATATAGTTCTCTGTTTTCTCTCTGCATTATTTTTTACAGAATTCAAAGATAAACATTGCATCCTTTGCATTTTGTTGTGGGCTTGGTTTTGGTGCCTTTACAGTGTTATAAAAGATAAACATTGCATCATTTGAATATTATGCAACGATTGAATTTATTTAAGTTCAATGCAGTACGAAACATTTAAAACAGTTCACTGCATTTACAAAAACAATATAGATATTAACAAATTACTAAGAAAAGTTATTAATCAATTTCTGTATCTTTACATCTATTAATGAGATTCAGCCTAGAAAACAATTTTTGTAGAAGAACCCAATGTCCAAAGATAATATCTCTGTGGCATTAAGAGCAAAAATGAAAATAGCGCCATTTAACTTCTCATATGTTTCATAAAGTTAACAAAAATGAAACATCATCCCTTTAACTTTCCATTTATCCATTAAAGTAGAACATTTTTTTATCCATTAAATTAGAACAGTTTTTTTCCTTTTCAAATTTGAATCCACCTTTCTAGGTTCAACTAAGGGCATAAAAATGGGTGTCACTTGCACACTTTCATTTATTGTAAGACGAAGGGTACCTAAGTTACGAGCCTCTGGTTTACCTTTTCTTGATAAGTAAGAACCTTTGATTTACTGTGGCATGAATACATAAATAACATATCAAAATGTGCCAACAATTTCTCATTGATCAACATGGGACCACCTAATACTAAAACTACATAAAAAGCGAGATTTCAAAGATTCTAGTTGGCAACAATAATGGGTGTCACAAGTCCACAAACTATCATTTTTTGCTTCTACAAAGGTCTACAATCTATAAAATGAACCATAAGCATCTCCTCTATTAGTCTTTATTATCACTTTATTATCACATCTTGTTAGTCAATAATTAGCCATTGGGTTTCACAAGTACTTATGTACACTTATTTGATCAGTGGTTTTTCTTTGTTTTGAGTTTCTTTAAATCATAAAAATAGAGTAATTTTCAGTTCATATCCTAATAACTTGATTTTTGTATCTTATATTATATGTCAGTTCATATATGTAATTGCTTCGAAAGTGACACTCATACAAATTTAAAAGATAATGAGCTTGTTACTCCTTTGAAAAATCGATTATAAATGGCTTCAAATATTAACTTGTCTAGTGACACAAGTCTCACAATCGTTCCTAGTAAAAAGAGGGCAAATAAGGACACATCAACAGTGTGGGACCATTTCACTAAAATAAATTGATGCCCTTTAAATAACCCAAAAGCGAAGTATAATTATTGTTACAAGATTTAATCTTCTCATCCCAAAAGACATGGTACATCAAATATGCTGCAGCATCTTAGCACTTGTAAGCAACATCCTCATAGAATCAGACTTACGGATTAACAGACTATGAGTAGTGAGGGGGCTCTTGAGGGAATTGGAGATAGTGATGTCAATAACTTAGCAAATGCACATAAGTTTGATTCAGAAAATGTACAAATGACAATTGCTGAAATGATAATTTGTAATGAGCTTCCATTTAGGATAGTAGAAGCCTAGGGATTTAGAAAAGTATGTAGATCACTTGAACCAAGGTTCCAAGTGCCATCTCGAACCACTACAGTGAGAGATTGTATTAAACTATTTAAAATGGAGAATGAGAAGTTAAGGAAAATATTTAAGACCGTTGGATGGGTTAGTTTAACCACTGACACATGAACATCGATTCAAAACTTAAATTATATGTATTTTACTGCACACTTCATTTGTAACGCTGTCCTCGTGGTGGGTATTTTTACAAAATATTTTAGAAAATACGACGGGAATTACCGTCCAGTTTAAAACCTTTTACTGTTCTTCCTAGGGTGCAAGACTCTATGTTATAAAATAAAATGTGATTTTACAATAAAAGAGGCTTGGGATTTAAAACAATGAAAAATATAAATCTTTAAAATAAAAAGTCTTTCTTACATCTAAAACCATCATGCTTAGACTTCTGTGCCATTCTCCTTTTGGCTGTGTCCCTCCTGAGCGTACTGCTCATTCAGTTCCTATGGGGGGAGGGGCACACATAAAAACTAAAATGAGTCGAATACTCAGTAAGCGTTATTTCATACAGTTAAAATATAAAAACATAGGTTTTTAGTCATGCATTCATCATTCCATACATACTATACGTACATGCATACATGCTTCCGTTTGGAAATATCACTAACGGGGTTTTTCTTCTTTAAAAACCAGTTTTCTTTTCTTAAAACGTTTCTCCCTTCAGTGCCTCAATTTCTTAAAGAATGCCGTGCATTCTTATGTTACTTTTTCTTTTCGTAAACGTCAGTAGACGGGGATTTTCATAATTAAAAATGTGTTTTTCTTTTGGTAAAACTTTATCCCGTTACTGCCTTCAATTCTTGAAGAGTGCCATGCATTCATACATTCTTTTCTTATCGCTTTCATAGGCCAGTGCACACTGTTACGCCCCTTGTGTTGGGGTTAGCGGCCTTTTGGGCCGATGGATTCGCCCGTGGCCACAGGTTGGAATCCCTTTCCGTCAGGGATGCAGCACTGGGTGCACTACCAGATACTACCGTCCGGCATTGCAATCTGCCCATTCATTCATTTGGGTACCCCGTTCATTCATTTCATGTGGCCGTTACGTATTTTCATACATTTATGCACGCTCATGCCTTTCTTTCGTTCTTTCTTACGTTCATTCATTCATGGCGACTCTAAAGAGCCGCAGCTTTCATTCATTTCATGTGCATGTGCATGAGCATGCCTTTCCTTTCTTTTCATTTCGTTCGTGCTTTCATGGAAAAACATCTTTTCGTGGAAAATGTCTTTTCGTGAGAAAACATTCTTTTCTTGAGAAAACGTTCTTTTGGGGTGAGAGCCCGAAAACATCTTTTCGTTCCTCATCTTTTCTTTGAAAATACATACAATAGATACTACGTATAGTCATCCATTCACATGCATACACTTAATACTTTTGGGTGCATGAAAAGGGGCTGCCAAAGGAGGCCGTACATACTTATACTTTAAATACGTTACTTTTCGTTCTTCTTTTCCTAAAACGTCTGCCCTTGAAAAGGGAGACCAGTTCTTTTCTTCGTTTTCGTAAGGAACAACATTTCTTTTTCTTTTTCATATCTTTAGAAAACTCTAGAAGAGTATGAACGTAACACTTACCTGGACTCCATGCTACTTTCATACCATACAGTCCGTTCATACTGTACAGTCCGTTCATACTGTACAGTCCATTCATGCGTGTGTCAGATGGCAACCTACATGCATACATAACCTTAACGTTATTTTCTATCTAGTGCATAAGCAACTAACTATAAATAGAGCTATGCTTTACTTAGAGAACACTCTATTTCTATACCGTGCTCTTTCATGTTTCTTATTATGATAAAAACCCTTAGGGACCCATTACGGTCTCTATTTCCTTCAACCTTGACGTTCTACTCCGAGTGCTTACTCACTAGGATGAACTCATGTTCATCTTAGAATTAAGACACTAGGACTTTCGTCCTGTTCTTCTTATTAACCACATTCTGACGCACGACTTAGACCAACCAAGTCATGCATCCTATTTTTAGACAATACCTTCATCTTTACCCTCATGCATCTTAGCTCACTCTATTTCTCATAACTATCCGTACACATCACACGGCTCTAAGCCAACCCTGAGGCTTAAGTATCGTGTCATCATACATAGGACAGATTACCCATTATTTACGGTAAATCCGTCTGGCACATGTGTCTAACCAGACAACACACGTACCTTACCCTTTTTATCTCTTAAGACCATCATGTAATACATTGGTCACAGACTCGTATGGCGAACGCCATACTTCGTTACCAACCTTCTCATACCCGGCTAGCACGACTCTTCGTACTACCCAACCCTCATGACAGTTTATCCCAACTGTTGACACGGTGGGACTCTGTTCATAACTACACTTCACGTCACGCCATATAGCTCGAGACTGTTCCCAAGTTACACCGTGACCTTGTCACATCACCTCACATACGTCTTAGGTCATCACAGCGCAACTCCATGATGGACCACGTCACTTCACGACGTTGCCCAATCATGCTTCCGCTGCACTGCTCTGATACTTCTTAACCACTTCACACTTATTCCCGACCATAAGCCAATCATATGGCGACACTTGTCGCCTTGGGCTACAGCCATACTTCGCAGCCATTTCGAGACACTATTCCACAGTTCTCGACACCATATACCAAGTTCTTCCCCTAACAATTACGCAACCATTCTTATCCTTGCGACACACCATACGGTGTATCGCTGCACCTCAGGGAGTACACTCCATATATACTCCCTTTACAACACTACGCCACATCACCGTTATGGCCTACACGCCATACGGTGCATCGTCTCACAACATGGAATACACTCCTCGTGTACTCCATTCACAAAACTACGTCACGTCACCGTTATGGCATACACGCCATACGGTGCAACACTTACCACATAGAGTATATTCCGCGTATACTCTACTCACAGAACCATGCCACATCACCACTATGGCACATACGCCATATGGTGCATCGTCTCACCACATGGAGTATACCTCGCGTATACTCCATTAACAGAACTACGCCACATCACCATTATGGCATACACGCCATACGGTGTATCGTCTCACAATATGGAGTACACTCCTCGTGTACTCTATTCACAACACTACGTCACATCATCATTATGGCACACGCGCCATATGGTGTATCGTCTCACCATATTGAGTATACCCCGCGTATACTCCATTAACAAAACTACGCCATATCACCACTATGGCTTACATGCCATATGGTGTATCGCTCTACCACATAGAGTACACTCCACGTGTACTCCCTTCACAAGACTACTCCACATCATCGCTATGGCATACAAGCCATACGGTGTATTGCTCCACTACATGGAGTATACTCCACGTATACTCCATTTACAACGCTTCGCCATATCACTAATACGGCACACATGTCGTATCGTGCATCGTTTCCCAACATGGAGTACACTCCACGTGTACTCCATTTACAACACTCCGCCACGTCATCGCTATGGCATATACGCCATATGGCGTAACATCTCCACCACATGGAGTACATCCCACGTGTACTCCATACACTTTTTGTGTACGCCACTCACAGCACTACACCACGTCACTACTAATGCACATACGCTACCACCACACTTCATAGCACAGTCCACAACACTACACAACACAGACCACAACACCAACAACACAGTCCACAATGCTACACAGCACACTTTCCAACTACGCCCAGCACTTCACATTACAGCCCATCACATCACCAATACTACATAGAAACCCTATAATACTAGCAGCACAGTCCACAACCTAGTCAACTAGCTAACATCTAGCATAAATAGCGAGGGATAGAGAATTATACCATCGACGGGATAACCCGTGCGTCGCTCGTTGACCGTCACAGCGAATATGCCGGAGGAGCGTACGGGGTGGCTACACCGCGTACAATGACTGTTTAAGTGTTTGGATAGCTAGGTGTGGTCTTGGAAGGGTCTACGGTGACCTTGATGATGATGGCAATGAGCATAACACGGCGGATCTTGCCGTGTACAGTGCCGGTCAGTCACTCGTAGTGACTGTCCATCACATGTAGTGATTACCCACACATAAAGTAGTGGTTTAGGCTTGGGCTAGGCTAGGGAGGTTGCTAGTGGAGCCGTGGAGGCTCGGTGGCGGTCGGCACGGCGGTCTACAGTGACTGGCCGTGCACTGCAAGGGAGGATAGGCCGTGGGAGAGTGCGAGAGAGTGTGGGGCCATGGGTGGTAGATCGGGGTCGTGGGTGGTACCGTTGGACTCATGGTGGCCTAAAGATGCCGGCTAGGGTAGTCGTTTGCCGTGGGTGACAGCAGACGGCGGCGGATCGGGGCAAACCCGTGCGTCACTACGGGAGACACCGGGAGGTGGAGGAGAGGCCTATTAGCCGTGGGTTTGCAGGAGGAGGAAGGGGGAGACCTCAGGAGTCTCGTGGTGGTGGCCGATGGTCGAGGTGGCCGCGCACGGCGGCGCTAGGGGCTCGCACAGTGAACCCGTGCGTGGAGAAGCCTAAGCTCGTGCATGGTGGCTACCGACGGGGAGAGGGAGGCCGAGATCAAGGGGGGAGGCCGGTCGGTGGCTAGGGAAGCTACCCTAGTGGTGGTGGCACCGGAGGACGGCGCACGGCGGCAGATCGGCTCCAAAGCCCATTCGGGCTTGCACTGCCGTGGGAGGAGGAGGGCCGAGCGTGAGGGAGCAAGGCCGGCATGGTTGGACTCGCCGGAGGGAGGCGGTGCCGGTGGGGTAGGCGGTGAGGCTCACCGGAGCACGGCAGCGCCGGGTTGGGGATGAGGCGTTCGGGCGTGGGTGCTGCGTACTGCCCACGCCGAAGGGGAGAAAGAGAGGAGAGAGAGAAGGGAGGGAAAAGTGAGGGAGAAAGAGAGAGGGGCTGGGGTTTTATCCTAAAACTCGTCGTCTGTAGATCAATAAAATGATCTACGATGACCTTTAAATACTGATTTGAAAATGCGTAAAAGCTAACTTATTTAAAAGTTGTAACATCCCGGATTTTAGTGTATTTTTAATGGAGGTTTTATTTAATTTATTTTGTGATTATTTGTCTTGTTTTAAATTTTGGGAGTTTTCAAATATTATTTCTTAATATTTTATGTGGTGAAAATTATTTTTATGTGATTTTTTAGATTTTATTTACTGTTTTAGCTTTTAAAATGAATTTTAATTTTAATTGATTTATTTTTGAGTTTTTAATTTTTATTGTTGCATTTAAATTATTTCACTGTGTTTGGAATATTTTAATTAGCTTCCGGTTTTAATTTCATCTCCGTTGGATTTTTCGGAACCCAGCTTGAAAGACTGGATCTTCCTTTTTCTCCTCTTCTTTTTCCTTTCTTTCTTTTTTTCTTTTTTCTTTTTCTTTTTCCTCCTGCTTTTCCCCCGTGCGAGCCGACCCTTTCTCTCTCTTCTCTCTCCTCTCTCCACCGTTGTTTCAGGTTCGCTGCCGCCGCGCCGCCTCCCGGCCGCCGTGTGCTACACCGCCGGCACCATTCCCTTCCCCGTGCGCCGGCGACCTCACCCCTAGAATTTCAAACCGCCCCGAGCCGCCGTGAGCCATTCGAACCCGCGGTGGGTTTTTCACCGTTCCGCCGCCGTCTGGCCATTTCCGGCCACCATCTCCTAGCCACATCTTCACCGGCCCAATACCAAGCATTTCCACCCATTCCCGGCCCCGATCCGTCGCCGGAGCCGGTCGTACGAAACAAAAATCCGATTCGACTATTCCGGCCATAAATCGTCCTTTTCTGCTACTATTCTCGGCCAACTACCACCACCATTAGATTCACCACCTTCCATAGGCCCTACCCTATCAATTTCGAGTCTCCGTTTGAAACCGTGAAAAATTTCCATTTCACTGCATTTCGGCCAGTGTTTTTACACTGTACGAATTTTCTGTTCTGGCGATTTCCTGTTCCTCGGAACCTTCGTAAAATTGTTTTAAAGCGCTGTAAGTATTTCCTAAACAATTTTTTGAGATTTAATTATATTTTTGCAATTAACTGCTATATTTATATATATGTATTCTGGTTGGTTCCGGACTGAGTCCGAGGAGTTCGGGGGTGGTTGGATTGATCGGAGTAATTGTTGTGTGTGATTATTGTGATCTGGTTGTGAATTGGAGATTGGATTATTTGTGGATTTATTAATTGTTGGAAATTGAATTATTTGTGGATTGATCAATTGTTGGATATTTTGGTTATATTGTGATTTTGGGAGTTGATCATTGATTATGTTGTTTCATTGCATTTTTGCACACATGGCATGTTTGTAAATTGAAAACTGAGTTTTCGTGTATTGCATTCATGTTCATGTGATTATTTTGAAAACTAGATTTTCATGAGAATTGGATTTATGGGTGCATGTGTATCACGACCCCAAGCCGAGATGGGACATTATCTCGGTGGAGCTCCTCTGGTCACTCGGGAGCGTAAGATACTGAGTGACGTCCCCTGGGTTGTCGCCGGGCGACAACGGGATCGGACGTTGGACGTGCCGACTCCGTGGCCCTTCTGCTGGCGGGGGCTAGAGGATGACCTGGCCACGAACGCACTGGGTGCGGAACTGGGCATCGGTCGTAAAGTAGCCAGGACGTGCGGATGGTCCATAGGGGAGACCATGGTGCATATGGTTAATTGGATAAATGGAAAAAAGAGCTGTTTTCTGGGAAAATAGCGTGAGTTGTTTTTGTGTATCATTTTCTGGGAAAATTATGGATAATGATTTTTGTGTGTCATTTTCTGGGAAAATGGTGGAAATTGTTTTACTGGAAATGATTCATGAGCCAATGAGATTTTTGGCGTGCGTTGCACTATTTCATTTGCATCATGGGCATGCATGGTTAGTTGTTTAGATATGGTTATATCTCTGTATTTGGTTAGGTTATAACTTACCTGCGGTACCATTTCATGGTACTGCAGACTTTGTTGATGATGCAGATGCCGAGCCTGAGGATCTGGCTCTGTCGGAGGAGTGATCTGGGATCACTCGAGTTGTAGCTTTTAATTTCAGACTTGTATTTTATTTTCTGGGACTTGGCTTTATTTTTAAGGTATTTGGTATTTTGGATTTCTGTATTAATTAAAATTCTGGTACTAGTAGACTTTATTACCTTCCGCTGTGTTTTTATTTGTGCACCGTTTATTTGTTGCACACACTGACACTTGTCGTTGGGATGCGTGACTGGTTGTCATCATCCCGGGTGTCTCGATTTCTGTGCTGGTCCGTACATGGAAGTCGGGGGCGCCACAACTGGTATCAGAGCGGTTTGGCTCTGGGTAAATCCACATGTCCCTTAGGTGCAGTACCAGAAAGTTTTAAAAGTTGTGATTTAAAATTATTTTGGTTTAAAATATGTTATTTTTTTTAATGGTTTTAATTTATTGTTGATGGTTTTGATTGATTTTATTTTATTTTATTTATTTTATATTGTTTTATTTTATTTTATTTGGATGTTGCTATTACCCTTAATTAAATTTTGTTCGGGACTAAAGTTGGGTTGAGAATTGTGCTTTGACAGAATATGGTGAGGCCAAGGAGGCAGGATAAGGAACCTATGGGGGAATCTTCCAACAATGAGGTGGATAATGCCTTTGCTAGGGCATTAAATAGGATGGCTGATCTCTTCCATCAAAATATCAGGCCGCCTCAAGTTGACCAAAATATTGTGGTTCAAGTGGGGTGTTCCTACGAGAGATTTCTTAAATACCGGACCCCAATGTTCTTTGGATTTGATGTTTGGTGTGGTTTGATGTTTCTTTTGGATTTCATTGGTGTGTGTGTTTGGTTCAGGGAGAGTCCGTTTGTATGATTTTTATGCTTGCACCTTGTTTGATTCCGGAGTGTCCAAATCTTTTGTGTCTACCACTTTTGCACGGATGTGCAACTTGGTCACGGAAGCCTTATCGCAACCATTGGTAGTAAGTCTTCCCAATGGAGAGATGGTGTGGTGTTCTAAACTCGCGATGGGGTGTCCTTTGAATTTTAGTGGGAGGACACTAGATGCGGATTTGATTGTATTCAAGTTGCTTGGATTTGATATTATTCTTGGAATGGACTGGCTATACCGGTATTCGGCGTGCATTAATTGTAGAAGTCGAGTTATTGGATTCCAGCTTGCAGAAGGTGATTATTTGGAATATGTGGGGAGTAAGTTGAAGGCGAAGCCTATAGTTATATCTGCAGTTCAAGCAAATAAAGATATAGCTTGTGGAGCCGACGCATTTTTGGTTCAAGTGGTGTCTTCGCCGTCCGAGAAGAAGTCTATAGCGGATATTCCAGTTGTAGAAGAATTTCCAGATGTTTTTATTGATGATTTGCCAGGGTTGCCTCCAGTTCGGGAATTGGAGTTTACAATTGATTTGGAACCTGGAGCCGCTCCTGTGCATAAAGCTCCTTATCGTATGGCGCCGGCTGAATTGAAGGAATTAAAGATCCAGTTGCAAGAGCTAGTTGACAAGGGTTTTATTCAACCTAGCACATCACCATGGGGAGCGCCGGTGTTGTTTGTTAAGAAGAAGGATGGCACTCTAAGAATGTGTATCGATTATCGGGAACTTAATAAAGTGACCATCAAGAATAAGTACCCGCTTCCCCGTATAGACGATTTGTTTGATCAGTTACAAGGACAGCTGTTTTCTCCAAGATTGATCTGAGGTCGGGATATTATCAGCTGAGAATAAGAGATAAAGATATTCCTAAAACTGCTTTCAGATCTCGGTATGGTCATTATGAATTTAAGGTGATGGCTTTTGGATTGACCAACGCTCCTGCAGCTTTTATGGATTTGATGAACCGAGTCTTTCAGCCTTTTCTGGATTCTTTTGTGGTGGTCTTCATCGATGATATCATGGTCTATTCTCGAGACGTGAAAGAGCATGCTGATCATCTTCGCTTGGTACTTGGTAAATTGAGAGAGCATCAGTTATATGCCAAGCTTAGCAAGTGTGACTTTTGGCTGGAGGAAGTCAGATTTCTTGGTCATGTGATCTCCCGAGATGGAGTGGCTGTTGATCCTAGTAAGATAGAAGCTGTTTTATCATGGCAACGTCCTTCTACTGTGCGCGAGATTCGGAGTTTCTTGGGACTTGCCGGATATTACCGGAGATTTGTTGAAGGTTTTTCCAGATTATCCGGACCTCTCACAGCGTTGACTAGAAAGAATGTTGAGTTTGTGTGGTCAGATCGTTGCGAGAGAAGCTTCCAAGAATTGAAGAAGAGATTGACGACAGCTCCTGTGTTGGCACTTCCGGAGCCGCATAAGCCTTTTGTGGTTTACAGTGATGCATCTAAAATTGGGTTGGGATGTGTTCTTATGCAGGAAGGACGAGTTGTTGCCTATGCATCTCGTCAGTTGAAAGAGCATGAGAAGAATTATCCTACCCATGATTTAGAGTTGGCTGCCGTGGTGTTTGCTCTCAAGATTTGGCGTCATTATCTGTATGGTGAAGTTTGTGAAGTCTTCACGGATCATAAGAGTTTGAAGCATCTGTTTTCTCAGAAGAATCTTAATATGAGACAGAGGCGTTGGTTGGAGTTAATCAGCGACTATCAGTGTGAGATCAAGTATCATCCAGGAAAAGCTAATCTAGTTGCTGATGCCTTGAGTAGGAAATCTCAGTTAGTGGATGAAGCAGAGTCGTCTGGTATGGACTCTCTCCTTTATGGAATGAGGAGATTGCTTATTGAGAGTTCACAGCAGGAAGAATTGATCTCTTCAGTTTTGGATGTGCGGGTTGTAGATTTTGAGGAATTGAAGATTCTCCAGAGAAAGGATCCTAAGTTGTTAAATATCAGGAAAAGAGTCAGGAAGTCTAAAGGACCCGTGCACTATAGTTTGGACAATGATGGTGTGCTTCGTTTTCGGGATCGAAGAGTGATACCTCGAGATTCTGAATTTAAAGAGCGAATCTTGGCAGAAGCTCATACAGCTCCGTACTCAGTTCATCCTGGAAGTACGAAGATGTATCGGGACTTGAAGAAGAATTTTTGGTGGGAAGGTATGAAGCTGGATATCGCCTCGTTTGTTGAGAAATGTGATACTTGTCGTCAAGTTAAGGCTGAGCATCAGAGACCTGCTGGTAATCTTCAACGTCTCCCTATTCCTGAGTGGAAATGGGATGACATCACTATGGATTTTGTAGTAGGCCTTCCAAGAACTCCTAGTGGAAAGAATTCAGTTTGGGTGATTGTGGATCGTTTGACTAAGAGTGCCCACTTCTTGCCTGTGAATAATGCTGACTCTTTGGGTAAGTCAGCTCGGTTGTATGTTAAAGAGATTGTGAGATTGCATGGTGTACCCAAGAGTGTTGTGTCAGACAGGGACCCGCAGTTTACGTCGCGTTTTTGGAGGAGTTTGCAGGCAGCTTTAGGCACCAATTTGAAGTTCAGTACAGCTTATCATCCCCAGACTGATGGCCAATCTGAGCGTACAATTCAGACTTTGGAAGATATGCTGAGGGCTTGTGTTTTGGAATTTCAAGGAAGTTGGGAAAATCATTTGCCGCTCATAGAATTCTCCTATAATAACAGTTTTCATGCTTCTATCCAGATGGTTCCTTATGAAGTTTTGTATGGAAGGAAGTGCAGATCGCCGTTATGTTGGGATGAAGTTGGCGAGAGGAAAATTGTTGGGCCTGAATTGATTGAAGAAATGCAAGGGCAGATTCGAGTTATAAGAGCTAAGATGACGGAAGCGCAAAGTCGTCAGAAAAGTTATGCTGACACGAGGAGAAGAGACTTATCTTTTGAGGAAGGCGATTGGGTTTATCTTAAAGTCTCTCCAATGAAGGGTGTTAAGCGCTTCGGTAAGAAAGGAAAACTCTGCCCGAGGTATGTTGGTCCTTTTCAGATTGTGGAGAAGGTTGGGCTTGTTGCTTATAGGGTTGCATTGCCGGAGTATTTCGGGGATGTGCATGATGTGTTCCATGTTTCGTCGTTGAAGAAGAGTTTTGGTCAGCAAGAGCCGCGTTTTGTTGACCCAGAGCACATTCAACTTCAGCCTAATCTTACCTATGAAGTTGTTCCGACTCAGATTGTGGATTGGAAAGTGCAGAAGTTGAGATCCAAGACGATACCTTTGGTGAAGGTGTCATGGGGTGATCCTGTAGCTCAAGATTTCTCTTGGGAGCGTGAGGCCGATATGAGGGAGCAGTATCCGTATTTGTTTGGTTGACTCTCCTGGTATGCTTCTTAAGCCTACTCTTAGTTGAACCTTATCTTTGTCTTAGTCTTAATGATTGACCTTACCAATTTCGAGGACGAAATTTTATTTAAAGGGGGGAGATTGTAACATCCTGGATTTTAGTGTATTTTTAATGGAGGTTTTATTTAATTTATTTTGTGATTATTTGTCTTGTTTTAAATTTTGGGAGTTTTAAAATATTATTTCTTAATATTTTATGTGGTGAAAATTATTTTTATGTGATTTTTTAGATTTTATTTACTGTTTTAGCTTTTAAAATGAATTTTAATTTTAATTGATTTATTTTTGGGTTTTTAATTTTTATTGTTGCATTTAAATTATTTCACTGTGTTTGGAATATTTTAATTAGCTTCCGGTTTTAATTTCATCTCCTTTGAATTTTTCGGGACCCAGGTTGAAAGACTGGATCTTCCTTTTTCTCCTCTTCTTTTTCCTTTCTTTCTTTTTTTCTTCTTTCTTTTTCTTTTTCCTCCTGCTTTTCCCCCGTGCGAGCCGACCCTTTCTCTCTCTTCTCTCTCCTCTCTCCACCGTTGTTTCGGGTTCGCTGCCACCGCCGCGCCGCCTCCCGGCCGCCGTGTGCTACACCGCTAGCACCATTCCCTTCCCCGTGCGCCGGCGACCTCACCCCTAGAATTTCAGACCGCCCCGAGCCGCCGTGAGCCATTCGAACCCGCGGTGGGTTTTTCCCGTTCCGCCGCCGTCCGGCCATTTCCGGCTACCATCTCCTAGCCACATCTTCACCGGCCCAATACCAAGCATTTCCACCCATTCCCGGCCCCGATCCGTCGTCGGAGCCGGTCGTACGAAACCAAAATCTGATTCGACTATTCCGGCCATAAATCATCCTTTTCTGCTACTATTCTCGGCCAACTACCACCACCATTAGATTCACCACCTTCCATAGGCCCTACCCTATCAATTTCGACTCTCCGTTTGAAACCGTGAAAAATTTCCATTTCACTGCATTTCGGCCAGTGTTTTTACACTGTGCGAATTTGCTGTTCTGGCGATTTCCTGTGCCTCGAAACCTTCGTAAAATTGTTTTAAAGTGCTGTAAGTATTTCCTAAACAATTCTTTGAGATTTAATTATATTTTTGCAATTAACTGCTATATTTATATATATGTATTCTGGTTGGTTCCGGACTGAGTCTGAGGAGTTCGGGGGTGGTTGGATTGATCGGAGTAATTGTTGTGTGTGATTATTGTGATCTGGTTGTGAATTGGAGATTGGATTATTTGTGGATTTATTAATTGTTGGAAATTGAATTATTTGTGGATTGATCAATTGTTGGATATTTTGGTTATATTGTGATTTTGGGAGTTGATCATTGATTATGTTGTTTCATTGCATTTTTACACACATGGCATGTTTGTAAATTGAAAACTGGGTTTTCGTGTATTGCATTCATGTTCATGTGATTATTTTGAAAACTGGATTTTCATGAGAATTGGATTTATGGGTGCGTGTGTATCACGACCCCAAGCCGAGATGGGGCATTATCTCTGTGGAGCTCCTCTGGTCACTCGGGAGCGTAAGATACTGAGTGACGTCCCCTGGGTTGTCGCCGGGCGACAACGGGATCGGACGTTGGACGTGCCGACTCCGTGGCCCTTCTGCTGGCGGGGGCTAGAGGATGACCTGGCCACGAATGCACTGGGTGTGGAACTGGACATCGCTCGTAAAGTAGCCAGGACATGCGGATGGTCCATAGGGGAGACC
This sequence comes from Cyclocarya paliurus, assembly GCA_029856935.1. Lineage (NCBI taxonomy): Eukaryota > Viridiplantae > Streptophyta > Magnoliopsida > Fagales > Juglandaceae > Cyclocarya > Cyclocarya paliurus. The sequence goes on from CM056956.1 coordinate 6,028,899, forward strand.
GTGGTGCATATGGTTAATTGGATAAATGGAAAAAAGAGCTGTTTTCTGGGAAAATAGCGTGAGTTGTTTTTGTGTATCATTTTCTGGGAAAATTATGGATAATGATTTTTGTGTGCCATTTTCTGGGAAAATGGTGGAAATTGTTTTACTGGAAATGATTATTGAGCCAATGAGATTTTTGGCGTGCGTTGCACTATTTCATTTGCATCATGGGCATGCATGGTTAGTTGTTTAAATATGGTTATATCTCTGGACTTGGTTAGGTTATAACTTACCTGCGGTACCATTTCATGGTACTGCAGACTTTGTTGATGATGCAGATGCCGAGCCTGAGGATCTGGCTCCGCCGGAGGAGTGATCTGGGATCACTCGAGTTGTAGCTTTTAATTTCAGACTTGTATTTTATTTTCTGGGACTTGGCTTTGTTTTTAAGGTATTTGGTATTTTGGATTTCTGTATTAATTAAAATTCTGGTACTAGTAGACTTTATTACCTTCCGCTGTGTTTTTATTTGTGCACTGTTTATTTGTTGCACACACTGACACTTGTCGTTGGGATGCGTGACCGGTTGTCATCATCCCGGGTGTCTCGATTTCTGTGCTGGTCCGTACATGGAAGTCGGGGGCGCCACAAAAGTACTGAGAGGAATTAAGATAGAATATTATTTAAAATAATATTTCTTCATCATTTATAAAATAATGAAGTCTTACTTAAAATATTTAAAAGAGTAAAACTATTAAATAAATGAAGATTCCATCATTATTTAAATCACCTAATATTTTAAATAACTGGAATCATTTATATAAAATGATTCCCTACAATTATAATATTTTTGGAGCTCTTCAAAGATATTATAATTGAGTTATTTAAAATATTCTTTATTTAGATAGTGAAAGGAATCTTCCATGTAAAATACACATTACTTTAAAACACAAGACTAGCTTTATAAATTACGTAGTATCTTTAAAAACACGCCGTCGGGGTCTGGCACGCGTAATGGGGCTCTTAGACACTAGAGAGGGGAGTGGGCAGGCTGACACATCTGACGTAATTATTTACGTCAGAAGAAAGGAAGGAGCAGGGTGTTACATTATTGACCGTAAATAGAAACTCCACAAAAGAATTCTAAACTTTTGTATAATCCATAATCACAAAGGATAAACTATTGGAAAGTATGTAGACTCATGTCTACAAGATTTGGATATTGATAAGATCTTTATTGTTACTGTTGACAATGCTTCTTCAAATCTTCAAATGATGTTGCCATCGAGTATTTGAGGAAGTTTGTAGGAGGTCATTTGTTGGAAGGGAAGTATATTCACATTAGGTGTTGTGCCCATATTATGAACCTCATTGTGAATGATGGACTAAAAGATTGTGATGATTCAATCACAAGGGTATGCAATGCGGTTAGGTATGTTAGATCATCTCCCGCAAGAATGGATAAATTTAGAAAGTGTATAGAGAAGGAGAAAATTGATTGTACAAAATTGGTATGCCTTGATGTTTCCACAAGATGGCATTCGACTTATCTAATGCTAGAAATTGCAGAAACATTTGAAAAAACCATTTTTACGATTGGAGAAGGATAATGATTCTTTTTTTTTGTTATTGTCGTAGTGTGAACTTGAGCCCTCCAAACTCTAGTAATTGGGAGAGAGTTAGAATATTGATAAACTTTTTGAAGATTTTTTATGATGCTACTGTGAGCCTTTTTTACTCTTTGTATGTCACATCTAATGCATATTTCCAAGAGTTTTGTGACATCCAATCACCTTTGTCAAAAATGTGTCAAAGTAATGATACAGTGTTAACATGTATGGCGGCGAATATGAAGATTAAGTATGACAAATATTGGAGATCAATCGAAAAGACTAACTTGATGATATTTATTGTTGTTGTTCTTGATCCAAGATGCAAATTTAGTCTTTTGCATTTTTTGTTCAAAAAAATATATGGTGGTAATTTAGTCAAAGAAATGATTGCAAAAATGAAACAATTGATGATTGACATTTATGGAGAATATAGTGTTGTGTATGGGAGCTCAAGTAGAGTTTCCTATTCTGAGCCTCCTTCCTCAGTTGATCCTAGTATGATTGATTCTGATTCTCAACAGAGTTTTTGCATTGAGTATGAGCAAAAAATAATTGAATCTAATTTGCTGAACAAATCGGAGATCGATCAGTACTTAGAACATGGTTGTGAGACACAAGCTCCAAATTTTGATATTTTAGATTGGTGGAAGATCAATGAAGTAAAGTACTCTATTTTGGCAATAGTTGGACGGGATGTGATAGTCATTCCCGTTTATACTATTTCTTCTGAGTCACCCTTCCGTGCAGGGTGTCAGGTGCTTGACCCATTTTGTAGTTCACTATCTCTAAGAACAGTCGAGGCACTCGTTTGTACACAAAATTGGTTGAGGGATCCAATACCCATTGATTTTCGTGCCTCCCTTGGATAATATTGAAAGCTTTGAGGCAGAATTGGGTAATAAGCTTATTTCTTATTTACATATTTATTAAACTTTTTCATAATGTTTATTTTTATATCATTTAATAATTATTATGTGTTTTTTTAGAGTTTGATTCAAAATCAAGTTTTACTTACGTTGATGAGGAGTAACTGAAGGCTTATGGACTGCATGGTGGTATGCTTTTCATTTTCACTCCTTTATTAGAGAAACTAAACCACTTTGTGTTGACTTGAATTATTTGATGTGCTATTATTGATTTGGTGTTAGACTTTTTCATAATGGCAGATATAGAGGAAGAGATAGGAAGCTATTGTAATTTGATAGTTGGATGCTCTTTAGTCCTATATCAGTTGATGTTTATATTTTTGTAATTTAGATAGTTTTTGTGATAGATGGCTTTTGTACATTTTTTTTATTAGTTCTAAGGAAGGACCTAAGGTGATTACTAATTAGTGGTATCATGAGCAGCATGGATAAAGTCCATCCAAGGGCTCTTTATTTTTTATGAAAGTTTACTTTTTAGTAAGTGCTGCTGCTGAAGTGAGGTTGGCTACTTTTTTATTACATTGTTATGTATGGTGGTTGTTGTTTTTAATTAGATTATTAACAGGATTTGAATGCAATGCTATAGGTGTGAATAGTTCTTTGCATATGCTTCTTTTCAATAGGATTTGAATGCAATGTGACCCTTGCATTCACCTGGTAACTTAACACCGAGTCACCAACGTTCATATACTTTATAGAGGGAATAATAAAAAAAAAAAGACCTGACGCGTACAGTATGGGTCGAGTCGGACTGGTTTGGAGCACAAATAGTGTCGGGCTGGGCCGGGCTGGGTCTAGACCTGGTTGGATGGTATCGGGTTGCAGCCCTGAGTATATATACCAAATGGTAGACCATTCCTTATGGCAGGAGGGTTTTGGGTTTGAAAATTTGGGTTGTTGGTCCAAGTGACATGAAGATTTGATGGATGGAGTATGATATTTCTTTAATCGAGAGTTAATATATATTATGGTTTTGGGATTAGGGATTTGGGGAAGGTGAAGTTTTAATTAAGATATGGTTGGTTAAGTACTCTTGATCAAAGTTTTGCCTGTTTTTTGTTCTCATACTTCCCTAGTGAGTTTTTATGCCCAATTAATGGTATCAACTAATCTGCTTTGGCAAGCATTTGGGATCATTAGTCCAATCGAGAGGGTCATACTATACAATTCGAGCAAAGAATTTTAGAAGATTCAAATTCAAATAAATTATATCACCAAAGGATGAATTGGAAAGAAACTAATGCAAATAAAAATTCATTGTGTTGGAAACAAAGCAAAATGGAAAGTTATGAACCGAAGAAGTGGAGAATTAAGCTGAATGGTCATCTTGAAGTATATATATGCAAAGTTCACAAGCTCGCTCTACTGGGAAAGGAGAGAGGCTCTACACACGAAGAGCCTAGGGATAGAGAATGTGAGTCTTCTAATCTTTCTAACGACTCTTGAGTTGATTCTTGTGGATAAATAAGATTTGTCATATTGGACTTGTCAATTTCTTCCCAAAAAGAATGTTGGCCAGGTATATCTCTAATTGGCTTTATCTTGCCAAATTTTTTTCCTTTTTTATACATAGAAAAATAGGGCGAAATCACAAGAGTTTTTTTTTTTAATCTTATTTTTTCCTTCTAAGTTTTGTCATATATAGTCACAACATTTGATATACCATATTTTAAGTTATTCTTCATTTAAGTGATTCATATAAAAAAATAATTCAAATATGTTATATTAATAATTAGTGTAACCAGATATAACAAATTAAAATATAGAATAGCATTTTGAGAAATCTGCATAAAGAAATTAAGAAATAATCGCTTTGAAAAAAAGTAGAGTCCACTATTAAAAATCGTAGAGTACGCAAATACCGCATAATCGCTTTGAGAAAGAGTAGAGTCAACTATTAAAAACTTATTTTTTTCATGTGAATCTTGTATTTATTTACTTTTTTAAAGATATTGCACGATACTTAGGCACTCTACAACTACAAATATTATTTCTCTTAAAATATTGATTTGTTGATTATTACTATAAATGTGAAAATTGTGAAATTAGATTGAACAATACAACAATTCTATGCATATCAGTGTGTTGAGATATTTGGGCCGAAACTTGAGTGGAGTGTCCAACAGTCCAAGAGTATGTGTGGGCCCCATCTATCATATAGGTGAATATAATTTCTATTTTCAAATCGATATATAGTTCACACCTAATAAATTACTAACATAAAAGAAAATTTTGATTTAAAATATACATTTTAACATTTGAATCTTATAAATTAATTAATCTTATCATTTAAGTAACGTAGATTGTGTGTTTTATACATAGACCAGCCTAAAAATTCTAAAAATTTACGGGTTCTAAATTATTCTATGATCCAACAATTAACACCATGGAAGATGGGTATGAAGATCAAAGAGACGTGCAAATTGCAATTTGCATGCTTTGAAAAATGTTTAAAAAATTTATGAAAGTATAACCTAATTTCACATTGAGAATTGAACAAAAAGAACGAATGATCATGCGGTTGTTATAAATAGTATAGAACAGAATAGCCAGTCAAAGCTGCAAGAAATCCATGAATTTGAGCCAAACAAACCCGTTCTTGGAAGCTTTCTCGACCTGTTTTGAGCACGAAGAAGATGGCGTCGTTGCGCAAATATCAACCGTAGCCTTCTTAACACACAGGAAATAGTTTCTTGATCCTAATCACCTTCTCCCTCCCTATCTAAGCCTGCCCCGATCAAATCAGTCAATCAACACCTCAAATTTGGCCATAACTAATCACTTCAAATATAAATAAATGGCTGATATAACGAGATCAGACATTTGTTTCATGCATGTGTGTTTGTGGGGCTTACTTTCTAAGCTGAATTGTGAATAATGGAGGTCGAACATGGCAGGGTCAATGGTCACCAAGATTGGCCGGCGGTCCTCTTTCGCATAAATCCGCACAAATGTGGCCATCAGATCGTTGACAGTTGATTCCGACATCATCACCACCTGCACCGGTCCCAAAGTGCCTTGGATCGTCATGTTCAGCAGCAACTTCATTAATCGTGGTCATCCCTCCAACAAAATCGTATTCTTAACCACAATCTTATTCGAGAGCAACTCTGGTAGCGTTTTTGGCCGCTGAAGCTCTGCCACCATAGATACTAGACTCTGTCCGTGAAAAGACAACGATAAATTTTGAGTGAGTTTTCCCCTCCGAATCTTCTCCTCCGGTCTTGTCAGGTGACTCTTCAAAGTCGGCATTGTATGTAAACATTTATCCACAACGCAATAAATGATGAGAACTATATTGATCTATTACTTCTGCATTTTTTGTGCTCCGGCTACCTCAAAAGGCAAAATCGAAAGAATTTGAGACACCGGAAGCCGATGGCTAGTGATGATCATGAGCTTCAGCTCTCAGGTTCCCGGTCACCGGAAACAATCATAAAATCAGGAAGTCAAAGAACAAAGGAGCATGACCTCATGCGGCATAAGAAGAGGTGGGCGAGGAACCATAAATTCACAGAATCCCTGCAATTGGTTTATCTGGAGAAGAAGATACGAGGCTACGAGCGAGGGTGGAGAAGAAGATAATAGAGGCGATAGGCTATAGCAGGGAGGTGGGCGATGACAGAGTGTTTGCAATTGCTCATTAAGGCTTCAACTTTTATGGTCAGCCATCCAATGGGAGGGTAGGAAGCTGGCAGTACTGCCAGCGCACATGACACATGTGAGAGGCCGACGTGGGACAACCACTAATCGTTCTCATAAGGCGGTTCTCAAAGTTGTTACGTCACGAGTTAGATACATGTTATATAGGATACATGGGTATTAAAAATTTCATCCCATTTTATTATTATAATTTTTTAAAATTTATATATAAAATAAATATTTTTAAATCTTAAAATAATAATAATATTTTATTTAATTTTTAACTTTCATCTCAACTTACTATTTAAAAATTCCTTAAATTTGACAGCATAATTCAAAACTATTTAGCTTAATAAATATCTTAGGATGTCTCTTTCGTATTTTAAACTCAAGGAATGCTACTGTAACCTTAATTTATTTCACTCATTTTATTTCTTAATATGATATTACAATATGGTGCTAAATGACTTATTAATAAAATTCAATATATATATTTAAAATAAAATAACGTCTGAAACTACAAAAAGAAAAAAGTTAAAATTTTAAATTTCCTCTACCCTTTTATGTTTGTATTTTTAATTTTTTTAATAAATTACGTGACACCACATATCAAGAGAGCTGCAAAGTGAGTTGTATACATTAAGGAACATAGTAATATTATTTTTTAAATTTTAAAGTTTTAACATAAGCTTTAAAATAAATTTTGTTGAAACTATTACTACAATCAGAACTTTTTGGTAATTGTTTCAAGAAAAATTCTACTTATCATCACTATACCACATATTACATATGATTTTTTATTTTATAATTTGTTTTCTTACCAATTGTGTGGCGTATAGATGATGAGAAGAAAAATCTCTTTAGTTTAATAAGAATAAAATAAAAACTAAAAATTAAATATAAATTGTGATGTATGATATAGAAATGACGAATAGAATGTCTATTTTTTAAACGTAGCACTCAACGAGTTAATGCTTGATCGTGTCAAAGACACGGCAAGAATTATGAAACACAAGTACCACAAACAAAAATGTGGCTACCCGCTTACCCGTGCATGTAGGTGCCTAAAAACATGTTGAATTGTCCATTGTAAAGCATGGATAACCATAAAAAAGAGTATGAAATTGTAAAATGAAGTAAATTTATTTGTAAGCCACTTTATTGATATATTAAATACATCATCAATATGGAAACTTATTGCATCAATTTACATATAAAAAAAGAGTTTTGTTACTCATCATCTCCACATACTACACATCACTTTTTTTTTTATTATTATTCTTAAACTTATTGAATTCTTTTACTCATCATCCATATACTATATATTTGGTAAGAGAAAAAAATCGTGGTATCTGATGTGTGGTGATGATGAATAGAATTTTTGAAAAAAAAAAGGTATTAATATTTTTAATCAACTTATGAATGTAATGGATCCCATATAGTTAGTGGTCCATGCATTATTGTGATTAAAGAATGAGTTCAATAATTCATATGCTTAAAAGAGAGTATTTCTAATTATAATCCGGCATGGGGAACACACTATTTACACACCTGATAGGTTAATATGATAGGATTTAATTTATAAGAGATTTAAATTTCAAACTTTTTTATAAATCAAGTTTTGCCATATCAACGGCATAGCAGGCATGTCTTATACATCGGCTTACAAATATAATTTTTCTAAGAGTTTTATTATTGTCAAGATGATGTTTAATTATATGTGGAGAAGAAATTCTTTTATACTTTTCTTAAATACATTTAGCATTTTCCATACAAATATTTTTTTAATATTAACAGACTATTAATATATTAATAAATAAGTTTATAAAAAAATATATTAATAAATAACCTTACAAATAGATTATTTTCTATGTAACTGAGAGGGGGTCCTAAATCGTAATGATCATACTTATCATGATCATCAATTTGGGTGGCCCCGGGTTACAGCCAAGCAAACATACCAATAAATTGTCTTCCTGTTAAAAGTGCGATCGAGTTTGTGTGCATGATTTACACACAACAAGAAGTTTAAGCGCGGGGTATTAATTTAGAGATGGGTCCAAGACACGTGTGTGTGTTTGAAACTCATATTGGAATTTATTACTATATATAAAAACGAAGTCATATAATTTTAACGTGACATTCTATTCATAAAAGTAGACATTTTATCTATTAAATTTGAAGTATAATATTCATGAAGCGGTAAATTTTTTAAAAATAATATTTCATTACGAACTATTGTAATTTTTAAGTTTCATTTCATTTCTTACATATAAAGATATAAACCGATTCAAAATTCATCCAAAAGCGCGAATTCAACATTTATATTATTTTATATTTTAAACGGAGTCATATGACTCTAATGTGGCATTCTATACATAAAAGTAAGTATTCTACTAATTAAACTGAAGTGTTATATTTATAAAGCAGCAATCTTTTTAAAAGTAATGTTTAATTATAAAATATTGTAACTTTTAAGTTTCATTTCTTTTCTTACATATAAAAATATAAACCGATTCAAGTTTTCATCTAAAGGCACTATTTCAATCTTTACATTGTTTCGTCAAATAAACCGTCTTATAAACCTTTTCAAGTTTCTCTATTATAAAATCTAGTCTCTCTCTAAATCTCTCTCCCTCATGCACAAAAATCAGCGCATTGCGCAGATTATAGGCTCATGTAAATAATGTCCAAACTCCATTTAAAAAGGTTTGAAAGCAACATATTGGTTCGAAAGCTAATGATATTACATTTTAATGTTAATGATATTATGTGCGAATGTTAATCATAATATGTAAGAATGTTAATGGCGTCTACTTTCTTAATTAAAATGTACTTTTGAACCTGAAAATAAAGCCATTATGTTCAAACTTTATGGACTCAGATTGAACATACATGATATTACGTTCGAATGTTAATAATAATAGGTTGAAACATATTTAACATTTCTTACACAAAAAAATGCATATAATTTTTTTTTTAAAAAAATGCATATAATTTTTTTTTTTTAAATGCATATAATTTTTTAAGATGGGAAGTGTCACAAAAAGCACTGCTCGTACGTCCAAGCAAATGTCAAGGAAAGTTCTTACATATAGTGACGATTTTTGTTTGTGAAAAATGGTGAAATTGTTTGAATTAAAATGTATTATTAGATTTTAGAAAATGAATGAAAAAACGTTGAAGAAAAATATTATAGAGTTCCAATCTAATAAAATGAACAATCTTCGCCGATTATCTCCTCATCTTCCTATTTATGAGTCATAGCTGATTAGCTTTCCAGTTTTTCAAGGGATCTTTGGGACTTTCTTATCCTTACTAGTTTTGCTTTTGTTTTTTTGTTTTGTTTTTTTGTTTGTTTTTTGTTTTTTTGTTTCCTATCAATCTTCTCTGTCTGAAAATGGGTTTGATTTGCTTCAACCATGAGCTAAGCCATCTGAAAACTACTCCGCTATTACGTAATCTTTCAATTTTCACATTCTCCCCTAATCTATTATTGAAATTGAATATACTAGTTAGCTAAATATTAGTTACAAACATGTTTTTTTTTTCATTATATTAGCAATCAGCTAATTTTTTAAAATAAGTATGCTTGATTTGTATACTCTAAGACTATAATTATCATTTCTCATTAATTAGGTATATATTAGTTTGTGAAACTACATTCGAGCTACATGTATCTTCGAATTCTTACTCATTCTTCCTAATTTTTTTAAATGCATATATATTTGTCTTGATTTCTAGTTTTGTTGTGAAGGAGATCTATTATTTGGAATTTTATTTGTTGTTGCATTTTCTTGGCAGTTCTGTTACGTACAGTTGGTTTCGCGCACTCCTTGCGCACATAGCTGTCGTCTGCCCTTGGTTTATTAGTAAAAATAAATAAAAAACACGAAGACTAGAAGAACAAGACGATGGACGCACAGAAGGATCCATTTTTCCCCCACGTCTCCCCATTTTTGCACTCCCCATTTCGTCGATTGTGAGTGCGCAAAATCGACTGGGTGTAGATATAATCAATGTGAGCTGCTAGTGTTCTTCTCTCTAAACACTCTTCTTCCCCAGCTCCTTCACAAATCTCGGCCTCCTCCACAACTTTCCCTAATTCAGCATCCTTCAGAAAAAATGTCAAAGTAGCATATTAAGCAAAACCCATAAAATTCTCATTTAAAAGCTGCCAAGTTAAAAAGAAAAAAAAAAAGACATATGATTTGAGGAAATCTGCATACCCTATGCTGAGTTTTCAAGGGAGGGATGTCTGAAAATGTGGGCTCTAGCCTGGCATTGGCGTAGGTTAGTGTGTAGAAGAGGAGGAGAGCTGCTACCACGCACAGGGTGATGACCTTGGACATTGTTAGACACTCTGTATCTCGTGTTGTCTCAACAGTTCTAGAGAGAACAAGAAAGAAGATGTCGTCCAAGGGAAGAAACATGACACGATAAGTTTTAACTTCAAAATGGAACGCACCGTTTCATTTGCAAATACTCGGTGTATTTGTGTGGAACACATCGTTTTAGCAAAACTTTTTGTTTCCGACAAAATTTTCATTGGATTTCCTCTCCCACGGTCCCACCCAGAATGTTGTGCATCCCTTTAAATTTTGCTAAAACAACCTCTTCCATTTTCTCCGTGGCTGTCAGCTCAATTCGTGCGCAAGGGGTGCGCAAAATCAGCTGAGTTTAGACTTTTCATTTTCTTGGTGATATTAAAACAGTGCTTATATTAAAAATAAGTATTTTTTTATTATTATTTACAATCAAGATTAATATATAAATGTAATCTCTATGGCTCCAAAATGAAAAATCACTTTACTTCCCGACTTTTTCTTTTACTTCTATTCCTTATACTTTTAATAAAATTAAATTGGGTAGTCTAGTGGTGGCTGGAGGGAGCTCCACCCTCCATAGCAACCATTGCCGCCACCCCTCCTCCACAGGGATAGGTTATTTTAAATAAAATCAATTTTCTATTTATGTTTTTTCTTTTTTTTGGTTTTTAGTTTTTTTTTTAAAGTGGAAAGTTCAACAAATTAGAAAGTCAATGAGTACTAATTAATGTGACCATTTTAGAGTAAATCACAAGGACAATTTTTGTTTATGTAATTAACCCTATATATAAAAAGACAACTTCTAGTACTTAATTAAACCAACACCTTTCTGTTTAGAGTGATCATAAGGGGTGATATTGCTAACACATTCAGACTGGAAGGATCGCCATGCCCTCTTCGCGATGGGCCGGTCTGCCACTAAGGCCCAAGGACCCGATAAAGATGACCCATACATCAGGGCCTAGCCAGTCCAACTGGAAGATAATTATAAGCCCCAAGCCATCTAATGCATATGGCAGACAAAGCAGTCATATAACCATAATAGGAAAATTCAAATATCTTCCCTTCATATAAGCATCCCAAGCGAGATGAAAAGGATAAAGAAGAGCTTAAATGAAGGGATGGGGTTGTTACACAGGCCTTAGCCTGCCCTCCTCTACTCTATAAATAACAAAGGGAAACCCACGACAAGCCCATTGCCAAAGCCAAGACCGAAACAATCCTCCACTCGGGGAAATATGCACCATTGCTGGAGGATTTGTCAGAGACGACCCAACCTCCTCTGGGTGAAAAGCCTATGCCCACAAAGCTAGATACCGTGTCTTTTAATGATGACGACTGCAAGGGAGTGATCTATCCTCACGATGATATGTTGGTAGTAACTACGTTGGTAGCCAATTACACCTCACGAAGAATACTTGTTGACAACAACAGTTCAATGGACATCCTTTTTTGAGATGCATTCGTGAAGACGGGAATCAACCAAGATAGGTTACACATAGCGCCCACCCCCTTGAAAAGATTCTCGGGAGAAAAGATGAAGCTTAGCAATTACATTGCCCTTCCCATGGTGGTAGGGTCCAGCTCCCATATGGCCACCACGATGACGGATTTCCTTGTAGTGAAAACCTGCTCATCTTACAATGCAATCGTTAGGTGACCGACCTTAAACTCACTTAGAGTCATAACTTCCACATATCACCTCAAGATGAAGTTTTCAATGAAAACAAGCACTAGGAAAGTGCACTGCGAGCAAGCACTTGCCAAGACAAGCTATGTGCAATAACTCAAAGATGGAGAAATAGATGAGAGGATGGTCGAATCCCTAATGATAGGCAGTCATTCCCCACCTTCTCCTCTTGAGATTATGCTACATATAGTGGAAACATGAGACCAAAGAGCCTTAAAGTAGGGTGAGGCCAATAAACCCCTCTAGATAATCACCTTGGACTTAGCTCACACAGGGGCCATAGTGAGAATTGGGATGAAACTAGAAGGCGAAGATAGACAAAAATTGAAGCAACTCATTGCCGAACACCAAGACATCTTCGCATGGGGTCACGAGGACATGGTAGGAATTGACACTAACGTTACAGAACATTATTTAAATGTCAACTTGGAGACACAGGCAGTCAAGCAGAGAAAAAGAAGCTTCAATAGCAACCATAGGTGGTTATAGCCAAAGAGGTCGATTGCCTTTTGGCAGTCGAGTTTATTAGAGAAACTCATTACCCTAAGTGACTCTTAAATTTGGTTCTTGTAAAAAAATCAAATGGAAAGTGGCGAATGTGTGTCGAATTTACAGATCTTAATAAGGACTTCCCTAAAGATGGCTTCCCACAATCTCGAATTGATCTCATCGTGGACTTCACAGCAAGACATCTGATGCTGAGTTTTATGGACCCTTACTCTGAATACAACCAAATCCGTATGAACACAAGTGACCATGACAAAACAAGATTTATAAATGACCGGGGGTTATACTTCTACAAAGTGATGCCTTTTGGCTTAAAAAATGTAAGTGCAATGTACCAAAGGCAGGTAAACAGAATATTTATGAAATGGATCGGGCAAAACATGGAGATATATGCCGACGACCTTCTACTAAAAAACAAAGAGCTAAAGCACCATGTAGAGGATTTAAGGGAGGCCTTTGGTATGTTACAACGGTACAAAATAAAACTCAACCCAACGAAATGCGCCTTCAGAGTACAATCAGGAAAATTCCTGAGTTTCATGGTGTTAGAAAGGGGAATCAAAGCTAACCCTAAGGAAGTCAAAGCGTTCATCAGAATGAAACCACCAAAATTCCTAAATGGGGTACAAAAGCTTGCCAGGAGAATAGCAGTGCTCAACAGATTTGTGTCTGGATCAACAAACAAATGCCTACCATTCTTCTGGGTCGTGCGAAAGATACAAGACTAGGATGCTGAATGTGAAAAGGCATTCACACAGCTTAAGGAGTATCTTTCGTACCCCTTGCTCTTTAGCCAACTAAACAAGGGTAGACCCTGCTCCTATACTTATCGGTCACACTAGAAGGTGTGTCCGCCGCCCTGATACGTGAAGAAGGAAAGATGCAAAAGCCAGTATACTTCATCAGCAGAGTTTTAAGGGGAGCTAAGGTCAAATACCTTAGAGTGGAGATGTTAGCATTCGCATTGGTAGTGGTAGCCCATCAACTACAACCAACCTTTCAGGCACACCCCATAAGAGTTGTGACAGCAACACCCCTACAAGAGGGTATGGAAGAGCCGCCATCCCCTCTTCGCAATGGGCCTGTCCACATGCCACTAGGGCTTAGGGATCTGATAAAGATAACTCATACATTAGGTCCTAGCAAGTCCAATTGGAAGATAGCTATAAGCCCCAAGCATCTAATGCTTCAGGCAAACAAAGCAGTGATATAATTGTAATAGAAAAATTCAAATATCTTCCCTTCAGATAAGCATCTCAGGCGAGATGAAAAGGATAAAGAGGAGTTCAAATGACGGGATTGGTTTGTTACATAGGCCTTAGCCTGCCCTCCCTTACTCTATAAGGTAAGGGAACTTGCAACTAAGGTAAGTATAAGTTGAGTACCAAAGAACACTTAAAGATTATATCAATTATCTAACTTAGGCAACAAAGGCGTTTAATACCCTTCAAGCCTTCTCTGAGTTTCCTGGTGCAGGCTTACAGGAGGTGTTAACGGGTGCAAAACACGACCACAACACATACAACAAAAAATTTACCCCGGCCCCCTCTTACACTACATGTGAATTCTGGGATTGTATTGACACTGTATAATCGAACCTGAATTGGAGAAAGTAAATGCAGTTGAAACATGAAATTCACAACGGCTGACTTCCCAATTGCCAACTGTTTATTTAATTGTTTTATTGTCTAATCCCCAATTCACCTACCAAGTTTTGGAAGTTTCTGCATGGCTTTCGTCGTGCAATTTTTTGGAAGTTGAAACAAAATCTTGTATCAGTTAGTTACATCTCTCAATGGATCTTAAGCTTTCTGATACTTTTCAAACTACGTAGAGTCTGATCCTTATTCCAACAATGTCAAGAAAATCAGCCTAGAAACTCATGATGCGAAACATAAGTGTGACACTTGCATTGTATTGTAGAGAAATTAGAATCTCAAACCCATTCAAGTAAGCTCTATATATATTAATATATATGAAATATTACATCCTGGAAACACATCATATCCTGAAATATTGAGAAAAGGGCTGCATGTGAATAAATAGATATGGAACGTCTCTATGATTTTTGGAGGAGTCTCAAGGCTTGTGTTGCTGGGTGTAGATGTAGTCCAAGTGAGCCTCTGAAACTATCCTTCTCTGAAAGCATTCTTCATCTCCTTTGTTACAATCCTCCACTCCCATGAGCTGCTGCAAAGTATTTCAAGATCCAAAGAAATTGTGAGACACAGTTCAAAGTTTTATAGAGAAGATCAAGTAGCAGGAGGAGCATACACTCATGGATTCACTGCTTTCCAACTTTCCAAGATCAGGACCTCCAGAAGTACTGATTTCGTTGAGCTTCACTTTCTCCTGTCCTGAAAAGGGATCCAAACCAGTATTTCAATGCAGTAGACCGAAAGAAGATCAAGAAGATTAAACAAAGACAGAAGCAATAGCTAACCTTTTTGGGTTGCTATGGAACGGGCTGATATTTTTGAGATGGAAATAAGTATCAGGAGGAAGAGGAGAAGAGCATTGGAATGCAGGCTGCGCTTCATAGTTGAGAGAGATGAACACGGCTTGAAAGCATATACAGTTGGGAGTTTGGGGGTGAAGCTAGGAAGCAACTGATGTTGGGTATAAATATATGCAGAGAAAGCAAAACTCTGAAAGTCACATGAAGCTCTCACAGAGGAAGGCAGTAAGCAGTTACAGTACCTTAATTGTGGGTCCAACCCACCATCATCTTATTGTACTGTGCTCCATGCTGTTGTCACAACACCACTACCATGGATTCCCAACATGAATTATACGTGTTTATCTCAGAGAGAGAGAGGGAGCTTTAGTCATTGTCTTGCAGTGGTCCATGTAAAAATCCAAAAACCAAAAATCAATGTAACAGTGGTTGAAAGTGTCAACAAGTCAACCTTTTAGACATGCTGACAGCTGTTGCCCATCATCACGTGTAAGCCTTTCACTGCTTTTCTTACACTTGGCTAGATTTTAAAACGTCTAGTTCAACAGTGAAAAGACAATTATACCAAAAGCAATGCATCCCTGCACACTCTATAAAGTAAAGTTTAAATCCCATGCCTGAAATTGCTTCCATCATGTAAGCAACCTGCATGAGTACATGGCTAGTGGCTACACCACCCAATTTTAGTGGCATCAGACCACATGTTTTCACTTTTCTCCCTTTTTATCTGCATATATAAATAAGCATTTGTTTACAAGTCTCCTTGATATATACAATATATTATTAACATAATATTTTTCTTTAAAAAAAATTTGACAAATTGAGAACATCAAGAAATCTCACTTTCTAATAATGGATTTCATTATTTTTTAAAGAGAATGCGCGTGATTTGCTCATCTAAAATTGTATTTAACAGTACTTTAAATTAATATTAGTGTTTTGATTTCTTATTGTTATATATAATGAATTTCCCGATAAGTGATGTATTGATACATGGATCTGTAACTAGTAGAACTCATTGTCTTGAATTCTTTGTTAGCACAAGGCTCTAAAATGATGAGTTTATTTTACTTGGACAATCTGCTGCTACTCTAGCTAGGCATGATATATAATGTAACTTTTCACTAGCTGCTTTGTATCTTGGTTCTGGAAAGGTTGTATTGATGCATGCAACTTAATGTTTAGGGTGATAATTTTGTTTATACCAATGGTGGGATGCTCCTCCACTATACACTTCATCGATGCGCGCATCTGTCTTCTTTTGATATGTCAGGATTGTCAATTTTTAAATTGTGGTGGAGATTATGCTTCTCCTTTAGGGGATTTGAATCTTTATGTTCTTGATAGTTAGAGGAATAAACTAATTTTGGAAGGCTATTTTTGTAATCTAATTCCCTTGATAATTGAATTGGAAGATCGAGAAATTGTGTCTGCTATAGTTCTAGACAAAATCATGTGATTAGGAAAATTGAACATAATCTTAATTATTTGTTCTTTATAGTATTTTTTTCTCGATAAATTATGGACTTTTGTAATATCAACTTCCACTCAGCTTTAAAAACTTCCCCCAAACAAGTCCTTAGTTATGGACTTCTAGCCAGAAAACTTCCTTGTTGAATGGGATTTCATTTAGTGGTATATTGCCCTCAAATTCCTGCAAACACACTAGCCATCGATCGAATGACCACGTCCTCCCGGTCATCACCCTCTGTCTATCTTCTTCATTTTGAAACTCAACCAAATACCTATTGTCTCCCACCTCAGTGTATTGAATCCATCCTCCAGTCTTCCAGATCCTTAACATAGTCGATTTGAAAACGTCTCTTTTAACTATCTTATATGCTATGATTATTGCAAAAAGGCAGCATCTCCCCTGTTCCACTACCTTGTCCAAGATTGAAGAAGACAATATTGCCTCCTTTTTTTCCTAAATTGTAAGGCTAAGGCCTTCCCACTATTTTGTCTACTTTTCCATGAAACCCTTTTCAGACTAGAAATAGTCTAAGAGAACTCCTCTGTGCAGAGAGAAAAATCTCACCCTTCGAAGAAGGAGATGACCGATCTATCGCCCAATTTTTTTTTTTTTAAATAGACTTCATTTTATTTAATGAAATTGAAGTTACAGCTGTGATTGATAAATACAGAAAAAAGCCCATATTACAAGCTAAACTACTCACTGTTTGGGACTTCCCCGCAAATAAATTTCTTTGTGACTAACATTGTCTTAATTTCTATAATCTCTCTAATGACAAAACCTTCTGAAATATGAGACTCTGTAAGAATAGATATTTCAATGGCGAGTGAAGGAGGCTGTAATGGCGAGTGAAGGACAGACGCCACGCTAGGATTGTGCCGGACCGTTGATCCTGAAACTATCGAGATTGTTGACCCCAGAAATGTTGCCCGTGATGGCAGCAAAGCCATTTGCGTGGTGGCTCGTGAAGGCCACACACACACTTTGACCCGCGCATGTGGATCACGCGCCATTCTTTTTTACAAAACCTTATACAATCTAAAAGATTGGAGGCTTAGAAAACCACCCCATCCTCCAAATGTTATAGTATTTTATAAAGAACGAATATATTTCTAATATGGACGGATAAGCAATACTTTATGGAGCGAAATTGGAAAAATAGTTTTGAAGAGTTATATAGGTTTCAATTTTCATGATGCCAATGATTTATGCATAGCAAACAACAAACAAGAAAAAGTGTAAAATGGCCACATGGCACTTTGCAGCTGAGTGGAGCTCTCTTTGTTTGTTTTTGATTGACGAGAAAATTTTAAAGATAGCTTGGCTCCTACGTACACAGACTTTTGCTTTGCTTTTGACCTTTGTCAGAATCACCAAAAAAACCGACTAGGAATATGCCTCCAAACTCCAATGCAAATGACAACTCCACGAAAGATTTTGCATTGAAAATATGGTTATGCTTGGAAGATGAGATAAGATGAGAATTTTTAAAAATTTTATGAATAGTGTTAAGATGAAAGTTTAAAATATTATTTTTTAATATTATTATTGTTTTGGAATTTGAAAAAGTTAAATTAGAATTTGAAAAAGTTGAATTGTTTATTATATTTTATATGGAGATTTGAAAAAGATGTAATGATGAGATGAGATAGAGATGAGATGAGATTTCTCATCTTTGTTTCCAAACATAACCTAAAAATCTTAAGTGCCCACTACTTTTTGTGACTCTTGGCGCTTTTACTGTCTTTTCCCTCTCAATAAATAATGGCTTCTTCTGTGCTCCACTTTGCGTACGTACGTGCACCTTTCAAGCAAAGTGACACGTCCTTTTCCCTGTGTTTTTTTTTTTTATAATTTATTTATAATTCTGGGTGGGGTGTGGTTTGAGATCAACATCAAGAGATATATACATATGTTATGGCTTGTAAATGGACATCATCAAGCCGATATACTTTCTGTCTGGTGGAATAATCTCAAGTTTTATACCTTAAAAAAGGAGAAAAATTAGATTAATCTCTTGGCCTAGATCATATGCATTTTGCAATCTGACATCCGAAACATGCATCAATATCCATACTTGGCAATTGGCACTCTAGCTAATTCAAAACTTAAGGTTGCATCTGGTGCAAACCGGTGACACTTTTTTTTTTTTTTTAATTTTATTTACTTATGAACATCTCTGATAAAAGATATTGTAAATAAATGATCCATATGGGGTGCCCACTAACAATATTCACGACTATATTAAAAGAAATCCCAAAAAGAAAAAAAAAAATATATATATATATATAGATGTAAGTTTTGGTAACAATCATTTCTGTAGTAATTAATCCCACCCTTCAATTCATTAATGCATCTATTGGTTGAAATCGTTTTCATTGATTTTTTTAAGAGCACTCAGATATCAGAGGAATTTTGAAAATTATTTACATAAATCGTTTTACACTCAATTAATTGGGTACTTTTGTCTCCATGATCATGTTTTCCCACTCTCTAGCTGCAGGACGAAGCTAGGATTATAAGTTTTGGGGTCGGATACTTTTAGGTCCAAAATAAATAATTGAATTGAAAATGTTTAGTAACACATTTAACAAATTAATAAAGGACAATAATACCCTTCCAACTGTTTAACAACCAGTTTACAACTAAGACAATAAAATTATTTTGTAAAATTATAAAATATTTTTTACATCACTTTTTTATTATTTTTTTAACTTTTTTTATTACCTAAATTGCAAACTGGTTGTCAACCAGCAGGAAGACTATCAGTATTCTTAATAAAAAGCCGAGTAAAAAAGAAGAAAGAAAAAAAATAAATTTCAAACTTGCATTGTTCTATGCATACCGGTTGAATTGAACATTTTTAGGAATACCTTGAACAAATTAATAAAATAAAAACCGAGTAAAAAAATAAGAAAAATCTATTAAAAAATTGTTCATGACATTTTGCAAGCCATCCCTTAAGATTGGCCTGTGTCAGTTCTGAATTGTGAACAAGAATAAGAATAATACTAGTATACTTTCTCATTTTGTCTTCTCATTTTCACTATTCATAGATTTAATTTTTTAAACATATTTAAAAAATATTTAAAAAAATATATAATTTGCACCAGAGGCACACCAAGTGGACAAATTGAAGGGTACAATAGCACTACCCTACACACTTCATGTGTTGTCAAACCTAAGGAGACTATACATAAGTTTTTAGAAAAATGATACATACAACCGCCTGGTTGCAACCAGCTTGTATCACGTGATTTATTTTTCTCTTCCCCCTATCATTTCTCCCTCCCTCCCTCGAGATTTCATTTTTCCCTCCCTCCCTCCCTCTTCACGCACGTCAACTCGTCTTCTCCCAGGTAGCAGAACCAGTTTTGCCCACGAACTCAGCCGCACTACATTTTGGCCACAAATGATAGAAGTGCATTTTGCTCTCATTCAAACGCATAGCAAGTCTAAGAATTCTCGGGTAGTAGAAAAAAGTGACGCGAGAGAGAGAGAACCCGAGAGATGGGGAGGAGAGGATGAAGTTTATGTACTGGAGCATGCAACGTGAGGGCTGCGAAAGTGGTGCTGGACATCACTGGGCGGTGGATGCTTGATTTTCGGCGTCGCCTGTTGCTAACGGTGGCGTCGTTGCCCAACTGTGACAAGGAACGACTCTCGGTTTGGACGACGATACTCTGCCTCCAAGGCCTCAAAACAGAGCAGCTCCGATTTTCGCTCTCTACAGACCTTGGTGATGGTGGTGTTTCTGTGTTGAACGACTGAGGAGTAGGGCTGATTCTCGTTTGATGACACGGAGAGGCTGGGCCGTGGGGGCTGTCCCACGGTGCTGCAAGTTGCTTCCATCGTGCGTCCAGCATGTTTTGGAGGTGGAAGGTGGTTCGCGAAGGAGGATACGAGCGGTGGCTTGCTCTTAAGTTTGGGATGAAGTTGCTCTGTTTCGGTGTAGAAAAACAGAGGAGGAGGAGGCTTGCATGCGGTGGTTTGTGCACTAGAAGACTGTCTATAGGAGGCGTGAGATGGTGGTCCTCCGCTTGGATGCTGGTGGCAAAGATACGGCTTGTCAACGGCGTGCGGTTGCCAAAATGGGCCGTTGGTTGTCATCGTGTGCATGGTGCAGTAATGTCGTGGGTGTGGAAGTTGTGTAACGGTGGAGGTTTTCTCTCCTACTTTTCTATGGGTACTGATGTTGGTTAGGTAAGAGCAAGCAGCGGTTCTTACATATGGTGGTGCGTCCGTTACGGATGTTTGCAGTAGGCTGTATATCATGGTGTTACAAGGTGGCTACGGTGAGGTTCACAGAGAAGCTGTATAACTTGAGATGAGCTCTATAAATGGAGTTCTACCAAAAGAATTTTGAAATTTTTCTAAGTGTTTCGTACAGCGAGCAGTGATGGGCCCTTTTTTTTTCTTGAAATAAACAACCGGTTGCATTGCGGTTTCGCAGGCCGGTTGTATCTAGCAAAACTAAAGTTTTTAAAGTGTTTTACACTTCTGTTCACAGGCCTACAACTCAAGAAATGAGTAGGCTTGAAAGGTATAGAAACGTCTCCGACGCTTAAGTCAAATAAGTGGCTCAATCATTTAAGTAAAAGATAGAGGTAATGTTCGCATACTTTGTGAATGGTCATCGATGGGTATATATAGAGTGAGCAGGTGCCTAGCTCTTTGAGACTCGTAAAAACCTGGACTCTTATTTGAAATCATGCCTGAGTTTTCATTATTTGAATTTTTCCCGTTATCTGGACTTTATGTGGTCTTCGGGAGGTTGTTGGAACATCTTAGCTGGTTTGAAATTAATTCCGTCTCCACATACAGACTCTTGGACAATGAAATCAGTACTGTTCGTTTGTTTATCTTTTCTTGTCTATAAAGTTAATGCGAAAGAATCGGATTCTCAGGAAAAATTAATTTACTGCTCTTGGCCCTAGTAAGGACCAGAACGTCATGGTAAGCAAGAACGGGTTCTGAAATGTTCCTACTTAGTTTATTACGTATAATTTAGAAATCACGTACTCACATCAACGTTGAGATGGCCGAGTTGGTCTAAGGCGCCAGATTAAGGTTCTGGTCCGAAAGGGCGTGGGTTCAAATCCCACTCTCAACAATCTTATTCTTTCTTTTTCTTTTTTTCATATGAAAATTTTGTCAGCATTTTTTCAAGCTTTTCTTTCCTCATAAAAATACGATTATAATTATTTCAGTAAAATTAAAATAGTTGGGATTTGCTTTTGCAAGAATATTATTACTTAAAAAGTGAAGTATAGGATAGATATTATCAGACGTGATACTCTCTTGGCATTTTATATGAATTTTGCGATTAGGTTATCTTAGGTTGTGTTTGAATAATGGGATAATCTCATATATTCTGTAAATAGTAGAAAAAAATTAATAATAAAATATTGACTAATAGTAAAAAGTATGTGAAAAGTATTAATAAAATAATGAATAATAATAACTACCCAAAATAGCCCTTAAGCTTGTTGATTAGAAGGTCCTCTTGACATGGTACCGGTGGTTTATTATAAAAAAGAAGAGCAAAATAAGAACATACTTAAAATAAAATGGCATCTGAGAATATAAAAGATCGAGAGTGTAACCCTATGTTCTCTCTAGCCTTTTTATGTTTGTGTTTTTGTAATAAACTATATGGTGGTGGCAAAAGATGGCAAACACTATTCTTACAATATGATATAGATCTACATATGAAGAATCAAAGAATAATCTAAAAAATTATAATGTCCACTGAACACTCATGACCCAACAGAGAAAGAACCAATCTGAACTCGACCAGGTGAAATTGTCCTGAAGAACAAGTAATATTCTGAAAGGGTCTATGTTAATGTTCTGTTTATTAATAAAGATATAAAAAAAAATGGATTTTATAAAATGATAAATATTGTTTCATTCTTTTCCCTTTCTTTGGTAAGAAACAATGAATTTACTTGATCAACAATTATCTACCAATCTCGTGAAGTCAAGTTCAAACTCAAAACACCAATTTAATATATTACTATTAATCACAAAAATTAAGTTCACAAAAAAATATTATACTTTCACTTAGATATCGCTTGGTAACATAAACCATCTCATATCATCTTATCTTAATATTTTATTCTCAAACATCAATCAAATACAAATACTTTTATATTTCAAATATTCAACTTTTTCATCTAATCATTATCTAATTATTACAACTTTTTCAAATTTTCAAACAAAACAGCAAAAAAAAAAAAATATAACTTTTTTAAATTTTAAAATAAAAGAATATTAAAAAATTATATTCTAACTTTTACTCTCTTATTTCTTAAAATCTAATAAAACATCTTAATTCAAACTATTTTATTATTATTCACAAATCTATCATCTCAACTCATTTCTCAAACACTCCCATAATCTTTTGGTTATGGGATAATTTGAAATAATTAAAAGAATAGAGGATGGGGAAAAAAATTGAAAGTGAATAGAAAATAGATGTGCAATTCCAAGTTTTTTTTTTTTTTTTTGTTTTTGACAGATTGGGGCTACTACTAAAACGGTTCGTGTGGACCCATGGGACTAGATGGGAGATTGGCTGTCGATAAATAAAAGAAAATTCTATACACCATACTAACATTCTACTTTCATCCCACTAAGTATGATGTGGCATATTTATCATCATTAAATGATTATTTATTGCATGCTTCTTTATCATCTAATGGTAATGAATGTGTTATATACTATTTAGTATGATCAAAATAAGATAAAAATGTGGTTTATAATATTACTCATAAATAAAAGGGTGGGGTGCTTGAAAGTTGTAGGGAGGCCGTAAGAGGCAAAGATCGATGGGTTGTCATCTTGTCGTGAAGGTGAGATATTGCTTGCCTTAGGGCACTTATGTGGCTTGAAATGGGGGAGTGGGGTAATGAAGATAATGACATTGGCGGGTATGTGGACCCTCAAAAACCCTAAAAGCTTAATAATTTCTTTGTGCTTAATCTTAGTCGATCCAACAGATATCAGAAAGACATGATTTCCTTACTTAGTATTAGTAGTAATAAGAATGTTACAACATTTTTTTTTACGACATTTTTATGACATTTCCTTATTTTTCTTTCACAACATTTTTACGACTCTTTTCTAAATGAATGATATTTTAATAAAGTACTAATACCCTTACAACTAAGTTATATAAATATACTCTCCATTTAAAATGAAATCGTAAAAAAAAAAGTTGTCTTTATCATTTTTTATTTTGAGTGTAAAAACTGATCAAAGTTGCGCATTAAAAAGACGGCACAAGTGAGAAGTGCGCATCATGTGCGAATAATATTAGGATGCATACATAGGTTGGTCCCAAAACCATATGCTAAAATAATAATCTCACTGAAACTGCCTCCATTTCAAGGTGCGCAATGTTAATTAATTAATTTCCCCCCAACAAATAATTCTTGTATCCCAAGTCGATGGCGGCAAGTGTGCAGACAAGGCCCACGTGGGATGACGGTGATGCGCAAGGTGTTTGATGCATGATGCAGATTAGCCCACATAGCCCGTAATTAATGCAAATGTCCTGTCCTATATAACAATCAAGCACAATACCAACCAACGTAAGTTTTTTTTGAGCTAATAGTTTATAGCATGGTATACTATAAAAAAATTGTTTATTTATTATTAATTATTGTTTTTCAAAATGATTATTTCTTTTTATCAAAATGATCGGTCTATTCTTGTCACAAATTATCATTTTTATTATAAATATTCATTTTTCTTGTAATATCAAAATTTTGTTAAGACTCGAGTGTTAGCAATGTGATTAATATTGCTTATGTCCAGTAAATTCTATATGTCGTTTGTTGCTTGTTCTTCTATATGTCGTTTCCTCATCTATATAAAACAAGGGTTGTTAGCTTGGTCTTGTTAGCTGTACATGTCAGTGGCTCTCCCCTTTAATGCAGATCGACCCTTGCTTAATTAGTTTGAGTAATGGTGAGGATCCTAGATCAATCTCCATTTTCTTTTTAGCCTTATCTCAGATTATTCTCTTTGAAATAGGGTGTGAACTCATTTTACTTCTATCTTTGACCATAGGCATGCTCCCTCTAGAAGTAGGAAGAATAATATTATCCGATAGTGACCCGCTTTCACCATCTTAATTTATTTGCTCGCCAAGTTGAATTGTTTATTTTATTTTATATTAGAATTGAAAAAAATGTAATGATAAAATTGAGATGAGATGAAATGAGAGTTTTCTGAAAAAACAAACCAGGCCTTACTTGCTCGCCTGCTGTCATCTCGTTTACAAAATTTGGCTAGCAAAAAATAAAGCAAAATCCAAAGATAGTCACACTGAGTTGTTACTTTCATTCACAATATCAATAAGTGGTTAAGAGACCTGAGCTCCCTTTCTTAAGCCCAAACCTTGATGTCCCAATCCAGTGCTTCTATCCTTGAGGCCTTCATACTCCAGTACCACCATTAGAACTAATAGGAGGTGTGAAAAAAAATAATAAAAACCCAAAAAATCAGTTGAGTCGAACCGGGTCGAAGGATTGTAAGCGGTTTGGTACGGTATCGGTTTTCATATTTTAAAATCGATTTAAACCGAACTAGACCTATATATATATATATATATAATTTTTATATTATATAAATCTTTATATTATATTATATATATTATATGCTACATTGCTAATTGATATAACATGAAATTTTAATCTTATTATTCATGTTATAAAATTAATACATGTGATATAATATAAAATTAATCTTATAATTTTTAATATAACATATCAGTTATAATCTTATAATATAAAATTAATATAACATAAAATTTTAGTCTTTAACATAAACATTAATATTAAGTTATTAATATAAACTTACATTTAATATATATATCAATGATAAATATATTTTTACACATTTGATCATATATACTCATAAAAAGTCTAGAACTTAAATTATAGTTAAATTTAATACTATACTAGTATAATGTGTTAAGTATTATAAAATAATGTAGTTATACTATAGTATAAATAGTCTAATTGTTTAGTATATGTAAATATCATATTATTACTAATATAGATAATCTGTAAAATGGAAAAAACAAGATCGGACTGAAACAGGAAAGGTTTCGATAGTAAATCGGTCTGGTATTGGTTCTTAAATTTTCAAAATCTATATATACTGATTCGATTTTAAAAAAATGTACAAAACGGGACTGAACCGGATCCATTACACCCCTAAAGCCTATTCTAGTTAAGGAGACTCTCAAGTTAAATATAGATGGTGCTTCTAAAGGTAATCAAAGTACAGGTTGTGGGGATAACGTAAGATCATCTAATTGCTCTATTATTGTTGGATTTTCTTGGCACTGTCGACACTAAAACTTTTGTAGAAACATCAACCTTGAAAATTGGTATGCTTTTATGTGGTTAACCAAGCATTTAGATGTGTGAATTTCTTGTAAAATTCAACTCGCTTGCTTCTTATTGTAAACTGATTTTAGTTCTAATTCACAGCAACCTTGACACTACTAATTTAATATTTGGGATAATATATTGCTTCTTAAAAACTGGTTTTACTTTAAAGTAAAAAGAGAGAGGTAGGAATCGGATGGATGATAAAAAAAAAAAAAAGGATCCCGATAGCTCTGTCACTGTCAACTACTTGTTCCTAGCTAAGCATAAAATTAAGGGTGTATGGAAAGTGACAGCGAATTAGAATATATATTGGTTTAGAGAGGATAGAGAAGAAACTACTGTGTAAAAAAAAAAGAGGATGGATTAGAGACAAATTAAAGAACGAAAATTCTATCTGCAGTTACTTTTATGTATTCCCACTAATGTAATTAGTTGCATAATTATTTTAATATAAAATAACTATTTTAGCCAATCACATCAATAAAATTTAATAAATACGTAAAAATGATTGTATGTAACAGAACTCATTAAAAAATAAGGAGCTAGCCAAGGAAATAACTCTGTTTGGTGAAAACGGCGTCGTCATATTAGCCAAATTAGTGTGGTAGCTTATAATTTCAAACATGACTAACACTTCACAAACACGTCTTTCACCTACCACACTCCCTCCCATTTCTTCCTTACCAAACCCCTCCCTCCATACCCCATTAAACTATTTATTCATGTTCTAATGTGTACTTCATTAATGTCTCTATAGTGTATATATATAGACTTATCTTCTTATTATAATTCAGTACCACATCAATGCAAAACAAGTTTAAATAATTAAGTTTAGATTAGTGATGTGTTCGATGTATCAATAAATAATTAAGTTTGTCAAAGGTGTCTGATTGGAATAAACCTTCAGCCTCCAAAATAGAGGTCATGGATTCGAAAAACTTCCTCCTTAAATGTATCAAAAAAAAAAAAAAATTAAGTTTGAGTGGTCGATCACCAACAACTTCCGGATCTAAAACTCTAATCCATTTTGGGTGCCATGCCATGCCTAAAGAAAAATGAGAAGAAATGCAAAAAAAAAAGGCAAAAAAAAAAAAATCAAATAAAACTATATCAATTAGATAGTAATAATACTTATCTTTTGAAAACAATTATGTATCTAAATTTAATGTCATAATAACGATGCCTTTAAATTTCAATTACTTTGTTAATTAGTGCAATTGGAGGAATAAAAAAAAGGTTGATGGTTTTGTGTGTGAATTGGGCGTTATTAAAGGGATAGAAAAAAAAAAAAAAAAAAAAGGGATTCGACTTCTCTTTTTATTTTTTTTTTTTTCTGGAAAAAAGTTGGTGGTGAAAGTGACATGCGAAATAGTATTTTTGACATTTATGAGAATATATATATATATTTATATTTATATGTTTTGGTGGGTCTTTAGAGCGGTAGAAAGCCATTGAAACATGCCAAAAATGCTGTGGTTTTCAACATTTTGTGCACGGTTGTTGTAAAATTAAAAAACTCAATGAATAAATAGGTATTATATAGCCCAGTCTTGGTCATTGGTCTTCAGCTTGACTTGTTCTACTTTGTCTCGCCATATAAAAAAAAACACAGAAATAAAGCTTGACTGGTTTGTTGCAGCACCCGGATTTGAAATTAAAATGTATTTCACCCCTGGTTGGTGAGCAATATAATGCTAGTTCAAGTTTTAGAATAATTCATTTTTACACTACACATTACACATGAATTTTTTATTTTTTATTTTAGCAAATATAATTGTATATGGTGTACGAATGAAGCGTAAAAGAACTCAATTATTTTAGAAGTAATAAAACAAAAAAAAAAATTAAAACATAGGTGACGTGTGGCGTAAGATGATATGTACCAAAATCTTAAAATAGATCTAATAGATCACGTAAAGTCATATCAGTTTATATGTTTATTTTTATTAAATTCATTTATGAGTGTAGAACTTATCTTTGAAAAATATTTAAGTACTTGATCCTTCATTTATTTATTGATTATTTTTCAGGAGTAAAGTGCAAGTAACATTACGATAATGTCGATATTTTCAAGGAGTAAATGATCATTTTGAGATCCTAAGAAGGTGTTTTTATTTAAATAAAATAAAGTCGTCGGTGTTTAATCCTAAAAAATAGTTTTGCCATGATCTACCAACATTTTGTTATCCTATCATGATTAGTCAGTCTTAATATTTGAATAAAATACCTATTCTAATCCTATATTCCTACTTGCTAACATTTACATAAACAATTATTATTATTATAAGGTAGGTCCCTTAAAATAAAAGAATGTACGGATTACATCATAAATTTTGTCAGATACAAGTTCAACATACACCACATAAAACACTCTACCCAACCTACATGGACAACGCACCCAACTTAGCGGCAACAACATACCATTTGATTTTTCATCAATAATTTAATAATAAAAAATTCTACTATCATCCTCCTATAATATATCACACATATTTTTCTTAATTTTTTTTTTTAAATCTATGATGTATGGATGATGAGTATTAAAATTCAATTAGTTTCAAAAGAATAAAACAAAAATAAAAATAAAAATAATGTGTGGTATATAGTGAAGAAACGTGGTTGAAAATTGCATATAGTTCAATTACAAGCCTTACTACATAGTCCTTATAAGAAGAATAGAAATAAAAACCAAAGCCCTTACACGAAATGGACATCGGGAAGGATAAAGGGAATACGAGTCCCCTTTTCCCTCAAGCATCGATGGAAGTGATGGCATCTAAAAAGCAAGGGAAAAAATAGAACAAAAAAAGAGCTAAGGATGATAGGAATCTAGAATGAGCAAGTATATAATGACAACTAAACAACAATTATCTCATAAAATAATAATTTTTTTAAAAAAAATTTAAAGAACAAAAGTAAAAAAAATCTTAAAAGAATTTTTATTTGATTAATAAGTTGTATATAAGCCGTTAACAGATAACAAGTTTATAGGACAAAAATAAGATAATTTAAGAATGTAAAATATAGCTTTTTTTATTAATAATGAAAAAAGGATAGAATATATTCCATATCTAGTATTAGAGGTGTAATTAGTCCGGTCCGGTCCGATTTTAGACATATTTTAGAATCGAATCGGTATATACTAGTTTTTAGATTAGAAGAACCGATACCGTACTGATTATAATCATAAACCGGTACTTTCAGTTTTACCTGTTCCGGTTAAGTTCAATCCCCTTTTTCGATATATTATATAGTATATATATTATAGTATATAATAATATAGTGAAAATATATTATAGTATATTATAATATATATTATAGACTATAGTAATATATTATAATATATAATATAGTGATATATTATAATATATTATAATATATAGTGATATAGAATTAGTATAACTACTAATACAATAAACTATAGTGATAATATATAATTATTTATATAGAATTTTAAATTTTAATATTATATTAATTATTAATTTATCATATAATACAAAATTATTTTATATATAATTATATATTATTTTATACAATATAAAAAATTAAAATATATATATGAACTAGTCTGGTCCAGTTTGGTCTGGTGTTAGAAAAAGAAAAATTAAAATTGAACTAATTTCAACCAGTTTTGAAAAAAATAGAACCAATATCAAATTGAATCCGGTATCAAACCAAACGCACTAGTTCGGTCTGATTTTTTATTTTTATTTTTTACCCATATACAAGTAAAAGAAAAGAAAAAATAGAGATAGAAAGTGAGATTTCAAATTTTTAGCTAATATCCCTTCTTCTTTTTTTCTCTCCTGTGAAGTTCTTTTTTGGTTTTTTACAATATCCCAAACATATAAATGGGATGATTGGGTGGATGGCATTGACACTTACACATAACCACCACAAATTTAGTGGCACACCACATCTTCCTTCACCTTACTTACATACACACATGCACTTCGTAATCTACCCACCAAACAAATTCTTTGCTTTGCTTTCCCATCCATCAATCCATAATTCATCAACTCAAGAGAACAGAAAAAGTGATGAAAATGATTATGTAAAATGAAACCCCTTCCCTTCCTTTCCCTTGTGCAAAATAATTAATGGGATTTAACATTTTACTACAAAATAAAAATAAAAGAAATTATTATTTATGTTTTTTTTTTTTTTTTTGGCAAAAAAAGGATTTTTGCTAATCTTCCCGGGAGGGGCACCAGGGAGTCATGTCCATGGGATAACTACCGAGCACCCTCAAGAACGACGTGAACTCCTGCACCTCCGCCAGCGCGTTCTGTGCCCTAACCTCCGCCATCGAAGCCTCAAAGTCCACGTAGAACATGTATTCGAAGTGCTTCGCCGTCCCCACGTTCGCGTCGTCCACCAACCGTATCGGTCGGTTCCGGTGCGGCCTCGACTCGATCTTCGTCAGGCTTATGTTGCGGAAAGCGAATGCAGACAGCACCTTGAACAGCACCGACGTCCCCTTCCCGTGCGCGAACACTATGCTCGTCTTGAATGGCCGGTCCGTTCTTGGGATTATGGGTTCTCGGGCCAGCATCACGAACCGGGTCACGTTGCTCGAGTCGTCTTGGATCCCGTCCTCCAAGATGTTCAGGCCGTACAATCCGGCAGCGCGTGCGCTAGCAATCGCCGCCGTGTCGCGTAGGTTGTTGGCGGCGATAAACTCGGCCGCTCCAGCGGTGTCGTCTACGGCCTCCCGTGCCACGTTGAGGCCGAGTTTGGTGAGATTCAACTCGCACTGGGCGAGGGCTTGAGGGTGGGATATCACTCTGTTCAAGTATTCTTTTCGAACACCCGGTAGGGCCAAGAGACAGTGGTGTACCGGTAATTGAACCTCACCGACTATGTGGAGCCGGTGGCGGAGTAAGAGGTCGTAGTTCCGGTGGATCGAGCCACCGAGGGAGTTTTCGATGGGGAGGACGGCACGATCGGCAATCCAAAGCTCCACGGCCTGGAAAGCAACTTCGAACTGGTCACAGGGGATGGCTTCGCAGTTCGGGTATGCTTTTCCGGCGGCGGCTTCCGAGTAAGCTCCGGGAACGCCTTGGTAAGCGACACGGAGCATCGAACCGTGCATGGGAGCTGGGGAGAGATCCGTTATGGTGAGCGGCTTCGGCTGCGGCTTGTTGCTACTGCTACTGCTACTGCTCATGCTGTTGTCAGCCGTCTCGATGGGAACGAGGTCGAGATCAATTGCTGTCTTGTGGCCATTTATAGCGGGAAAGTGGTCGGCGCCACCGGATCCAGTGTCGGGTTTATCGGTGGGTTGCTCCTGGGAGACGACCTTGCTGGCGAGAATGGCACATGTGCTCTGCCAGTCTGCTCTGCTCAAACCGACACCATTGGGGAAGTTAACGGAATCGGACCTGTAAGCACTCTGGATAATACGACGCCGAACACGGGCAAGCGTCGGACGAGCACCGGTACCAGTAAAGCAATTGAAATTATTAGAGGAAGGGGGGAGCTATAGCATGCATGGCGACAGTGTGCGTAAGAATCTTTGTACAGAGAGAGAGAGAGAGAAGGCGGGGGAGGGGAGTAGGTAAGGGGGTAAAGCTTGGAGTTCTCCTTCTGAGAAACGTCAAGCTGAGAAAAGAGAGGGATTTGTGGGGTTTATATACTAATAAATAATTTTAGAATAATAGAGAAAATGAGGAGTAGAGAAAATCATAAACCTTTTGAGAGAAGATGGTGTACGTGTGCGGAGGTGGTTCGGTCAATCTCGCGCCCACCTACCACCCTCTGTCTCTCTCTCTAGTCTCTTCTCATTTTACATTATATTATTTTATAAGTACTTATTTTATTTATTTTTTAATTAATATTAGATAAAGTTTCATTTGTATAAAAGTTTCGTCTACTTTCTTTATAAAAAAAAAAAATAGAATTTACTATTTCAAAATGAGAGTTAGATTTGTTCATTTTTTTAATAAAAATACGTTAAATTTATACACTTTAAAAAGATTAAAGCTTATTTTATACTCTACCTTTGTTTTTTCTTTTGTACATAAGGCTGATTAAAGCTTAATTAGGAAGTAAATACTGTAGTAATTACAATAATAGGGCTACCTACTTATGCTTTAAAATCTTTGGACCATTGCCAAACATTAGACTTTCGTCCCTTTATGGTCCCAAATTATAATTCATCGTCATGACATTTGTCATATTTAAAGTTTAGTCCTTACAACTTTCATAATTTTTTATCTCTCTCTTTTTTTCAATTTCAGATATCAAAACATTTTTATTTACTTTTTTTTTATTGTTAACATAATCCCATAATAAACTCACAATTTGAACCTAAAAAGGTATGTTGAATATTTAGAATATCTAATAGTCATGAAATAGTTTGAGTTAAAATATTTTATTGAATTTTGAAAAATGAGATAAATAAAGTTGAATAAGAATATTATAAATTTAAAAATTATTTGAATATAAAGTTTTAATATTATTTTTATTTTGAAATTAGAATAAAATGTATTATTTTTTGTGTTACATTTAGAAGTTTAGAAAAAATATAATATTATATAATGATTAGATGAAAAAATTAAATATTTAAATCACATTTTCTATTTAAATAATATTTAAAAAGAAAATATCTAGAATACTCCGAATTCAAAAAAATTATTTATCATCTCACATTATATAATAATATGTGATTTTTTATTTTATTCTTTTATTCTTTTATCTATAATTATATATTAATATGCATATATTTAAATAAAAAATATAAAAATAATAAATAAGATAATAGTATTTGGCTGAAGGGATGATTAGGTAAAGAATTTTTCACCGACTAATAAGTCGGTTTCGATTCAGTGATGAGTTGAGATAATTTTTTATGAATTAAATAAAATATTATTTTTAATATTATTATTATTTTTAAATTTTAAAAAATTAAATTATTTATTATATTTTATATAAAAAAATTTTAAAAAAATTATAATAATAATATAAAATCAGTCTCGAATCCAAATAATGCCAAATGGGCCTAGTATTGAGTGCTGGCTCCGCTGGACATATACGACAGAAGAAGAGGGACAGAAGGAGCAGGGTGTTGGCAGGAGGAGCAGGAGTGCTGATTGGAGGAGTTGGATGAGGAGCAGAGCAGGAGATGGGACTTGAGCCCCCATACTTTTGGAGCCGTATCCACTGTTTCGGAGCCACATGGCACAAACACGGTGGAGCCTCTGTTTTTAGGGCCCCTATTCCCAGCTCTCAAACCGCACCGCTTCTTTAATTTTTATGCGTGTTTGATAATACGAGAGTAGCCCTCTTTGGATTTGGAAAAGGAATGAGTTTGTGATAATTTGTGAATGGTAAAATAAAATATTTTATAAATATTAATTTTTAATATTATTATTATTTAAAAATTTAAAAAAATTGATTATTTATTATTTTTTGTGTGGAGATTTGAAAAGATTTTTTTAAAATTTAAAAAAGTTAAATTATTTATTATATTTTGATATAGGAATTTAGAAAAATTTTTTTGAGATTTGAAAAAAAAATATTATTATATTTTGTATAAAAATTTAGAAAAATTGTAATGATAAAAATGAAATGAGTTGAGATGAGTTGAAGAGAGTTTTGAAAACAAATAGTCAAAGATAGCATTGCTTGATCCGGAATTTTTATAAAATTTCTGTAAATATTTTTATGAAAAATTATAGAAATATCATCATTTTTATTATTTATATAATTATATTTTAAATAAAAAATAATTTATAAATAATTTATAAAAATAATATCACTTTACATAAATATCCTTATTTTAGAGCATAAGCATTAAAAAATTTATTAAAAACATTTGATGATTAGTCATCAGAAATTTATCTTTATATTTTTGTTACCATATTCTAAACAGGAGATCTCAAGTACCCAAACTCTTAATGCTGATATGATGTTTTCCATAACAAAATCACGAGATTCACCATGGTTAGGAACTTGAATCCATTGAAGAAAATACCTTTTATAATTCGAACCTTTATGTTTCCATGCACCACCCTTTTCATTTGGTGCAATATCTGAACGATATAAAAAAAATTGAAAAATCCATGTTAATCATTTCTTTCATTTACTTCATCCTTCAAAATATAACAATTAAAATAGAGTAATATTAGCTACAGTTCTGATACGTATAAGTGAGGCCTATCATGAAAATTTGATTTTTTTTTTTTTTATGCAGATTCCTTATTTCTCTTATTTTGTTCAAATGGAATATTGCACGGGATTTACACGTTTTGTGACTATATAAATCATTTTCCATTAAAATACCTCGTATTTTATATTAATTGGATATCTCCACTATTTCCATTTGAATATGTTCACACCAAAGTAATTGATCGTGTTAAGTTACCTTGACCCGTAAGGAAATACTTACCAACACTGCAGAGAAGAGGAACAGAGGGTACGTAACCTAAAAGATTCGATTAATTGTTGTGGAAATTAAACTTTCGTACTGTGACAATTCATTGACAAGATAATTAGTATAGGATAAAAAAAAAACATTATTATTATTATTATTATTATTATTATTATTGCATCATATCTTGTAGTGACAAACATTGTAAAACTCAGCACACGATTCTACTTTCGATTGCGTACGTATTGGGAGCTTTACTTAGAGCTTTAGATATACACATGTATTATTTGCACAAAAAGGCTTTCCCTAATTTTCTAAAACTTTATTCATTATGAGAGACCTACCACATAACAATAATTTAAGGGATATGTGTCGATACTTGATGCCACGCATCTCAAGCGCATGATGTGTGGTATAAAAGTTGTCCAAATGTTTCTATAAAAAATTATCTTTAAGAAACAAAAGAGATTCTTTGTGCCTTAAAAATTATTAGTTAGTTGATACGCAATAGGGGATATTTGGATGTAGAGGAATGCTACGCATTAGTAACTATATTTACTCTCACATTCTACATCTATAACTTTTTCATAGGGTGTGTGAGTGTTTTTCATAGAATGTGAAGGTGTTTTTCATAAGATATGAAATGTAAGGTGGTAAATAGTAGCTGATGCGAAAAATTTTTCTTTAGATGTAAGATGATTTCATAAATAGTATGTAAGTGTTTGTAAATAGTGTAAAAACTTATAAGAGCTTTCTGAGTAATGATAGATACAAGTTTCAAATCGACAAACACTATACAAGTCTTTTGTAAAAATATGGATCTCACACATAAAGAATATTTCTTTTACACTTTTTTTAGATATGGTTCACTTTTTTTACAATGGTTTATATGAGATTTATTTATTTAAAATTTATACAAATTATTTTTCTTAATTTTTCAAGAAATATTGAATGATTATATAATAAATGATATAACAACTTATTTATTAAAAAAAAAAAAGGAACAGAGTGATGGGAGTTCGCTCGGCCCTCGGTCACCTCAACCAGGCTGCCACCTCTGGGAAGACAACTTGTCCCATGCAGAAATATAATAAAAAATTAGAGAAATGTTCGTTAACTTGAGTTTATCAATTAAAAAAAAATATTTCTCAACAGCAAAAACATTTTGAGTACGTATTTGGATTGTTGCATCATGAGAATGATCGAGTACTGTCCACGTTATGTACGTGCGTATTCCCCAAAAGAAAGCATTAAAATGAAATAGTTGTGTTTCATAGACTTTCCAAGAAACATGAGGGGTGACTAACCTTTTAAATGAAGTGTGCGTGCATGGGAAACGAAGAAAAAGGAGGTTGTTGGAAGATTGTATACGCAACACAAGGTTTGATACCTATGTTATGTACCCCAACACAAGGTTTTATACATATGTTATGTACCTAGGATCCATGTCGTTTTGTCAGAATCGACAACATTCATTATCAGATGCTACATACTAATCGGCGCCGTGTAAAACATACAACATGCTTTTGAATTTAAAGTTGAGTAAAAATTTAAAAATTTGATTTTATTTCAGATTCCGTTTCAATTCTAATAAGTCAGAGTGGGAGGTGGCGATGTACCGACTCTGACTCCAATATTGTAACTATTTTATAAAAATATATGTATTTTTTATATATTAATCATATATATTTTATATAACTATAACTTATATAGTGAATTAAATTCAATAATATAATAATATGAGTAAATTATTATAAAATAATATGCTTATACTATAATACAAATAGACTAAATTTACTAATAATAGTTTAGTATATGTAAACACCATACTATTAACTATTATTACCATGTAATACTAATGTATAATAACATATAATATTAATTATATCAGATGTATAATAACATTAAATACTAATGTATTATGTATAAATATAAATATATAAATTTATAATAACATGTAATACTAATATATAATAACTAAAGTACAATAACATGTACTAGTAATGTATAATAATCAATGTATAATAACCTGTAATACTAATATATAAACATTAACATATAATAACATGTATAATAACAATAATTTGTACAATGATTTATTTTTTCAATTTTGGTTATGTTTTAATAAAATTGAAATTGAATTTTTTTTTTTTTTTTTAAATTGAAATCTGGAAACCCAAATCCGATTAGTAAGAGCTCAAAATTGTCAAATTGAAAGTTCAAATGGGATAAGAAAAAAACCCAATAAACAAGCCTAATTCAACTCCACTCCAAAAAGTCGAAGTGGGAGTCAATAAGAGATTATGTGAATTGGAGTATGAGTTAGAGGTCAGATTCGACCTTCAACATTGTCGGTGCTCAACCCTAAGGGAACTGATAAAATATGGATAGAAAAAAAAAACACCAAAATATCAATAGTACTTTTCACAGGTGTGGAAAATGCATTAAGAATATTAATAAACGGACTTGTAAATATATTTTTTATTCTATAAACAACAGATTGAATTTATTTAAGATATACAAGATTTTTAGGATTCATGCAAATACAAGACTTATATGCATGGAAGTGATGGGAAAATTATTATTAGAGACCTTACACGTGATATAATTAACTATAGAAAATGATACTAGGTCGCTTGAATTTGCCTATTTAATTTCACTCTTCATGTGTTTTATTTTATTTAATACTTAAAGAATTGACTATTAATGTATTAATATTTTTTATTTTTTAAAAATTTTAAATATGTTTTAAAAAAATATTTTAAAAAAACTAGAATTTAATTTGTATTAGAGACACCCAAATGTCAAAATTGGACGGCATAAAAGTAGCAGCCATTAGCTATATGCAATGGGAGGCCCATGCGCGCAAGCCCAAGTGGTTGAGTAATCGAACGCCATGGGCGAGGAAAGTAGGGGCACTGAATGGCGGGGAACACTGACGTTGTGGGCAAGGAATGAGAACTCGAAAGGCAAGAATTAGACCTAAGTTGGATAAAGAAAAGTGTTGTGAATAGTTATGAGTAGAGATTGGAGTGAGTTTGTAGGTTCTATTGAGAGTGTTTTGAATTATTTGGATGTATGAAATATGTTGACTTGTTAACTTGTGGATAGGTAGTTGAAAAATGTGTGAATCTCATAAATATTATAGTAATTTTATTTTTAGTGATAAATATTATAGTAATTCTATAATAGTAATAAATATTATAATAATTTTATAATAGTGATTTTATAATAGTGATAAAGATTATAGTGATTTTATTTTATTTTATTTTTATATTATAATAGTGATAAATATTATAGTGATTTTTTTTTCTTTCCTCACTTTCTCTATCTCTCCTCTGCACCACACCTCCACCACCTCACACCGGCGACCACCTCTCGCAGACCCAGCCACCACACTTACCTCCCTCTACATCTCCGTCGCACACACGCAAACCACCTCACATAAATGGGTTTCACACGAGCTCAGCCACCGCACCTCCACCACCATCAAACACGGAGCTCGAGGCCACCACCACCTCACACGAGCTCAAGGCCACCGCACAGTGGTATTCGCACGAAGGGTGTGAAGGGAGAGGGAGGGAGAGAGAAGTTGGTTGTGTGCGGTGCGAAGGGAGAGGGAGGGAGAGAGAAGTAGTTGCGTGCAGTGCGAGAAGGTCTCATAAATGTATTTGGGTGGTGAGGTGTTCTAGTTTGTACAAGGAGGTCTCAAAAGACTTGGGGTATTTTGACTACCCAAACCCCAACTTAAGTTGAGTGTTGGAGACATCTTCCTCATTAGGATAGCCCGACCAAGTTAAAAAATTATTTAAATATAGTTTTTTAAGATTATTTTTTTATTAAACTTGTAAAAATTGTATTGACCACCATACCCTTGTCCTAATCTATCCTAGAAGGCAAATACGTTTGCTCTCCATGGTACTCGCCTCGAGTGCAAGCATTTTTCCACTCCACGAGTAAAGATGGCAAGGTTCATGCTTTTTCACAATGCTCGCCTAAGTGGCAAACACTTTTACTCTCTATGGTGCTCGTCTTGAGGGAAGGCACTTCCCCTCTTTACATATTGAGGTGACGAGGTTCATGCTCCTTTACGATACTTGCCGAAGTGACGAGTATTGTGCTTCATATAAGGTGCTCGTCGAGGTGTTGAGCACTTTTGCTCCTGTGGTTCTCACTTGGTGGTGAGCACTTTTGCTCTTCAGGTATTTGCTTGAGGGCAAACACTTTTGTTCTATATGGTGCTTGTTTGAGGTGCGAACACTTTGCCACCTATGGTGTTCACCTTGAATGGGAGCACTTTTACTTTTAATGGGACTAGCCTCAAGGTGGAGAGAACACTTCTGCTTTTATGGTGCTTGTTTCGGGTGCAAGCACTTTCTATTTCACGGTGAAAGGGAAAGTGCTTCTGGAAATTTATTTGAATAGTAAAAATAATACAAATTGATCATTTCCAAAATTTAACATACGAAATTTAGAATATGTTTGGATAATAAAATGATATTAGAATTATATGAATAGTAGTAAAATAGTTTGAGTTGAGATATTTTATTAGAGTTTGGACAATGAGAGAGACAAACTTGAATAAAAGTATCATAAAATTAAAAATTATTTAAATATAATTTTTTAATATTATCTTTATTTTGAAATTTAAAAAAATTGTATTATTTTTTATATTTTGTTTGAAAGTTTTGGAAAATTTTCATGATTAGGTAATGATTAGATGAAAAATGAATTTAAAATTTAAAATTATTTTATGTTTAAGTGATGTTTGAAAAAGAGATTAGGAGAAATTCTGATATGAACCTGTGTATATGAAGTTTTATATATAGAAATGAGAAAGCGTATAATAATTATGGCCAAGGGGCCGTTGATCACTAGTATTAATCCAACTAGGGCACCTCATCTCAAAAATTTTGCTGGTGAAAATGGGGAATTAGGAAAGAATTCTGTATTTGTATTTACCTATTGATGAATTACGTACACATGTACTAGCATTTACAAATAAAGAAATTTATGAGTTTAACTTATCTTATAAAATTGGTTCAACAAGATAGGATTGTTCATTCCTTATAAATATGTCTAGAACCTTGTCTACAGATAATGTGAGATTATTTCTCAACACTATCTCTCACGTGCATCTTAGTATTTTTGCTAATCCTTATCACGGGATAAGTAGTATGGGTCCCCATTAATCCGGTGTCAGATTCAATAAGAGAGGATTGTTCATTCTTTATAAACTCCACAGGCAATGTGAGATTATTCCATAACAGCAAATATCATGAAACATGTAATGATCAAAATCATGATCACAATACACACTTTACACGTTTTAATATTATTTTATTTTATTCTTATTAAACTAATTGAGTTGTTTCACTTATCATTCATTCACCACATATTTGTTATAGAAAAATGAAAAAAAATAAAAATAGATATAATGTGGGATGTAAAAAGATGATAAGTAGAATTAGTCTAATAATTAAATCCAATAAAACTTCTTAATTTATTTACGTGTCAAGTTGACAAGCTATTGGTTCATGATCACCATTATCTCAAAAGTTGAATTTTTGACAGCTTTGACCTGACTCGAAGCTTTGCAAAATATAAAATCCGATAGGTTTTTATTCTTTTGAAAAAAGAAATGAATGCAGTTATTTAGTATAATTTTGTTATTTTTTGTCTTGTTAACTTATATATTATATTTATAACTAATTTATTAAATCGCTTAAAATAATTTACATAATTGAAAAATGCTAAACTTTAAAATAAAAGTAAAGTTACTCTTTTTTAAAAACATTTATGGATTATTATTTGTAGTTCTTGAAGTTGATTTTTTTCAAGGCTCCAGTTTCTGGATTTTTATAAGTGTTAAAGCCTTTTATATATATTTATATATTATGTATAAGATAGTAAAGATAATTAATAGAATTTGAAAGTATCGTCTTTTTCTTTTTTGAAAAAAAAAAAAGTCGGTTTCTTTTTTTAAAAAACCGTGTCAGATTTCAACTATATATATGAACATGAAGAGACTAGATAGATCCGTTTTAGTAGGTGAGAAATATCGGAGAAATTTCTCCCCAACTACCACTTGCTCGACACCTTGGGTGCATTACAAAGAACACGTGTTTGTATATTTCCCATTGATTTTTCCCAACACCGCTTTGACTAAATGCACGTGCACCATTTCGCAGGTCTCTTACGTCAACCAAGAAAGTTTGGTCTCAAAGTCAGAACTGATTTTCGTTCAACCGAGGGAAATTTCAAATGTCTACTCCTTTCACAATTAGTTCTCGTTTGGTAGTTAAAGTATTTTATTTTATTTTATAATTTTAAATTTTTATATAAAATATAATAAATAATAATATTATTAAAATTAATATTATTTTATTTAATTTTTAACTTTCATTTCAATTCATCTCATCTTAACTCACTATCTGAACGACACCTTATTATTTCTTGCTTTCTTGTTTTGATAAAATCTTAAAATAGGGCGGATGTAACATTAGATAATTTACACCCTCCAATTAGAGAGGCATGCAGTCAGCAATCTCAAGAGCTATTCGGTAGACCCAATAACACTAACATTGTTCCCCCTTAGAGTACTAGTATTAGCCAAATCATCTTCAAATTTTAAAAAAATAGAGATGAAATCATTTGTATTAGAGTAGTCAAATATTAGTGGTTTCAACTATGAGCTACATTATTTCTAAGTATTTTTTCATATTTGAAGATATACTATTCATCTTCAAAATTAATATTTTATTCTAAAATATTAAACCCAACTACTTGAATATTTCCTATATTTTATTCTAAAATGTATTTGTTGAATAATTAGGTTGAGAAAAAAATTAATTAGAAAACAATAATTTAAGTAATATTTAGTAGTTATTAATTAACATATGGATAGTATAGGAAAAAAGATTTAAAATAATATCATTAAAAAATTATTATTATATTATTATATTGACTAATCCAATGTGGAGTTATGGTTCGAATGATTTTAGATTTATGAAAAATATATACTTTTAATTAAATTGACTTTGATGAAACCAATATTAATGTTTGTCGTCTCTCTCCTCACTCTCATCAAACTCTCTCTCCAAATTACCCGATTCTATGCCAGTCTCTCACTCCTCAACAGATGAATGTTAATGTAAAAAGAAAAAGATAGAAGATATTTAACTCTTCAATTAAACAATCTGGGTTTTATTGATGGAGCTTTTATTTCAGTAGTGTTTTTCTAGAAAAAAAAATAGGGTTTTTTCTTTCGCCTTCAAAGCTCCAAGGTTGGGTTTGAGATTGTCACCAGAAGTAACTTATGGCTGTTTCTGGATAATATTTATTTATTATCACAGCCTGGGATGTTTCTGGACAACTCATGACAGGTAGAAAGGAGGGAGAGAGAGTGAGAGAGAGAGAGGGGTTGGCTTCTCCCTATATGAGTTTGAGGAGAGAGAGCTTGAGAGCAATGGAGGAGAGAGCTTGAGAGACAAAAAACTTATGTTCTGCTGCAGTTGTTTTTATGGTAATAAAATTAAACAACTGATGTGATTGTATCTCATTAGATAGTGTAAATTCATATGGCTTTCCTTCTCTTCCTTACACTCGAAAATATGCAATTACATATCCTGAAAAATCAGAGATGTTGTTAACCCAACCGGGATGTGAAAATAGCCACTTTAGTCACAAAGAGAGAGAGAGTATTTTAGTGAGAGAGAACAGGGGAGAAAATGAGATCGACGGTGGGGGACAAGGAGAGAGATTGGGGGGATGAGGAGGGGTGCAGGCGAGGAGGAGAGAGAGGGGAACAAAGATAAAATTGGGTTTTTTTTTTTTTGGTGTTTGGGGAGGGGGGGACAGATTCACTGCATGCAGCTCCATTTTTCATTTTGGTAGAGTTCTTACGTGTCTTATTATTATTAGTGGGTGAAATGAAATTGCACATTCATCCGGTTGCTAGGCACTCCCTTTTGTTTTCAATTAGTTACTATTCAATATTTCTCTTTATTATGAGAAAGTGATGGATAGTCGATAAATTTAGTGCGACGACACAAATAAAAAAATAAAAAATTTTATTCATCATCCTCGCACCACACACAAATCATAATTTTTTAAAAAAATTTCTTCTCTTACTAAATGTGTGAGTTATGGATGATCATGAGGAGAAGAATTCAATTAGTTTAGAAAAAATTAAATTTTAAAAAATAATTAAAAATAATAAAAATAAGTGTAGTGTGTGAAGATGATGAATAGCAAACCCAAAAACAATTATTACAAAAATATTAAAAGAGAGATCGCGTTTGCTTTATTTTTTGTATTCAAACACTTTCTACCATTAGATCAATATAAATTAATCTAATTTGTAAACCTTGCATCATTGAATGTTATGTAAAAATAGTGTGAATTGATCCCAGCATTAAACCCATTAAAATCTATGTATTGTGTTTATATTTTTAAATCTCGGAAAGTATTCAAGTTCAAAAATTAAAATAAAAAACCTTGGACAAGAACTAATTCAACAAGCTAGAAACACTTCATATATATATATATATATATTGAACTTTTCTACTCAAGCTTCCATCATCGTTGCTATCTGTTAATTCTAAGCAGCTCGAGGAAAACCCTCGAACAAGGCCGGTTTCAGCAAACCACTGATAGAGGTAATATATGCCTCTGTGTGTGTGTTTCCTCACATACATAATATTTTATGACAAAAATAAAAAAGGCAACTATTTTGAGAATCCGTATGTTGTTTCGACGGCCCATCAATAACAATCAAAGGGCAGCTAGCTGCATGCATGTGCGCGCTTTCATGCATGGCCGCACATCATGATGTATATAGAGTACAAGCAGATGATCTGGTATAAGGCGATGATGAAGACGAGCTAGGAATTAGCTGACTAATTAACAGCTAGTCAACGAAATGGTTAGATATTAACATATAAACACATGCACGTTACTTGCAAGTCAACGACGGCGCCGCCCCTATCTCATGCATGCATGTATTCGCCCTCCATTATTTACAAAGCTTGCATGCATGCTCGGGCAGCTTGTTGGTAATATTGCTAGCTACTCAATCAATGCGCGCTTCTCCATTTTATATATCTTCCCTTCCAACATTCAGAATTTGATGCTGAAGCAGCAGCATGTGTGAGGCATTGATCTGGCAGTTAGTTGACCACGTTATTAAGAAATTTAACAAATCTCATTTATTGTGAAGAAGATTAGATTAATTAATAGAGAAAAATATATATGTTGTTTGATGGAGCCATGCATGCATACCCATATACTAGCTTTTTAACTGGATGCCAAGTTAGTTGAGAAACACACGGCCAGGGGACGAAGCTGCATGCTATTAGAGCATTAGCATTGGCTTGGCCAAATACATCTTTTTTTTTCTTTTTGAAAATGGCGAATTTCATTCCTTTAAAACAGGACATACAGCTTGACTTAAAATAAGTCAATTACAACTAGTAAAAGCTCCCCAGCACACATTCGAGGCTGACATGGTCTAGTCCCCAGGCATATCTCTACAGACAAAAGTCTGAGAGATAGCACCTCTCTGTCCAAAAACAGAGATATCAGATACCAGCTAAAACAAACTCCATACCCGACTAAGCGGGAAATGGAGGAGGAACACCCCGACATCTCCGCTACGCGGAGTGGGGATAAAACACCATCCGGACCAAGTCCGAATGGGCACGCCATTACTAAATATTCTAAATAATAAAGACAAAACATAAATAAAACTACAATGTGAAAACACTGTAAATGGAAAATCAGTGCACATAGAACACAACACAAGGAGGGAAACCGATGGTCGAGCTATGGAGATCCAGTGACGCCGGTTCTGGATCGGCCGCTCGTTGCGACGTCAGATGTTTGCATGGTGGCGCGTGGGTTCCACGCGCAGCGAGCTCCGAATCGTCGATCCGCGCGTGCGGGCAACGCGCCGCACCGATGGAGGCCCCATTACGGGGTTTTGCAGATCGACGGCAGGGAAGACTCCTCGTGGGGCGCGTGCTTCTAGATAGTCACCGGATCAACACGAATCGACTCCCTCTTATTTAGCCGAAATC
Organism: Cyclocarya paliurus; assembly: GCA_029856935.1. Lineage (NCBI taxonomy): Eukaryota > Viridiplantae > Streptophyta > Magnoliopsida > Fagales > Juglandaceae > Cyclocarya > Cyclocarya paliurus. Next base: position 6,073,382 of record CM056956.1, read on the forward strand.
TGAGAAAAATACAAGGGAAACAACGAAACAGAACCGTCGGAGACACAGGGCCGACGTTAGGGAGGGAGGAGAGGAGAGGGAGGAGGGAGCCGGAGCTCCCCCTCCCCCCAGCTGTGATCGCGAAGTGGCTTCTTGGGAGAGAGGGGCTTTTGGGAGAGAGGGGCTTTCGGGAGAGAGGGGCTTTTCTTGATTGATCCTTTAGGATGTTGAAAAAAGAACAATTAAGACAAAAAGAAAAAGAAAAGACCCGGCCAAATACATCTCTAAACTTTAGTCAATATTACCCCTTTTTATATTTACCTATTCTATTTACATTCAATCCCCACATTGGATTAGCCATTTACCCTCTATATAATAATAAAATATTATTAAATTAATAATTTTTTTATTTAATTTATTTGTATCACATTTTATAATTCTACTAATTGAATATTAATAATAATTATATTCTAATTAAATTAATATTAAAAAATTAATATTTTTAAAATTTATTTAATGTTAATAATATAAAATATTAATTAAATTCATCTAAATTTCTTAATTACAAACCAAATAGTATTTTAATTGAAGTGATAAATTAATATTTTAATGTTTTCTTGAAGTGAGAAATTAATATTTTAATGTTTGGTGAATCAATAGTGATTCTCCATCTTTGGCCAATTACTATAGTAAAAGTCCATTTTATTTTAGACTTGGCCAATCTAATGTGGAGTGTTTCTAGTACATATTATCTAAATTTTAGCCAATTTTTAACTTTAGCCAAGCCAATGCTAGTGCCCTTAATATGGCTAATGTAAAATATATATTTTCTTTAAAATATAAAGAAAGTTGATCAAAAAATCTTCCAATTGATTTTGTATTTTGATCTTTATTTTACATTTTATTACAGTAATTTTTTAGATGTGGAGAATACTGTTCATAATTCTAAAATATTTTTAATTATTCTCTCTCTATTGCAAATTAAAAAAATATATTTGAAATGAATAAAAAATATTAAAAAAAATATTTAAATTATATAAAAAAATATGTTAATGTATGACTTATTATAAAAATCAGTATGTAAAATATAAAAAAAATTTTAATAATGTATTTTGAAGTATAGGACCAAGCTGTAAGAAGATTAAGGTCTCCGAACTGTTATCATGATGATCAATAGCCTATGTATGTACGTATACTCTCACCTATGACAGTATTGAGAGAGAGAGAGAGAGAGATGTCAAGGGGGTACGTTGAAATTCTCAGTACGTAGGTGGGCGGCCGGTACTCAGGAGTGAAATTTAATTAACCATCATTAATGCGTCAAAAGGTTTACTTATCCACGCATGCATGTTTCTAGGGACTTAACAGTGATCAAAGTCGGCGGCTAAGGGGCTTACATGTAGAAAATTAATACAGAAAGAAGGACTAAAAAAAAATGACAATTATAAGGCAATATTTCTTGTTATAATATAATTTACTTTTTTTATTTTATTATAGAAAATAATACTATACCGTTTGAATTTGTTTTTTTAATTTGATCGTTCATATATTTTTTTTTAATTTTTTTTATTTAATGGATGAAAAAGTAACTATTAGTATATTTATTTTTTTAAAATATTTAAATATATTTAAAAAATATTGAAAACAAAAGATAAAAATATATGTAATTTACGGAGCACGTCCGGTAGTCAAATCTAAGCAGCATGGTAGCAGTACTACCCTTTTATTATTGATCTAAAATGAAGGACATTTTTTAAAAGAAGTTGAAACATGATATCGTTATTTTAGAAAAATCTCTTTATTTAACACATTGTTACAAAAATATTTCTTAATATGGTTATGTTTATATGATTATTCAAGAGTAAAAGAGCTCAAAACAAAAAATATATAAATATTATATATACATGCATACTACTAAGGGTGTCACTTGTGAGGCATCTACGCCCAGTTGAAAGAATAAAAAAAAACCTTTACGAAGATAGGAGAAGACGTTCATAAAGGGACGATATATATGAGCCTGCTCTTCGGACTTTTTTTTTTTTTTTTAAATGCAAGAACAGATGAAAAAAAATACAGCTTAAAGATGCATAATAATTAGATCAAATTAGTATAGTACCAAGTGGAGCATATATAAGTTAAAACGGACCATAGCTTCACACAATTTGTGCCAAGGTCACAGTGAATTGAAATTATAGTGTTTTTACAGTGGGTGCGTATATTTGGCTAACATCTTGTCAATTTCTGAAAACAGTGGTTAAGAAGCTTAAGAGAGATGTGTATTTGTAGGTCGTGTTGTTTCTTTGCCCACAACATGGATGGATAGGACATTGAATCTCTTTTGGCATTGTTGTTGAAGCTCATTTGTTTATGCACCGAGTTGGAAAAATATCCAATCCTTATGTGAAGCTTGCGTTGCAATATTATGCAGATAGAGTAAATGATTATGCATCGAATGAATTTTGAGTCTTAGGCCTTGTTTGGAAATAGAACATCTCATCTCAAAACCTCTCACAATTTTATTTTCAAATATCATTTAAATACAAAACATTTTCAACTAATCATTATCCAAGCACAAAACCTTATACAACTTTCCTAAACTTTCAAGCAAAATACAAAAATAATACAACTTTTCAAAATTGAATATAATTTTTTAACTTTTTAATATTTATTCAACTTTTTCTCTTTCTTTTACCAAAATCGGCAAATAAAACATTTTAACTTGAACTATTTTAGTATTATTCACAAACTATTTTACTAGAAAGAGCGAGCTTATCAAGATTACAATGTTCTATATGTGATATAGTTGTGTATTTATAAATATACATTTTCTTTTTTTCCTTTTTTGTGTAAAATGTAGTACCATTTGTACTTGTTGAATAGTTAGATTCTTGTAATATTGATTACTCACCCGTGTGGTTTATAGGGCTAGGCAAATATTCCATCATTTCAACTCCATCCGATGCCACTTCGATTTTGACTCTAAAGGAGCCGAAAAAATCGAAGTTTGAAGTCAGAGTTGAAGTCCCGACACCTAAAATAGTTAGACTTGAAGTTCGAAGTTCAATAGAACTCCGGGCTATCGATTTCGGCTCCGATAGTTATACTTAATATATTTTATATTATAACATAAATGCTAGAAGGCCGAGTAGCCTAATGGTTGGAGTAACTTATGTTAAACACATGAATGGTGTTCAAGCCCCCATGAGACCAAAATCATGTAAGTTTTTATTATATATTTGTTTAAGAAAATCTTACATATTCATTTCATTTAGCAAAACTTAGTTAACCCTATGTCTTTTTTGTTTGTCCTTGATTGTTGTTGCCGCTTTGCTTTCTCTCTCTACTTGGTTGTTTTTGCTTCTTTGTTCTCTCTCAAAACCTCGCCTTCCCTTTGTTTGAGACTTTCATTCTTGATTGTCTTATTTTGATTTTTGCTCTTATTGTTGTCTAGGCATGATGTGCAAATGTAAACTATCTCAACTTCTCATTAAAGATTCAGATTATAGAAAAAGCAAAAATTATTGATATTCGATTCAAATGATCGAAACAATAGAGAGACTAAGAGACAAAATAGTTTAAAGTAACAATGTCCAAGTCTTCATTCTGCATTTTAATTATTCCCCTAAACCTATTGTTGTATTTGAAGTCTATGAGACTGGTATTTTAGTAGTGTAGAAATCTCTTAATCTTTTTTCGGATGGTGGAAAAGTATAAGTATGTAAGAAAATAGAAAATATTGGGCAAGTCGAAGTGGGCAAGAAAGCGGGAAAGAAAACCTTAATGCGAATGAGAACTTTGACTCCATTCTGATACCCGATCAAGCAGAGCGGAACCGGAGTTAACTTCCTCTCATATTCAAAATTGGAATTATTTTTTTACTCTGACTTTTATTAGAGTTGGAGCCCACCCTTAGTGGTTCATGAAGTCAATTGGTGTGCAACCCACTGCCTCATCTGCAATTGGCCCAAGCAATGAAGTTGCCAATCATCTGGTATCATCCTCCACCTCAACATAAACTCGATAATTGAAGGTAATGAAAGTACAGTCATAATTGAGAATGAGTAATTAAAATGTGCAAGTTGTGATGTTTAAACTCATAAATTAATATACGAACCTAGCATGTATATTGCGATTGTGAATTACTCATGTGTTTGCAATGATAACAAATGAATGATTCATTGTATTTTTCACACCCTATCCCTTTGTGACATCTAAGAGCATCCACATTGGTCTATACATATGTATATGTAAAATCATATTTACATAATGACCCTAAAATCACCTGCATTGGCTTATGCATATGCATAAATTTAGCTAGCTACGAACAGTTGCTATTCAAATTTGGATAGCAACTGTTCACTCCATCAAACATATTTTAATTGTTATTTCTTTCTCTTTCCACTCTTTCTCTCTCAATTTTTTTCTCTTCTCCCTCCCTCAACAACACAACAAATCTTCACATACACATTAATTTTATTATTATAATTATATATTTTTTCATTTTATTATATTTTTAATATAATATATAAAAAAATTATATTTTTTATTATTACATTTGTATTATTAATGTCAAATGTATGTAGTGGATGTTAATTACAAAATATATATAAAAATTTTGATTTTAGAAAAAAATTAATAATAAAAAAATAATATTTTATTATTATTTGGTCTCAAATATGCATAAGCCAATGTGGGAGTTTTTCTTGAATGGCAAAGTGGTTATGCAAAAAAGATAATTTTGCATATGCATATACATAGATCAATGCTAATACTCTAATGCAAGACATATAGGAAAACATTTTATGGAGATCAACCACAAGAATTCTTACTTTAATCCAAAATATTGATTTCTATATCAAGCTTTAAACAAAGATATAGGAAGTTTTGCAATTATTTGCAAGTTTTGAAATATAATATTATTTTCTAATATTAAAGGAAACCCATTCTTTCTTCATATGCCTGCAAAGAGAGTAAAAGTTTACTACCGTGAATATAATTGTACCATTAAAGGCCATCATGCCTTGATGAGACCTGTCACATCCTTAATTTTGACTATGGTTCAAAAACTAATTGTTGAATCTAATGCTGATGCACCATGGAAGATTTTCTCATTAATTTCTTCATGTCATGAATAATTGACTGTTGTCCTTTAAATTCAAACAAATACACATAACAAAAATAATAATAATCATCAATGAGCAAATATGAGAGTTTCTATTTATAAAAATTGGAAACGATTCATATTAATACAGGACATACATTTGAACATATCCAAATGGAGCATATATCATATAAGAGTTTATCATAAAATTTTCATACATAAGACAAGCAATATAAGCAAAATGGATTGCCACAGGTGCAGTGGGGCTCCAACAAAAATAAAAGGATTGATAGTAAACACACTCATTGGTTTAGATAACAGAGAGAGATCTATATTGTACATATATTTTAATCATAAAATCAACAAATGATATAAAACAAATGGCAATAATGTTTTTTCTGAACAATACCGTTGTAAAAATCCACTTTCAAACGTGTTGTAAAAAATTTTGACTTAGTTTCAATGACATTTAAAATTTTTTTATATTCATCATACACAAAATGACCTCACATAGTCCAGCATACTAGCTTGAGACTGGAAAAGTTAAGAGATAACATTGAAATTTTTTATATTGGTAATTAGCATGAAAAGATAATCTAGTTAATAATTAAAAATTATATACATGCAGTTGAATGGTAAAACTTTTATCTTTGGTCAACAACATATATTTATTGGATTGTTGTTGGCCCATGTGCTTATCTAATCTATCTAGGTGGCTTCATGTGTATTGCAACTGCTAGAAAATCTGATTGATTATTTTTAAGTTCTACGAAATAAAAATAAATAAAAGTATCTCAAGTTTGAAAATGTTGATGCAACACTTACTTATTTCAAAAATTGTGGTTCTGTAGCTATCCAATTCAGCCAAATGGATAATATTATATTATGGTGGTTTGTAAGGGTTCCTCATCATTTGGTATATCCTTAATAATTATTTTTGAATTCAGAATCCAATGATAATGATGTCTCAACTATATGTTTTGAATTTATGGGTTTGACATAGGCATTACTAATATAGTAAGATTAAAAGATATCCAATGTATCATCACGTAGATCTATACCTTATTGAAAACAGTTGCTTGCAACCAATTGCTCTAAAGAACATTAAATATATAATAGCAATAATGTACATTTAAATATATGTACACCCAACTTATTGTTAGATATAATGATCAAATACATTTTAAAATCAAATTTGGATGTTATAATTAATTAACATTTTGAGTAACTAATCGAAATGAATATATTTATAATCGCTAAGTATTGATTTTGAACAAATGAAATACAAATTTTGGAAGGTTCATTTATTAGAACCAAACATAGGAGGTGCATTACCTAGGAAACAATCAATGCTAGGTTCTGATACCTTGTTAGTGAATATTGTTCAGTATATTTCGATGATTTATCTCAAATAATCCTTTTTATCTTCCAGTTTATTATGCTACGAGTAATTTTTTTATAGATATATAAATAGTTTGCATCCTCTAGTAGTGTAGTTAAGCATGAAAAAAATATATATTAGCACATGTAGTTTAGTTCTCATGGAATTGTTGTAATATATTCTTGAATAAAATAACAATAAGGAAAAATAACTGAAACAATAGTTTTGGCCATTGAAAAAGTCACATAATATTTGACAATAATAAAAACAAGTTGGGGTAAATATAGTGAGGGGAAAAATCGGTGAACCGGTAAATCGAACCAAACCACCAGTACCGGATTTGGTTCGGTCCAGTACCAATTTTATTTTTTGTCAAAACTGATCAAAATCGATCTTGATCAATTTTCCTTTTTCTAACACTGAATCGGACTGGACCAGACTTTACATATATATATTTTTTAATTTTTTATATTGTATAAAAAAATTATATGATGTTTTCTATTATATATAATGTTAAAATAATATTAAATTTTAAAATCCTATATAAATAACTATATATTGTCACTATAGTCTATCATATTAATAGTTATATTAATATTATATAACTATATATAGTCTATCATACAATTATAATATATACTATAATATATTATCGCTATATTATTTTGTATATAATATACTATATTATATAAGAAAAAATCAGACCAAACAATATCAGAAATATTGGTTTAGGGTGTAACCGGTGCGGTACCGGTTCTTCAAATCTCAAAACATGTATATACCAAATTCTTAAATATGTTCAGAACCGGACCTAACCAAATCAGTTACACCTCCAGGTAAATATATCTCAACAAAATTTAATGTTTACATTTTTTATTTATTTATTGTCATTGTGAAGCTTAGCCTGACTTAGAATTGTGTCATTTTGAATGTGAATCCACAATTTTCATTTGTACTTGATAAGAAATGTATTCACAATATGAAAATTATTTTCTACTATAATGGCCAACTGTGATTTTTACATTAATGACAATGCAATTAAAGATGCTACAAACCAAATGTGTTCCATTGCATAAGTTTTCCAAATGATCAATATTTCTAAGCAACATGATGTGACAATTTTCCTTAAGCAATAGTTCATGAGGATGAAGATTATTAGGTGTCATAGTATATATGAAATTCTCCATACTACCTTGATAAGATGTATTTATTGTTTCATCAAAGCAATAATACTATGAAACTATGAGATATTTGAATGAGCACAACATTTAGTTCATCCACAAAATCATTTTTTGGTGATCAAAATAGCTCAATTCGTCATCTACAACAGGTTTTCTGAATGGTTATGAATATCTTGAGAGACATCATCCTTTAAAAAAAAAAAAATTCAACATCATTTGTGTTAGGAATAAACATTTCACTATCTTTTATTCAATAATGAATGAGGATATTTCATTGTCGACTTGGAGTAAATAATCTAATAAACTTGGACTAATCTTGATCACAAATTTTTAGTTAATTTAATCTTACTCAAGGTAAGTCATAAACAGGATGAAGCTAAACTAGCATTAATTTTTTCTCGTCTTTTACCTTTAAAAAGTATAGGCAAAAGTTCACATAAATTTCCAACTAACACAACAACCTTGTCACTATAAGGTAATCATGAATCCATATATATAAACATAGATTCTTTATCTCATATGATCAACCTTGTAGCGTAACAATTTGGATGACTCCCTCTTTGCTAACATTACATGTGATATTTAAGACAATATCCAACGGGATCTTGAATCGTTAATGTACTATTCGACCCTAGGTAAAATAGATGCAATAACACCAGACAATGCAATTGCAAGTATGATTAATTATTTTGATTCAATTGCAACAATTAATTCTTCATATAAGAATGTCTTCCATGTACCACCAATGTCATTATTGTATCAATATCGTTGTTTTTATTAAGGGCTATCAAGGCTAAAAGATCTTCCTCCAAAATTGTGATTGCCAATTCATATTTGATCTCCTTATATCCAGATTGATTCTCATATAAAGAAATATTGTTATATAATAAATGAAACATGTTTATGTCTTTTCACTTAAATCAAGTGTAAATGGAATATTTATGTCTTCACAAGACCTTTCTTTTGATATCCAGTAGTGTGCTATAAACTATTTTGAAATCAGCTGACATATCTTGTTCAAAATGTTTCCAAAGTTTTCTTGAATTTGTAGGATTATAATATATCAATTGTTCCAAATAAATGCTTCAATTAGTTGTATAGCATTTGATATAAAGATACATTTTGCAAATAATTTTTCAAGCTACTATCTATTTCCAACTAATCATGTAAAGTACCTGCCTTGAAAATTTTCAATGCGATAGCACCACAAATTATTTGATGTGGTCAAATGATAAGGCACCTCTTATAGAGTTTAATGATATTAAAAAATAATATCTTTCATCGTCAAATAGACTTGTGACAATTCAACCTATGCTAACCAACTTTTTCTTAGAGGCCATATTTTTTTCTATTGGTTCCAAACAAAAGCCTCGAAAAATTCTTTATACAACAAGTGTCGGACATTTTTATTCACTCAATTTCTTGACAAGAATTCAGTTAACATTGAATTTGCAAAAAAAAAAAAAAAATTTAAAACGTCATTCAAGTCTTCATGTGCACAAAAAGCTACCAATTGTCGATATTCAATATAAAGGTGCAAACTGTAGACTGATGGATATATTTAATGAAAAGTAAAGTTGAATGTCCTCCACATAGCTTCTGATTCATCGAGCTTAATGGAATTGTTAAATTTCATTAATCTTGAGTAATTTGTCCAAAAATCAAATTGAAAGCGACACAATCATAATCATGGCCTTTGTAGATGTACTTATAAAGGTGTTTTGACTACCTTGATTGTAGAGCAAATCTCTATATTGATATGACAATTCAATTTGGGAATCAGATATAGACTATGTGGAACAAACCAACGATTATTCATATCTCTACCTTTAACCCTAGCAAACATTCCATCATCATGGCATTTATACTGTGAAAAACATCCGATTCCAATAGTTGTGTTAGATATAAAGTTTTTTGGATAGTAATTTTTACATGTCATTTTTTTATGCACGTATTAGTTGGATTTAATATACCGCAAGGTCCATACATCATATGTCTAACAAAGATTTATACAAACGTAATTTTTCATTTTTATAAAGAAGATTGTTGATACAATCTCATCAAACGATTCAGAAATAAAAAAATTTCAATCTCTTTGCATTATGATTAGGAATGAGCATATGGAAATCTTCTTTTTTATGCTCAATTACTTAAATACATGTAGCAATTTTTCCAAAGACTTATCATTTGAACAATTTGTATTTTAATTCTTCTAATTTTACTCAAAAGATGCGCACAATTAAATCATAATGATTTATGCCTTCTTTTATGGTCCCTACTTATCCAAGATTTCTTTCCAACTTAGGTTACATGTCATGGTTAAGAAAATATCAGATTTTGCAAAACAATGTCATGAAGTCATCGCTTCCATATATTGTTTGCTCATTTGTTGGGCCCTCAATAAAAGAATAAAGCAAATAATATGTTTACCAACTTTGGAACCATGACTTTGTCCAACTAAAATACTCTCGACGATTCTTTCATACACCTCAAATCAAACTTCTTACTGCTTATTACGAAAGTATTCCAATCTTAATATAAACATTAATCACAAATTGTTGTAATAGACGATTAGAAGATAGCAAAATTGACTTTTTATTTTATTTTATTTGTAACTTATAATAGTTGTATTCATGACATAAAGCAGTTGGTTGCTTCCTTTTTTTTTTTTTTTTTTTTTTAAATTATAGGAAGTTAAATGTAGTAATTAGAAAGTAATAAATTTGAAACTTGAATACAAAATGCAAGAATTCCAACAATTATTATGAACTTGTTGTCATCTTTTAAATGACTAATCCAGCTACCAAGGTTGATTGTTAGGGGTAAATCAATGTTTTTATTGAGGCATGTGATAATTCTGTTAATTTCTCTACCATTTGTATGCCTTGATGCCAACCAAAATTACTAAAAGGACATAATAATAAATATTGCAATAAATCGTGACAATCAAAATAATACTGAACTATATAACGCACACCTGAATGATGAAAAACCATGATATATCACCCATTTAGGCCTTCAAAGTCATCATTGTCAAAGCAGATTACTGCTACCTATGAGACCAACGAAGCATTATAAATACATTTATTCAAACTAAAATTTGATCTAATATGAATTTGGTGGTTTTCCAAATTAGACACATCACTAAGGGTATGAAAGAAAGTAAAATATGGGTTAGCATCAAATATAGCCAAAAGTGAAGCAATAATTGATGGATCCAATATTCTTGAAACATAAACATAATTTTGTAATTTATGTTCAATATCATAAAAATACAACTGCAAATAAGATGGATGCCCATTCAGAGGGACCAAGTCATCAAATATAATGATAAATCTTCCCTTGAGCTTGAAATGTGTAAATTTCTTTATTCATTTTGCATAGATCTTTATCAAATTTAACACTCAATGATATAAAAGAAAACTTATTCTTATATGTTCAATCATAGGATTCGGTTGAGTTGGAAGTGAACCATTGGTAAAGTTAAACAAGACTATCATTAGTAATTAATGTGATTTTTCCATCAGTACAACAGAAACTATTTGTCTCATGATAGAATCTTTTGACCTAATAATATTTACACAATGATCAAATGATACAATTTGTAATATTTGTCTAAAGTTAGCAAATTGTTGATGTTGCTTTCCTATAGCACAAGACAAACATACACCGAATAACAAAAAGTAAACTTTTAAAGATGTTAAGATTTTTATTAAAGTAATCATGGAATGACAAGAAATAAAAGGAAGAAATAAATGAAGAACTATGACTCCAAATCTAGACTTGCTCCTTACCCCCAACAAGATGCCAATATCTTTGTTTCAAGTTGTTCTGGTGTCTAGTAAGACAGGTATCGGCCTATCCAATAAGATGTTTACTATGTTGAACCTAATAGTTAGAAATTCCAATGGGAAAGTAAGATTATAAATAAAGCACAAGTAATAGACCTCTTTAAAAGAAAGTGTAATAGATGAGATGATATTTTCTCTACATGCATTTGATCTCTCAAGTGTTAAAAATTTCGCAATAATTTTTGGGTTAAAAGAGTTGGTCATTAACACTACAGGTACTTCAATCTGGTGATCTATTGTAAGAATATCAATGTTGGAACAATATTCAATCTCTTATCTAGGTAGCATCTCATTGGTCTCAGCATCACCATGAACAATTCATTGTCTCATTTTGCGTAATAGTCGAAAAATGTACATTTTTTTCCTTTTCGACATATATCTTTTTTGTTTCTTCTAGCAAGACATTATATCAATTCTTCTTTTTTGGCTGGCTTCAATTACCATTACATATTTTGTTCAACAAAATAAAAATGTTTACGAAAACATAAGAAATCTCATCTATAATATTTCTATTTATCTTTATTGACCTACTGTTGTGCCCTTACCACTTTGTATTTAGTTATCAAAGAGAATAATTTCTCAAATGATAGGACACAACGGCAACGAACCAGAACTAGCAAAATCGATGAACAGCAACAAAGTAAAAATTTGTATCTAAAAGTAGACATAAAACGTCATAAACATATCAAGAGAAATGTAGACTGGATATGATGTAATGTTCAATTCACTACAATTATACTAGGACATTGATCGAAATACACATCCATAAGACAAGAACATTACAATTACAACGACATTGATCCAAACACACATGCATAATGAAACAACATAATAGATACATATGCAAAAAATTGATCAAAATATCAAATTATTTGTATTATAATTGCATAAAAGAAATGAACCTGCATGAAGAATTGGAGAAACCATTTCAGAGTATGATGAGACAAAATAGTTGCTTACTACAACCTGTCCAACATATGAATCATATCAGATGAGCTTTCCTATGAAGTAAAACAACTATAACAACAAGCAATACACATAAATAAAACGAGCATGTACATATGCAAAATATATACCATTTTAATGAATATTAATAGTTTTTTGTTCAAGACAACAACAAAAATGGAAGCAAGAGAGCACTGGAAAATGACCACCTGAACACCCTAAAAAAGAACTCAATGTCAAACTGAAACAAAATAATGGGTAGAAATAACTATACTCACAACATACTGGGAATGAGAATGAACAAAACACGCCCAAAAGTGATGGGTACATTTGAATGAAATCTCCAAATTCAATACTCATTACCATGATCAATAAAATTTCTTCTCCATCGAGTATAATAAACGACGAGCAGGAACTGAAAACAACGAACTTATTTTATCCTAGATTTCTCTTCGTGTTTTGCCCTCCAAAATCAAATCTATACACCTCCCATTAATCGACCAACATGTCGTCTCACTCCTGACTCTCAAATCCAGCCCAACAATTGTATACCATTACAGTGTAGAAGCGAACCAAAAGAACGTAACGAGGAAGTAAACCAGGTCTAAAATTCACTTTTCTTCCCATGAGGCAAACAATGAGGCAATCCAACTTGGCAAACTAGGGCTTATCTAACTTTCTTCCCAAATTTCAAAAGCCCACTCCAAAATACACTACAAGTATATACATGTAATTAACAACATCAAATAAAAGTGGCTGCTCACATTTGAATAGTCAAGGACAAACATGTAATTACTGGAGTCAAACAAAAGTCACTGCTCACACTCATATAGCCGATTTTATTCTAAAAGATAAATATATGTGTGTGTGTGTTTAATTAATCATTGAGGCTGGAGTACAGTAGGAGAGGGTACATAAGTTCCATACAAAATTCATATTATAGTGCAAGCAGTAAGCCACAATAACAGTGCTAAGGAGGGGACCGTCAAATCATGTGCTGCATCTATAACAAGTATACCAAATAATTGCGATTGGAAGCCAGAGTGGTTGAAAGTTAGTCTCTTTTGGCTCATTTGAAATTAGTCTCTTTTGGTTCATTATCTCAACTTTCAATACTATTATATCCTCATTAGAAAGCATAAAATGAGCCAACATAAACACTCGCAATAATTTTCAATCAAATAAGCCAAAATAGACGACATTGGAGAAATATAATGACTATATATATATATATATATATGTGGGTCTCATGTTAGGCAGGAATGAGATGGATGGATCTCGAAGATCTGAGATTATGAATCCACCAGTATTATGTGTATAATTGTTGCCGTTGGAATCGCGGTTTCATAACAATGAATGGAACTCACACACAACGTGTATGGCTAGTGAGCCACACACATTGGTTGAATTCTAAAACATCGGCGTATGCAAGGGTAAAACTAAAATGGCTTTGTACAGTGGCATGCTGAGTCGCTGCATCTATGGCTTTTTGGCATGCTGAGTTGAACACATTGCTCTTTGCATGCCGTGTCAATCTAACTTCTAAATGAAACTTATAGGTCATATAGTATATTGTACAAGAAAATACATCTTTGCTCCATTTACACTTTCACAATAAACGTTGCCTCATTTCCATTAAAGAATCCAAGAGTCCAGAAATCTGACAAAAAACCGGAAAAATAAAACCATATACACAAGCAAGATGAATCCTAATTGCATGCTCCAATGAGAGAAAAAGTCCAACTCGACATTCTCAATGACTCAAAACTAGATACAACGTTTATATCTAAAATTACAACACAAACAGATCCATCCGGGATCCTGAAATGTACAAAAATATCTGTATAAGATCTCTAGTGCCAAGAAGTCTCATCTTCAAGGAAAATTAGATTTTAGGCTGATATTTTACCATCCGAGCCTGAGGGAGTCGCGCTTAGAATCGCAAAGCAGTACAGCAATTCCACGTTGGTGAAAGACATGAAGCTTGGCAATGCCATGGTGAGCAATACCAGCAGAAAAAACCTTCTCTCAAATCCCAACCCACTTCACCCATCTAAAAATCCGACCAACTCTGAAGGGCAGCTCATAGTCTTTGGTAACAGCAGGTTCCCTCCTTGCAGCATCTGGTTCAGACCAAACATACACCCCACGTTCCTGCCGACTACCAGGTACAGTGTTGTCCAGAATAACAGCCACCAGGAATGCAATCACCATGTGCAATGACAGTAATGTGTTCAGGACATAGTTCACCTGCACATAAACCATATAAACAAAAAGTTAGCCGGTTGTTAGTGCACAAAGGAATCAGTTTGCATCTCTGATATTCAATTATTCGTGAGTTATGGCGGGAGCAATATCCCATCAATTTGCAGTTTCACATTATTCGTGAGTTATGGCGGGAGCAATATCCCACCAATTTGCAGTTTCACCAGGGGCCTGATATGCAAAGATAAAAAGTACAGCTTAACTTGTAGCATCAACTTCATGATGTTACTGCTCAGCTAGCTCTTTACATCCACAACCATATAAACTCACAAAGAAAAAATAGGAGCAACCAACACATGTCAGGATTGAGTCCAGAAAGATTGTGCAATGAGAAGTCAAATTGATGGAGCCAATCATCAATTGCTCTAACATCCAAGCAGCTTCGCATGTAAAAGAGGTCAATTTTACTTTCATGCCACAATCAGACTGACTGCAACCATCTAGTTGTGTACACGATGGAAATATAGATGGATTGAAGGGAGGTAATACACGAATTGAACACAGCATTTTACTAGTATCCAATCGATATTGTCATTTTAGCGAGCCGTAAGACAGATGAGACAGACAGAATAAGAGACGCTTTCTTATTACAAAAAAGTAAGAAATAAGCATACCCCTCCATATTTGCTGCGGAAAGGCCCATGAGAAGCCACAATGTAAGGCTGAAAATAACTTGGGACAGAGAAGTTGCTATTTGGAGACATGTCATACTGCTGAAAGTAAGCTGGTATTGAAAGAGAGAAAAACAAAGATAATCCAACAATGATAATATTCCGTGAGCTTCCAGCCTCACTATAACGTAGATTTGACAGGCCCAAAGCTGTAAGCATCGCCCACATGAAGCACAATAAAGCAGCAACCATGACTTCAGGAATTGACGCTATAAAGCCTCCAACTTTACCTGTAAGGCATTAGGTACATACAGAGTAAACATTAGTTAATAACATGAGAAACAAGAAGCCTTATGTTGTATATTGTTGTAAACATCAATTAATTAGAATGTCACAGTAAGACCAAACAGTGGTTTCCCTAAACTGAACCTGTATTTCCAGGTTGTTCAGGTGGTAGTGGAGTCTCGAGGTCAAAAAGATCAGCAAATTTAAATCCCAGCAATACCCTAACCTCATCCTCTTTCTTTCTCCCAAAAATACACAATATGATCAACAAGCATGATGATAATATAACAATTTGGTAGACACTTGATAATCCAAACATCCTAATTTAGCAAGATATTTCTTGGCGTGCTATCTTTGCATATCATCTTCTTTTTTATGATGAGAAATCCCAGAAACCCTGCAATCGCAACATGACTTTTACCTGGTTAAACCCCAAACCCTTGTAACACATCCCCATCACACGGGTCAGGTAAATCATTGGCTTTGCATATCATTGACTTTGTGGTATCAAAACTTTACATGACACAAGTACAGCCCCACCCACTGCTTTCATTATGTTGAAATTAACCCCGAACTAGCACTTGTTTGTGTCATTAGCTCAAAATCCAAATTAACAGAGTTGCTTATATCATCCAACCCAACAATCTGGGTTGAGTTGGGGTCAAGAAAACTGTTCACTATCCAACCATCACCGTCATTGAACTTGAAATGACATTTTTTTTTTATTAACACCGGGTGTCCAGGAACAGCATCCCAACAAGTCCCGTGGTGCACAGGCCCTCAGCAAAGAGTTTCCTGCAAGTACACCTTCGGGTAATTCAAGGAGAAAGTCCCCAAATCCGATGGCTCCTAGAGATTGTTTGCACCTGAGGGGATTTGAACCTTAAACCTGGGGGGGAGCATACCCCCAGGCCCAAGGCCTTTAGTACCTGAGCCAACCCCTAGGGGTTAACTTGAAATGGCAAATTAACCAGCATCTGCACAAAGAACCATCTGCTCTCCTATCCGTCCAACCAGAGGTGGAGGCAAACCTCCCTCAGGCCCATTTTGAACTTCTAAACCTAGAGCCACTAGTTTAGAAGCTATCCAAAAATATGCTGTCTCCCTGGTTTTTCATTTAGACCTACTTGACTTGCAATTTGATTATGGATGAAAGAAGACAAACTGGGCCATCGCTGGAAAGACAAATGCAGGCCAAAGAAATGTGGCGCATGAAATTTATAGGAAAAAAGTTGCAGAGAAAATTCAGTGCATATGTGACCCAAAATACAGCCAAAGAAGGAAAAAAAAAACACGTGGTGGTTACCAACAGTGCTTATACAGCTTACAGTATATATCCTATGATGCACATATCTTAAAAGTTGCATCGTTGTGTACCAATGGCAGACGATCTCAAATTTAATTGCCAGGTTATCATCAGTAGATTTTTGGAAACAGAAAACAAATACTCACCTATGAGGGATAAGACTATCAAAACACATGCGCCTAATTCAACTGCTCTGCGGCTTCCCATTTTGGTCACAGCAATAGTGTGTACATTTTCAGTTAGAGTGGTGGACCCCGTTCCTGTACCCCAAAGACCAGCCAA